>JARHVA010001597.1:2692500-3225000 GCA_037957365.1 Torreya grandis | reverse complement strand
ACAAGATCAAATGTATGTATATATGTATATACATATATAATTATTAAAGCAATATAAAATATGAACATGGAGGTTCTTATTTCAATAAATTTATTAAAATAAATCCATAATTACACTTAAACATAGTTTACAAGTTTGAATCACGCATCAGTAAGCTCTTGCACAAATGAAATCATAGTAGTAATGCCTATGTCTGCTCCTACCCGTATATATGCAGGAATCTCAAATGAGGTCAAAAAAGAAACAAACAAAATATCATCATTAGTCAAGAATATATATATATATATATATATATATATATATATATATATATAATCTTATAACATTCAAAATTACCTATGTATATATAAACATCAACCGAATTGTTGTAACAATATATGAGCTACAAGATGGTTGATAATCTGGATAGGAAAAATATGGTATTGTCTCCTATTATAACCTAATAAATTACACATATTATTGTAATTTACATGTAAAATAATTATTATATTTTAAACACTATTTATAATTTAATAGGTCCAAAACAAAATTACGTGTCAAATTTAAAATATACTTGCAAAGGTGCATGTGACATTTCCAAACCAAATGTATTTTTCAAAAAATCATCAGTCAAAACCATGTCATCTATCTAATTAGAAAAACCATCATAATTGGTTTACATCAAATCCTTATCCTCATCTAATTTAATTTCTAAAGTATACAACACCATAAGATCTACATTAGTGTGGTCAAGTAGCAGTGTTAGTTGGACCATCTCCATGTCCACTCTCATAAGCATCAATATGGGAAAATTGGCTCAAATGTTACACAAGGGTGTTAGTAAGTGCATGTAAACTATCAATGTCTACCACATCCTTCACTATACAGAGGATTGTATTAGGCTAAAGTGGTTAATTGATAGAGACTCTCACATGTTGATTAGGCACATGATATGCACCCAACCTATCTTGGTGAAAGCCTTTTTATTATTATTATTATTAAAATTAATAAATAATTTCATTTGAGATATTAAACTTGCAAGAAATTTTCCTAAATATGAAGGAACTTCATTGTTATTACAAGGTGGGACATCATAAACCATCCACCATTAGTCCCAAAAATTCTTTCTCATTAATTTATAGTGGTAGTAGTGGATTGGGAAATATTTACATTACATTAGAAGTGGCACATTGGTTTTTGGATTAGTGAATAATGAGATTTTTTTTCTTTTTTATCTTTCAAACTAACCGCTAACAATTTGTTATCATAGTAGGAATTACATCTCTCTCTATAAGATTCTCATCTATCAAGTTGACATATTACCATTTAATCAAATTAACCTATAAATAATGACTCTAATTTATTTTCCAAAGAAGTATGATAAGGGTTGGCTGAATGAGGATCCCTCATTGGCCTAATTAATTCCTCAATCTCTATTTTTTATATTATATGTGCAACCAAAGATTCTTAATTACATGTGGGATATTATGAAATTTAGGAGGGTTAAAAGGTTTTCTAAATTTTTATCTTCATCTTCATTTCCCACATTTTATTTTACATTTTAACCAATGCTACATAACCATTTGGTAGTTGTTTTTGTTTTGAATCTTAGTCAAATGAAACAACTCATATTTACAAGTCATAGTTAGAGATCTACACTTTCAATAATTCTTGGATGAAACAAATCTACTTAGGAAATTAAAATAATATATTATTTCTACTAAAAAATGAGTGAACAAAAAAGAAAGAAAATATATTTCCCTAATATTGAAATTGGATGTTCATCCCATACTGAAATATCAAATTGAGATCATGAAATAAAGAGTTTATAACATCTATAAGAAGAAAAAACTACAACTGATTGTAGGTGCATTAATACATGCATCTTACTATGGATTATAAAAATGGCCAACAAGACCATGATATACACAATTCAAAAAATAACTAGTCTTGTCTACAAAAATTGATGAACTATTCTCCAACTCACATTGTAGCACCTTCATCTATAAAAATATCTTTCAAGAAACACATCTAATAATCAAACTTCAAAATTAAAGTTAGTAAGCAATCATTCTGGTCTTCAACTAGAAAACTTCCAAATTTATTTTTTTCCAAATGAACCAAAAGATTTGATTGGAGAAATAAACTCAGTTAACAAATAAAATAGAGATTCATTGGTGTTAAATAAATTTTATATTAATTTTAATCATTTCAATAGAAAAATTGTGTATGACTAAGTCAAATTGCATCTCCAAATACCTCATGGTTAATTGAAATTTTATTTCTATTTTATAAATTATAATAGAGATTTATTTGTATAATTTATATGTATTTTAATAGTTCATAGACTTTTTATAATTTATATGTATTTTTATTACTTAAAATTTGATTGTCCATCTACTTTACTACCCACTATCACATACCAAGTGTCATATGTAAAACCAAATTTAATACTTCATGAGACATGATTTAAACTTCATGATATGTGATTACAAATTTTAATTTAATGCCTACCAAACATTAATGTTTCAAAGTAATCTACCTCATATGTTGTGTACATGGTGAAGTGCTATAGAGTTTTAAATCCATACCTATGAGCACATTTTTTACCCCCTCCCATACATGAATTTTAAATAAAATAGAAACTTAGACCATTTTCATGTTACGTGGCATTATATAATATGTTAAAGACATAAAAATTCATTTAATTTTGTTAAAAATTTAATATTATTTCTATACTATTAATAATATATAGATGTATTGAAATATATTAGACTGAAATATATAATATATAATATTGATTTATAACCTATGTTAAGATATATATTATATGATATAATAATATTTATTAATATTAAAATATATTTTACAAAACATATAATATTATTATATATAATTAATTAGTTTAATATATAAAAATATTATGATATATATTATATGTTAATATTTATATAATAACTAGTATAATTAATGTGTGTGTGTGTGTGTGTATTGGTAAGAGGGTTTATGTGAAGCAAAAGAGTGTAAATCAATAGTTAAACTTATTAGTTAATATAAAACCATGACAATGTAAAAATAAGTTCATCTAAAGTAATTGTGGGTGAAAACTTATCAAAATCTAAATCACAATGTAATGCTTTAGTCTATGATGGCTTGCATTCTTCATGTGAAGAGATAGCCTCTTATCACAATCTCTATTTCAAAATTGTAATTTCCTTGGTTTCGATCAGGAGACATCTATATTATCTAGATAAAGAGCATAGTTGTGGGTGATCAGGTTTTATCTTGGTGATTGAAATGAAAAAATAGCTTTTGTTACAATGGCACTAAAAAAATAGAAATGACCAAGATGAATTTTTGGTTTAGAAATATGATAAAAATTTGAAGTGGACATATATGTTTGAAATACACCATCTATTCCAATGTGTATACTTACTATTATACCACCACTTGTTTCTCCTAAATATATTATTAATAATGTTACATCTTCAAAAAATATGGATGAAACTCCACTTATTATGCAAGATCCTATTATTTCTAAATCATTACCATCAATTTAAAAATTTCATGATGATAATTTTACTTCTATTTCCATATTTGAACTCTTATAATTCTCATTGTATGTTATTTTAACAAATTATTGAATATTTTTCTAATTCTAATGATCCCATATATGTGATACAAAACTCATGGTAGGAAACCCATCAAGTGTAATTTATTGCGATGAGTCTATCGCTATTTTATTGGAATGAAATTCCCCAAATTATACAAATCTACATTTGGATACAATATAGAAATGAAAAGTCTATATAAAAAAAATACTATATATATTAAGTGTTATAAGGTAGTTAAAAATGGTGTTGATCATCTTGGGATGTACTAATTAATTATTAAAAAAAAATCCCTTGAAAAGCTTCTCAAGAGATATAATTAAATCTTGTGTTTCATCTATAATTTCTATAA
Source organism: Torreya grandis (assembly GCA_037957365.1). Taxonomy (NCBI): domain Eukaryota; kingdom Viridiplantae; phylum Streptophyta; class Pinopsida; order Cupressales; family Taxaceae; genus Torreya; species Torreya grandis. The sequence continues at coordinate 3,221,058 of JARHVA010001597.1, read as the reverse complement.
TTTTGATAAATGATTTTTTTGTGATTATTATATTGAAATATTTTTTTAAAGAGGAGTAAAGTTATTTGTCTTAATTTACTATTTAAATTTAATTTATTTGACATGGATTTTATTTGTCCACTTATTTTTGACCCCATTATTGGGCTTTGAAGTTGAAGTACTTATTTGTTGGTCAAAATGTTTAACCCTAACTCTATAATGTAGGGGCATCCTATAGGGATGTCATCATGATGTAATTTTTGGTTTGAAATAGGATAGTAAGTTTTATAGAGTGGTTTTAGTTCTTTTGGATTCATTAATAGGTATCTAAGGGTTTAAAAATTCAAATCTTGTGTTTTCCCACCAAAAACTTATTTGAAAATTTGAACTATTATGAGCCCTTTTAAGGGACTATAGCATATGATGATTAAGGTATGTTTTCTATTTATAATATTTTTATGAGTAATTTAAGGTTATTATGTCTTAAAATTCTCATGACATGCGTTTATGTGATTAATTAAACCTAAACTAGTCATTTGTCCAAGACTCCCACATGGAGAATGAAACAATATTCAGATATGAGGTGGTAGGGAGATATAAAGTATTTTTTATTAGTTTTAAAACTAAGATATAAATTATAAAAATAGAGGAATAAAATAACATTGAATGAAAGGAATTTTTTGATAAGGACTATCTCTTCTTGTATTATTTTGTGTATGCTTTTATACTCTGTGTTTAGTGGTAATGAGATTGAATATTAATTATATGGTTCAAAAGAGACACTATAAAATGTAACTTATTATAAATTAATAAAATTATTAGCTAATTAAATTACTAATTTTTCATACTAAATTCAAGAGTTTCCAATGAGAAGTTACTCGAGGAAAATTGGTGTTGCAGACTCTATATGTTCATACCTTGGGGAGAGAAAGGGTTGAGAGAACAAATGGCTAGGAACAGATGTTGAGGAAATATTTTGAATTATGTTTATAAGGTAATAAATTATTCCTAACAATAACTTAATTCCTTATATATTTTTTTTTATATAATATAGATTTCTAAGTAGTCTCCAAACAAGGCCTGCAGGTTCTTGTATTCTTTGTCAAACAATGTTGCATAGGAATCCTTTAGGGTAAATATTGGTGAAAGGTTGGTAGACTATTATTGTAAACATTGGGAAGGATTCCATTATATTCCTAAACAGGTGATTTGGTAGGGGTTTATTTTTTTTAAATACCCTTGAATAAAAATATAGATTATAGGTTATGTATTGAGCATACAATCAAGTATAAATTGAGTAAAAGAATGTGAACAAGAGTCTCAATAGGTGAACCTATAAAGTGAGAAGGTTTATATGGGATAGGTAGACCCTATAAAGTCATTGGGATGATTTTTTAACTATTTTATCAGATCTTATAACACTTAGACCCTTCTCAGGCACCTTGTTCTAAGTTTTCCAAATAGTTAAGAAGAAATTAATGTGAAAATGAATAGAGATCTCTCTATAGAGGTTGAATGTGGGATTCCTATTATTTAGAGGGTTTTATAGAGGTATTACATGTATCAAGGTATAATCACAATTATGTGAAATTCCTTTAAACAATTTAAAGATTGAATTTATTTCCTTTCAGATAGTCTGTATATAAGCAAAACCCTATTTAGGGTTTTGAAACTAAAATTCAATTATCTTCAGATGTAACTAGTGAAATCACACCATATTTTAGATTTTGATAGGGGATATGATATAGAAATGAATTTTTAAGTTCTTAATTTGAAATCATATGATGTTTTATGGTTATTAGAGACTGTATGATAAGTAAGGTATATGAGACTTAGGGTGACCTAAATAAGGAGCTATAAGGTCAAATAAAAGAAGTCAAATAGTGGTTTTGTGCCAAGAGACTTTGTGAAGTAGAAGAGGAGGATAAATGGTCTCCTTAAATAGGTTTGGATACTTTTTTTGAATCGATATAAGACCATACATACTGATTTTATTTTAAAAAGGCTACTAGACTAGGTCTTAAGGTATGCAGAGTTGTATAGGAAGGTAAATTAGAGAATGATGAGTGAAGCCAAGGGAATGGGAGGTGTAGAGATATGATAATGACCATAGTAGAGATATTGAACCACATGAAATATCTATATAATGCATAAATAATTTTAATGACCATGTCACCAAATATCCATTACCAAGAAGTAATTCATTGAACAAGACAAAGATAGAATAAGTTTGTGTTTCCTCTCAACATCATTTTGGTATTAGAGAAGAAAGATACCTTCGGTACAAGTAGGTGATGGATATGCATTGATGAATATTTTATGTTTTTCAATATTTTTATACATGTTTCTAGGAATAAGCAAGAAAAATACAAAGTGGGTGACAAAAGTACAACACAGAGCAAGAGAAGGCAATGAGCTAGTTGTTGGGAGATATAAACCGGAAGCACACAATTTGATTACCAAACCAAGCAACTTAATATTGGGAAATTAACCAGATTCACCAAGTAACTAGAATTCAAAATAACACATGATATGAGAGACAATACACAAATTGTATTAACACTTTATACAGAAAAGAATACAATAAAGAAGATGCCACTTCTTCTCCACCACCTTACAGAGGTTTTCCACACCTCAAGTGAATAGTAATTCTCCTCCCCAAAGCTCTCCCTCTCAGGTCCCAACACCCAACTCAAAATACAGAGTTGGTGTTCACCTCCTGTGCTCCACGCACACCACAAGTGCTACACGCACTCCACAAGCACTCCACGTGCTCCACAAGTACTCAAGGTACTTCAAGTAGATCTCCCATGAACCTACAATAACCTGCACTTCAACAGACCATACTTATGGAAGGAACTCCCTTGCCTTCCTCTTTGCTCTATCTAAGTACACACATGTACTCCAAGTAGATCCTACCTGATGCTGCTCCCTGTTGTGTTGATGTCTATATGATCCTGCACACCTACAAATCAAACACGGTTCTGCTCACCTGTGAACCTTGACCTTGCACACACATACACCTACAGATCAACGATCTTACTTACCATGTAGATCTCCTATATAGGCCATGAAACTGTGACCAAGATCCTACACACCTGAAGAATCCTACTGACTCTCCAAAACCAGCACCTACACCTGGTACTGTGGAACTAGGAGGAACACCCTTGCTCACCTCACACATAGAAGGAGCAAAATTTGCTCAACTCAAACTAGAACACTTTTCCAATACAACCATGAGTCTATTATATAGATCTCATCCAAAAAATAATTAGACATCTAATTAAAATAATTAGATCCGTAGCTCTCAGTCTAAAAATAGCTCTAATCATGCAAACACTTGGTTCATTAGCTAACTGCCCGTAATTAGCTCACAATCGAACCACACAGGTGACCGACGCTGGCCAACCCATAACCGACGTCGGCTGATCAGACTGACGCCGATTGCTCTGACGCTCAGCAACCTTCAGCAACCCCTCCAATGGCCTTCTCCGTGTCTGCATCAGTGAAGCTTTTAGCTCCACAACCTAACAATCTCCCACTTGGAGATAAACAGATGCACTATACCTGTACCTGTACTCTGTCTAATCTATTTCCTGGTTTGTATCCCTCTTCAAGATCAATCATGAAGACAACCCACCACACATCCCGTGGTGTACCTCCTGTCATCCGAGTACCCTACCACATTCAAACCTATAAATACATGTAGTGAAGTCCTGACCCTGCATGTATACCTGCTGCTGGTCCCTCTCAAATACCTGAGAACCCACTTGCCCAAATTGGCTCCTAACTCTCTGACAGCTCCCACTGCATGGGAATACTCAGGCCTATACCAGACCTCATGTGATTTCAGACACTGTACCTGTCCAGCCCTTAGTGTGCTCTGGCTCTGCATCCTGAACCTTGCCAACACCTGATTCACATCAGCTCCCACTCGAGACAAAATCAACCTGTGATCTCCATGTCTCCCATGTCAAAGAATTTCGCTGCTCCAAACTCCTCCTGACATGCCACTGAACTAATCTTACCCTTAGCTCAGCGAAACCCTATATGTACACCCCTACTAGCTAGCATACTATCCACATACAGCAATAGAATGATGTCATGACTCATCATCCTCCTGGTAAGACAAAACCACAGTAGTTACCCTGACATTGACTGAAGCCATGCTTCGTCCTCCACCTATCAAAACCTGTACCACTATCCTGCAGCTCCACAAGACCATATACCTGGTCTTCCGTCTCACATATCCATTCTCTTTATTCTTCTACTAAGGTATCCATTCGTCTCTGTGCTTTCATACCTGCTGACAGCCCTACCAAAACACACCTATTTGGTTCTCCTCCAAGGAATCACATCCTCATCCATGCCAAGCTCACCCCTGTTTCCTGGATCCTTCCTGCTCTACAATCAGCAACATGTATAAAGAAGAGGAACAACGAATTTGAGGGCCTACTTACGTCTTCAGTCCTCCGTATGGGTGTTTGAGACTCCTTAACAGCGTGCTGTCCACCCAAAATCCGTTACAGTGACTGACCTCGGTCACCCCACAGTCTGCATCTGACCGACGTCGGTTCCCATGCGTCTGTCCCTGACTACTGACCCTGCGGTGTCCCTACTACCGACGTCAGTCCTATGACCGACATCGGTCTTACATATTGCCGACGTCGGTCCCGTGATCGATGTTGGTATTACCCTGCCTGACATTGCCGGCTTCGGTCTGCACATGACCGACATTGGCACCTATCTGTTCGATGCTGGTTTTTCCTGACTGAAATCGGTACCTGTGTTTGCCTGTGAGTGATGACTTCTTACCTGTGAGCTTCTTTGAATCAAAACCCATGTCCAAACTACCCTGCTCAGAAGTATCCAGCCACATCCATTGGGTTCTGTCTGCCATCTCCTCCATAAACACCAAGGCTTTCCAGTTCTTAAGCCTGTCAAATACATCTGTCTTCCACTTAAGAACATGCATCTCCTTCCTGCTCATGTGACCAAGCCTACGAAGCCACGTCTCCACAACAAAAGAAGAATCAGTAATATAAACAAGTAGATAAAGGGTACCTGTTTTCTTACCACTAGCTAATTCAAGTGCATCCGCTGTGAGAGTTCTTGTGCATCTCTCATGACCCAATCTTTCTAAAGAAATTAGCCATATCTCCAAACCTGGGACCTGCATGACCTTCATCAACACCTGTGTGTTGGCCGCCTGCAATTTCAGCTTCACTTCCCCTTTGCCAATTCTTTGGCAAGGCTCACCAACTCCTTTACCTGGAACTGCATGGAAAGAGGCAACCGAATCTTTTATCCAAGATTCAACTTTATCCAAGAAACCTCCAAGAACATCCTATGCAATAACACCTGCAACATCTACTTCTTCAGTTCCTTCATGCTGATCTGCTACCAAACAACAATAATCTTTTACCTGCTCTTTCTTTCCATAGGACCGTGAGTGACCATCTGTGCTTTTCAACTCCTCCATTCTTAGCTTACTTTGATCTGCTGTTGCTCTACTCCCACTCAATCAGAAACCCTTGAGAGTGCCCTATAACCAAACACAAAACCTGCTTCCTGCAACCTTAGCTCTGATACCACTTGTTGGGAGATATAAATCGGAAGCACACAATTTGATTACCAAACCAAGCAACTTAATATGCGGAAATTAACTAGATTCACCAAGTAACTAGAATTCAGAATAACACATGATATGAGAGACAATACACAAATTGTATTAACACTTTATACAGAAAAGAATACAATAAAGAATATGCCACTTCTTCTCCACCACCTTACAGAGGTTTCCCACACCTCAAGTGAACAGTAATTCTCTTCCCCAAAGCTCTCCCTCTCAGGTCCCAACACCCAACTCAAAATACAGAGTTGGTGTTCACCTCCTATGCTCCACGCACACCACAAGTGCTACATGCACTCCACAAGCACTCCACGTGCTCCACAAGTACTCAAGGTACTTCAAGTAGATCTCCCATGAACCTACAATAACCTGCACTTCAACAGACCATACTTATGGAAGGAACTCCCTTGCCTTCCTCTTTGCTCTATCTGAGTACACACCTGTACTCCAAGTAGATCCTGCATGATGCTGCTCCCTATTGTGTTGCTATCTATATGATCCTGCACACCTGCAAATCAAACACGGTTCTGCTCACCTGTGAACCTTGACCTTGCACACACATACACCTGCAGATCAATGATCTTACTTACCATGTAGATCTCCTATATAGGCCATGCAACTGTGACCAAGATCCTACACACCTGAAGAATCCTACTGACTCTCCAAAACCAGCACCTACACCTGGTACTGTGGAACTAGGAGGAACACCCTTGCTCACCTCACACATAGAAGGAGCAAACTTTGCTCAACTCAAACTAGAACACTTTTCCAATACAACCATGAGTCTATTATATAGATCTCATCCAAACAATAATTAGACATCTAATTACAATAATTAGATCCGCAGCTCTCAGTCTAAAAATAGCTCTAATCATGCAAACACTTGGTTCATTAGCTAACTGCCCATAATTAGCTCGCAGTCGAACCACACAGGTGACCGATGTTGGTCCCTGTCTGCCTGGAGGTGACCGATGCCGGCCGACCCATAACCGACGTCGGTTGCTTCTCTTCACTATCCTAACACTAGTATAGTTCATGACAAGGTATGATTGTTTATGATTGATTTGACAAGGCGATAGCTATATTTTAGCAATTAGTTTTGATTTGGTTATTTATTTGAATAATAATAAGTATAAGCGAGAGCTTGGAGAACCTTAAGAGGTGAAAGTAGGTAAGAGAGTATGGCAAAGAAGCCCAAAGGCCAAGAAAGGATATGAAGAACAAAAACAGAGACAAGCTCAAGAGAGAGCATAAGAAGATAAAGAGTGGTCCCAAGTGAGGACCAAGTAAATAATCAAAAGACTCTGAGTGAGAGTCTTAAAAAAGAGAAAAGAGAAAAGAGGTGACCAAGAGAGGTAAATAAGGCAAGTGTGAAAAAGAACTTATCAAGAAAGAGTGAAAGAAAGAAAGGAAAAATAATGATGGGCTTACGACAAGATGATTGCCATAAGAGGATAAAAATAAAGTAAAATTTGAAGAAGTGGATGTTGATAAGGAGATTATTAAGTTGAGGAAAGAATTAATAGGTATGGAAGAGAGATTGAGATAGATGTTAATGTCATGAAAAAAGAATTTCAATATCAAGATCAAAATAAGAGTACATTATACATTTAAGGATAATATGGATGATAGAAAAGTCCAGCAAGTAGTTACTCATATGAGACATCAACTAAGGAGAAATTGAAGATTTTGAAAAATATGAAGATAAGGAAGATCGATGTTCAAGTGAATATGTAAACACATTATTGTCTTATATTGAGGTAGGTGAGCAACTAGATGACATGGCAAGAATAGGTGAAGAGGTTCAAAACTACATTTATAAAATACAAAAGGAAGACTTAACCCTAGGAGAACATGAAGGGTCTAAAGAGGTAAACAAGTGTGTTAATCATTTTGATTTTTTTAATGTAAATGAAAAATTTTAGGAGGTAGATGAAGTGGTGCCTAAAGAAGATGAAAATTATGTTGGTATAGCTTCTAGGGTGTTGATTGCAGGTCATAAGACATTTGTACAATAGGAGGCAGAATTAAAGGCAAGCACTCAACCTAAAAAGATTGTTGCATCACAAGAAGAACATGATGAGTCATGGCATAATCCAATTTTCTCATGTGAGTATGTGAATTGGTTATTTACAAGCCTATCTAAGAATTTGATAATGATCTCTAAGAATGAATATATATAAGGGTTTATGGATAAATTTAGTTATTTGAGAAAGTTTTTTGAAGAAGACGAAGAGGTAAATGGGCTGATAAGTGGATAATAGGACCATGAAAAGTAAGAAGTTGAATCACAAAATAGTATTCAATAAGTTAAGGGTCAAGAGGATGAGGCATTGGTAGAAGTTGTGGAAGAATATAATGTAATATGGGAACTATAAAATCACCCTTTGAAGATGGAGGAACAACACAACAATGTGTATGAACAATAGGTTAAGTATCTTCAACCATTTGAAATATACAAAGAATAAGAATAAGTGGCATGCAAGGACCAAGAAAATGTTGCACATAAGGTAGAGTGGGTAGAACAAAAATCATTAATGGAAGAATAAGACTACACATTTGTATCAAGATTTGATCATGGAAATAAGGAGAAGGTGGATTAGTTTGTAGGGGTGGAAGAATGGTATACACCTTTAGGGCAAGAGGAAGATAACAAAAGATATGATTTTCTTAAATTTTTTGTTTCCTATACAAGTATACCACTCAAGAAGTTAAATTGAAAAGGACTAATTTTGGGTCCCAAGAACATGTTCACCTCTATGAGAGGTAGGTAGAAGTAGATTCATTCTATATAGAGGTTAAGGGACTATAGCATATGTTTGATGAAAATTAAGGTATGATTTATGTTTCTAGGATTTTTATGAGAAATTTAGGGTTATTATTTCTTACAAGTCTCATGACATGGGTTTATGTGATTAATTAAACCTAAACTAGTTATTTGTTCAAGACTCCCACATGGATAATGATGCAAGATTTAGTTATGAGGTGGTAGGGAGATATAAATTTTGTGTTATTATTTGTAAAAATTAGATATAAATTATCTAAATAGAGGAATAAAATATTAGTAAATGAAAATAAGTTGTTGACAAAGACTATCTCTTCTTGTATTATTTTATGTATGTTTTTATAGTGTGTTTAGTGGTAAAGAGACTAAACATTCATTGTATGGTTCAAAAGAGACATTATAGAATGTACCTAATTGAAAATTAATAAAAATAAATATAATTACATGACTAAGGTCAGATACTAAATTCAAGAGTTGATAATGAGAAGTTGCTCAGGGAAAATTGGTGTTGTAAACCTTGTATGTTCATACCTTAAGGAGAGAAAGGGTTGAGAGAAAAAATGCCTAGGAAGAGATGTCAAGGAAAGATTTTGAATTATTTTAATAATTTAATAACATATTACTAACAATAAATTAAGTTTTTATATATTATTTTGTTGATATATCATAGATGTCTAAGTAGTCTCCAAATAGGTGAGAGGATCCTCCTACAACAAATTAATAAAAATACATGAAATAACAGGTTCATAAAATTAGTAGAAGCACTAAAAGGATTATATTGATCATAGGCCACTTGAGGGGATATAATCATTTAAGAAAGATCAATACAGTAAATTTATACATGCCTTCATTAGCCTCAACACTTACTTATATAATAAGTCTAATCTAAGCAACTACTACTTCCCATGAATGTGGGATAAAACAAAATGCTCATAGGATGACTTACAAAGCATATTCATCTATATAAAATATTACACTAACAAAATAAAGAGAAGGGGTAGCATGGGTTCCTAACATCCCCTCCCTCTTATAAAAATCTTTATCCTCAAAGCTTTAGATGTGGGAATTGGTGCTAAATCTAAAATAGTGGTTCCCATGTTGTATCCTTTAGGTGCATTTTGTACCAATAAATTAAAACCTCTGTGATGGAATAAGAGAAAAATTAGTATGTGTGCCTATATAAGATTACCTCTAACTCAATAAGGATAGATCCTTCATTATCATGTTTTGGTAAAATAGTCTACACTCTGATGTTTGTGCCAAGAGCTTTCTTCAGAAAAGAGACATGAAATACTGGGTGAACTTGAAAAGAAGGTGGGAGCTCCAAATTATAAAAAATTAACCCAATCTTCTAGAGAACCTTATAGGGCCCATAAATATTGGGAGATATCTTATGATGCCCTTTGATTTTTATGGAGGATTGTTTGTATGGATGAAATCAAAGAAAAACCATATCACCTACTTGAAAAGTGCACTTAGAACAGTGCTAATTAGCATGTTGTTTCATTTGATTTTGTACCATATAAAGATTATCCTACAAGGTGGTAAGGATATGATCTTGGGTTTGAAAAATTATGTTGATTGATTAAACTAATGAACTATTGTGGGTGTATGGAATGAGCACTAATGGTGCTTGACCATAGACTGCTTCATATAGATTCATTTTCAATGAAGTGTGGTAGGAGGTATTGTACCACCATTTGATGAGTGGGAGCCAATTTTCCCACTAATGTCATTTTGAGGTGAAGAAATGAAGGAAAATCTCCAACCTTTTGTTGAAAATTTTAGTCTTCCCATCCATTTGGGGATGATACCTAGAACTCATATTTAGTTGGTTGTCAGTGCAGTAAAATAGTTTTATCCAAAAATGACTAGTGAAGGTTGAATCATGATCTAAGACAATGGATTAAGGAATGCCATGAACACACAAAAAAATGGTCTAAGAAAATTTGTGTAACTATGGAGGCAATATACGGATGACTAAGGCCACAAAAATTACTATATTTGGAGAAGAGATCAACCACAACCAAGATCACTATTTTACCTCTAGATTTAAGGAGACACTAAATGAAATCCATAGAAATATCAGTCCAAATCTTGGTAGGGATGGGCAAGGGTTTGAGCAACCCAAGGATGAGTGTTGTTTCACCCTTTTTACATTGTTAGGTATCACAGTCAACTACCATCTATTGCATTGCCTTTTTCATTCCATTTAAAATAAGTTTCATCATGCCCACTCATAAGTTTTGAGAAACCCTAAGTTCCCCATAGATGGAGAAGTATGGAGTTCATATAATATAGCTTGTTGAAAATATATGCTCTAGGGAAGCACCAAATAACCCTTGTATCATAGACAAGCACCATCCCAAGAATAATATAGTACAATAGATGGGTTAGTGGCTAACTATTCAATGATTTGAGAAAATTATGAGTCATTGACATACACTTGTTGTGCAATGTCCAACCAATTTAGAATAGACAAGGAAATAGCTCAAAGGGAAGCTTTGTCTACAAATGTGAGAGATAGATCATCAGCCATGATATTATCCTTACCCTTCTTAAAAGTGATCTTATAGTCATACCTCATGAGCTTACTGACCTATTTATATTGTGATGGGGTGGAGACCCATTTTTCTATGAAATATTTCAAACTCTAGTTATTATTTTTGATGCAAAAATGATTCCTGAGTAGGTACGGTTGCCACTTCTATACTACATGCAAAATGGCCATCATTTCCTTCTCATAAGTAGAGAATACTAAATTCATGATAGATAGGGATTTGATGGTGAATGCAATGGGGAATCCTTTTTGGAGGAGAACAACACCAAGTCAATTATCATAAGCATCACTCTTGATAGTGAAGGTCTTGGTAAAATATGGCATAGCTAGAATAAATGTAGTACACATAGCTTGTTTTGGTTCTTCAAATGCACACTCAGCATCTTATGTCCATGTAAAAGCATGATTTTTCAACATAGCTATTAGTAGAGTTGAAATATTCCCATAATCCTTGAAAAACTTATGATAGTATCCATTCAATCCCAAAAAACCATAGAGGCTCTTGAGTGTCTAAGGATGAGGCCAATTTATCATGGCAACAATTTTTTTAGGATCTAATTGAACCTCTTAGGATGAAATAATATGCTCAAGATACTCCACTTTGTCCTAGCTAAAATCACATTTGGATTTTTTTGCATAAATATAATGTTTGGAGAGAAGTTGCAGTGTGAGATCCAAATGTTGGAGATGCTCAGACCATGTTTTACTATAGATGAGGATATCATTAAAGAAGACTAGAATGAATTTCCATAGGTAGGGCTAGAATATTTTATTCATCAATGCCTAGAATGTTGAAGGATGATTAATGAGGCCAAAAGACATAACCAAAAACTCATAGTGACATTCATGTGTGTGAAAAGTTATCTTAGGGATATCATCCTCATGAAGCCAAATCTTGTGATATCTAGAGTGGAGATATAACTTGGAGAAAAAATGAGTCTCATGAAGCTCATCAATAATAGGGATCATAAACTTGTCCTTGATTATGATGTGATTAAGTGCATGGGAGTCAATATAGAGGTGTCATGACCCATTTTTTTTAGACAAGGAGAACTAGGGAAGAATATGGGTTGGTACTAGGATGAATAATGCCTTGCTTCAGTAAGTCTTGAATGAGAATATTGATATTAGTATTTTGCTAAAATGGGTGATAGTAAGCCCTGATGTTGGGAGGAACACTTAAAATAAAGAGCTTAATATGATGGTCATCTAGCTATGAAGGTGGTAATCCCACTATTTTGGTAAAGACACATGTATACCTATACATAATGGTTTGTATAATATAAGGATTAGTGGAGATCATTGATGGTTGTATTTGAATGGAATGGAACTAGGCAATGATGCCATGTGAATTCTTCTTAAGAATATTTTCCATGTGATGTGAACTTATAATGTTGAGAGACCCCAGTTGTAAGCCTTTCAATGTGTGTTTTTTCCCATTATCTAAAAACTACATCCAAAGTCTATCAAAATCCCATAAGATGGGTCTAAGTGTGTGTAACCATTAGGCTCCTAAAACAACATCACATCCACCTAAGGATAAGGTAAACATGTCTAAGTGCAAGTTATAATATCCTATATAGATATGAATATTATAATACCTCCATTTTCAAGGTAATGTATCCCTATTGACAATCATGACTTCAAAGTTAGAGCATGGATGGATAAAATAATCAACCTATTTGGTGATCTAAGGATCAATGAAGTTATGAGTGCTACCTAAATCAATGAGTATTGTGAGAGGGAGATTCTTGAAGTAATCCCTAACTTGCATGGTTTGTGGGGTTTTGACTCCTACTTAGGCATGGAGAGATATCTCTAGTTGGTCTTCTTAAGAAGTAGGTTTTAGAATTGATGAATTTTCTTCTAGATCATCTACTATATCCTAAGCATCTTCAAAAGATTTAGTTTTAGGTGGAGAATCCACATCTAGTAGGTAGATATTTTTCTCTAAACATTGATGTCCTCGAGTTAATTTATCATCACAATTATAAGAGTCCTTTTTCTCTATGGTTTTGCATCTCTGTTTTAGTCAAATGCTTGATAGGAGTGATTCTATGGGGCGGTATTATTTGAGATCATTGTGGATTTATTTTTTTAAATGGAGAAAAATTGGATTTAAATCACTATTGATCTTTGATCTTGTCCTTTTCCAAATTATCCAACCCTAGGGCTTCCATCATTGTGTTGGGCTAAAACATTTTGACCTCTTATCAAATTACATACTTCAGTCCATTGACAAAGTAACTCCTAAAGAATTCATTAGACAATCCCTTTGTGTGATTGGCCACTTTTTCATTTTATTTGATATTCTCTCATGGTTCTTGTTTGGTGAAGTTTAGTTACTGATGTACTGAAGTCATCAAAAGCACTAAGGCCAAACCATTATAAAATGAGGGTGTAAAACTTAGTCCATATGGGATCATCATGAGCTTTGGCATACCAACAATACCATTGAAGGGACTCATGTTCCATGTGAAATTATGGAAATGGGACCTTGTTGGCATCACAATTATTATTTAAACTAAAATATTATTCTTCTTGATAGATCCATCTAGTCAAATCTACACCATTGAATTAAGGAAAATTAAGCTTTAGCCCATGAAAATTGTTAGAAGAATAAAACCTGCTGTCTGAAGAGGACTCTAGATGTTTTCTATTATGCATGGTGGTATGTTGAATATTGAGGCTAAGATTTTTTTTATCAAGATATTTGATGTGGGTCTTGAGGGAGGCAATTTCATCCTCCATGTTTTTGTCTCATGTTCAAGTTAATACTATGACCAGAATAAGAGATTTTTTTATTTTTTATTTTCTATCTATCTATAAGTCCTTTAAGATTCTTTTGATAATATATGGATAGTTTTCTAAAACTGATATAATGGAGAATTCTTGGTTTTTGGTTTCTAGTAATTATATAGCCACAAGTCCTTTAATAGTATATGGATACTCTATTGATTGATTTTTCTGATAGTCTACTAGAAATATTTTTAAACTAATAGAAATAGGCCCCAAGTTTAATGGCTTTCTAAGGGTTTAAATATATCACTCTAGCCACCAATGCCATCTAAGCGAGTACCACTCTCTAAAAAAAAATTGGCCATAGATTTACCTCTAAGTGACAAGTCTTGGTTTTCTTCGTGGATGGGAACTACTCAATAAGGAAAAGGCCTTTTCCCATTTTATTTTTAGTTCTTCTCAATGGCCCAGCTACTTTTTGGTCTTCACAATGAGTTTTAGGGATTTCACCCAAGAACTTCCCATAGTTATGTGGTCAAGTTTTTACCTTAATCTAAAATAGATTATTGTGATACAAAAAATTATTTTAATGAATTATGCCAAAAAATATAGTTAAGATTTTCTAAAAAATTATTGAAAGGAATTATGCAATAGAATAGAGTTAAGACTTCTGAAAGAAAAATAATTTGACCTTGGAAAGTTCTCTGATACTAGATGAGAGTATCCTCCTATAAAAAATTAATAAAAATGCATGAAATAATAAATTTATAAAATTAGAATAAGCACTACAAGTATTATATTTAGCATAGGCCACTTTGAGGTGGAAACCTCTTTTGATCAAGCTCAATACAATAAATTTATGGATTCCTTCATTAGCCTCAACACTTAATTATATACTAAGTCTAATCTAAGAAACTACTACTTCCCATGAATGTGGGAAGAAAAAAAATGATCATAAGATGACTTAAAAAGCATATGCATCCATAAAAACTATTACAATAACAAAATAAAGAGAAGGGGTAGCATGGGTTCCTAACAATAGGTCTTGTAAGTTCTTGTACTCTTTATCAAACAGTGTTGTACATGAGTCCTTTAGGGTAAATATTGGTGAAAGGATGATAGATTATTCCTATATAAATTGGGAATGATTCCATTATAATTTTTAGTAGGTGATTAAAAAAGGGTTTAGTCATTTTCAATACCCTTGAGCAAAAAGGCAGTCTATAGGTTATGTATTGAGCACATAGTCAAGCATAAATTGAGTAAGATAATGTTAAAAAGAGTCTCAATAGGTGAACCAAAAAAGTGAAAAGGTTTATATGGGATATAAATACCCTATAAAGTCATTGGGATTATTTTTAAACTATTTTGTTGGATCTTATAACACTTAGACCCTTCTCAGGTACCTTTTTATGAGTTTTCTAAAATAGTCAAGAAGAAATTAATGTGAAAATGAATAGAGATCTCTCTCTAGAGGATGCATGTGTGATTAAAATTATTTATATGGCTTTATATAGGTATTAAAATTCTTAAGGTATCATCATAATTATTTTAAATTCCTTTAAATAATTGAAAGAGTGAATTTTTTTCCTTTCAGATAGTCTGTAGACAAGTAAAACCCTATTTAGGGTTTTGAACCTAAAATTTTATTATCTTCAAATGTAACAGATGAAATCAAACCATATTTTAGATTTTGATAATCACCATGATATATAAATGTATTTTATATTTCTTAAGTTTAAATTTTATGGTATTTTATGGTTATTAGATATTGTATGATAAGCAGGGTATATGAGACCTAAACAGGGAACTATAAGGTCAAATAAAAGAAGTTAAATAGTGGTTTTATGATAAGAGACTTTGTGAAGTGGAAGAGGAGGATAAATGGTCTCCTCAAATATGTTTGGATTCTTGTTTTGAATCCATACAAGATGGTTTATATTGATTTTCTTCCAAAAAAGGTTACTAAACTAGGTCCTAAGGTATGTAGAGTTGTATATGAAGGTAAATTGGAGAGTGAAGAGTGAATCCAAGGGAATGGGATGTGTAAAGAGATAATAATGACCCTATTAAAGATAATAAAACACATGAAATATTCATAGCATGCATGAAACATTTGAATGACCATGACACCAAATAACCATTGCCAAGAAGTAATTCATTGAATAAGACAAAGAGCAAGTTTGTGTTTCCTCTCTACATCGCTCTACATTGAGATATCACACCTTGTTTTCATGAATGAAAATTTAATGTTTATAAATTGTTATGGTGTAGACTATTTATTCCCTCACATAACCATAATTTACATAAGCACACAAAATCCTTTCCCAAGAGGTCTTTGAGTTACTAGGTATGATTTTATGTCACTTTTTTTAATTACCATTTTGGGGTCAACTTTGTCTCCAAATATTAGGTTATAAATTCAAGAAACATGATTCACCCTCATAGGTATTTGAATTGGTGATTTAAATTATCTTAAAAGTATTTTATGGGGGCTAAAAATTAAAGGGTCAAATCCCTATTAGATAATTTATTTAAGTTACATCTTCAAAAAATGTGGATGAAACTCCACTTATTATGTAAGAGCCTATTATTTTTAAATTATTACCATCAATTTCAAAGTTAAATGATGATAATTTGTCTTCTATTTCCATATTTGAACTTATATAATTTTTATTTTATGTCTTATAGTGGATAATTGAATATTTTCTAATTCTGATGATCCCCTGGATGTGATCTAAAACTTATGGTAGGAGACCCATAAATTGTAATTTGTTGGAACTCATATAAGTTTGGGGTTAAAAAAATATTCTTAAGGTTTATTTATAGGTGTAGGGAGAGATATGAGTTGACACTCAACCAACATCATAATAAGAAGCACTAGAGGCTTTGTGAATCTAGTAATTTTTTTTGCTTGGTGCATTTTGTAATATAGCTCATTGTGGTACTGCCATGTTCACTATTTGATTAGTATCACATTTTGGTTCATTTGGATTAACTTTGTAATATGGCTTGATCTTAAATTTTCATGTATTAGATGAGGCCAATGTAGTGGCCCCAAAATTTATCTTATTTAATGTAAGGAGTTTCATTTTTTAGTCATGCTTAGGGTCACCCACTTATTTCTCATAAGTAGGAAATTTTAGTGCCACAAAGTGTATTGAAAAGGGATTAAATGATAACTCAAAATCAAGAGGGTTATGTTAAATATATTGTAAATCAAGTACATAGTTTGGATGTTTTTAAGGTATTCTTCTCAATGAGATATTTTTTTTCCTCCAATGCTTTAATCATTTGTAGTGAGGATTGTGAAAATGTCTCACCCTAGTTCCTTTACCTTGATTAACAAGATTTTATCTCAAATACAAATATATATCTGAATAAATATATAAAAGGAAGTATATATAATAATATATGGAAATCTAATTATATAAATACTATATAAATAGAAAGTGTTCTTGTGATAGCTGGAAATGATCTTGGTCATCATAAAATGGACCAAATAGTCATTAGAATTCCTTAGAAATTATTTCTAAACAAGTTCATAGCTAAAAATGTAACTGATCATCTTGGGATATACCAGTTAATCATCAAATTTCCTTGAAAATCTTCCCAAATGAGTCTATTTCTATTTTATTGGAATGAAATTCCCTAAATTATACAAATCTACATTTAGATACAATCTATGAATGGAAATTCTATATATAAAAATACTATATATATATTAAGTGTTTAGAGATAGTTGAAAATGGCTATGATCATCTTTAGATGTACTAATTAATTATCAAAATTCCCTTGAAAATATTCCTAAGAGATATAATTAAATCTTGTGTTTCATTAGTAATATAATTTCCATAATCTTGATAAATGAAGTTTTTGTGATTATTGTATTGAAATATTTTTTTCAAGAGGAGTAAAGTTACTTGGCTTATAGTTTCCTATTTAAATTTAATTGATTTTACATGGATGTGATTTCGGCATGTATTTTTGACCCCAATATTGGGCTTCAAAGTTAAATTATTTCTTTTTGGGCCAAAATGTTTAACCCTGACTCTACATTGAGATATCACACCTTGTTGTCATGAATAAAAAGTTAATGTTTATAGATTGGTATGGTGTAGACTGATTATGCCTTCACATAACCATAATTTAGATAACCCCATAAAATCCTTTCCTAAGAGTTCTTTGAGTTACTAGGTACGATTTTGTGTCACTTATTTTAATTACCATTCCGGGGTTGAATTTTTATCCAAATATTAGTTTATAAATTCAATGAAGGTAAATTGCTCTCACAAGTATTTATATTGGTGAATTAAATTATCTAAAAGGTATTCTATGGGGGCTAAAAATTAATAATTAAAATCCCTATTAGACAATTTAATCATGTATTTTAATTAACTGATATAAATATACTTTTTAATAAGAATAATTATAATAAATAATAAATATTTGTAAATATTTTTATAGTAAGAAACTATCTGATTTTATTATTTATTTTTATTTATGTTTAAATATTTGAATATTTTTTTAAATAATGTGTTTTTAAATGTTGAATATGTTTAAATATATAAATAATTTTTTAAAATAATTTTATATGTTAAAATTTTTTCTATAAAATTTTAAATTGTTATAGAATTAAAAATTCTTATATGCTTATAAATTAGGGTTAAATTTATATTTTTCTCTTTCCATTATTTTCTCTTTCAATTTTTTCTCTCCCTTTAGAAGGCCCAAAAAAATTCTTTTATTGACTGTTAGGTTAATTGTGGCATTAGTGGTTGAAGCATTGACCCCAATTTCACTATCATTTTTGTAGGTCCTTCTTGTCAGATATTTAATCTATTTAATGTATTTTTTATTGTATCTAAAATGTGTAATTTTTGGCTTGACATGGCATTTTAATTCATTATTTACCATTTTAAGTTATGAAATCTTTGAGATTCAAATAGACCTAGATTTTTGTTATGAAATGGCCAAGATAATGAAACGGTGGAGATTAGGATTGTTTAAGGCCTACTTGTATTTAATAGGGAACCAAATGATGAATGTGAGGTGAAAGTAGACATTTTTTATTAACTGTAAGAAAATAATCATAGAAAACAAGTGTCATGATATAAGAGGATTTCAATGGTTCCACTCTATCTCTATCTCCTCATATCCTTTGTCTGTTGGTTCTGTTTAAGATACTATGAATTGTTTCCATTTTAGACTAAGTTGAAAGTTCATTTTTGGCATGTTTTAGGTTATTATTATTTGGGATGGAAAATTTGTCCCTCATTCCATGTCATAAAATTTAATGAATGAATGATTTAATAACACCTAGCATTATTATTTAGGGTGGGAAATTTTTCCCTCATGCCTCTATATTCTTGGGTAGAGGGGCCTCATGCATCATTATATATTAAAAAATTAATTATAAAATATTTGCACTTTAAAAGTAAGAGTAGATAATATATAGGGAGAAGTTTTTGAGGGGTGGGAAATAATAGGGGGATAAAGATTTGTATGGCT
This sequence comes from Torreya grandis, assembly GCA_037957365.1. Taxonomy (NCBI): domain Eukaryota; kingdom Viridiplantae; phylum Streptophyta; class Pinopsida; order Cupressales; family Taxaceae; genus Torreya; species Torreya grandis. The sequence continues at coordinate 3,201,852 of JARHVA010001597.1, read as the reverse complement.
ACTCCTTTTTTTTGGTTGGCAACTATCATTTACATCCAATTAATTTTTTTTCAAAAAATAATTTTGTAGTAAAATGATCCTAATTTCTCTCAGCAGTATGTATTACAAAAAAATTTAAAAATCATCAAACCACTAATTAGAAAAAATACTCCTATAATTTCTCAGTAGTGACCCCTTAAAAATAATTAGCTAGGCCCCAACATGGGACCCCACTCTAGTCCCTCATGGCATGGATTTTGAGAATTTTAAATTAGTCATATCACACATGTGACCTTTTGGGATATGTACGTCACTCATCAAATGTTCACATGAATTATATACACATAGTATTTTCAAACTTTTACTGATGACTAATACTTTATATCTGTTAGGAACCTATTGAGTCTTAATCTATCTAAGTGCATGCCTTAAGGGGTGCATCGAGAAAGGAGTGGGTAGATCATTAGTGCTATGTAAGATTAATATTATTTTTTCCACTTTCCATCCACACACTAGCCTCTTGAAACCATTTAACCCAAGCTTATTCTTCTTAGTTCTACCTATTCCTATCACTTTCTATCTTTTGTCCTTCATTTCTTAAATTAGCACCCTTTTGACCTATCGATTGTGTTAGGTTGACTAGGTTGACCTAGGACAATTTAGGGACTTTTTCTCTCATTTGGTTTGTTTGCCTCTTGATTGACCTAGCACAAACCTAGTGAGTTAGACCTAAACATATGCTAGGTTGATTGGGTCGACCTAGCATAGTTGATGTGTCCAAATTATTTTTGGGTAACTTTATACTATATATAAAGGGTCATTCCCCACCATTTCATAAGAGTGGAGATTTAAGTGAAGAAGTGCAAACAAACATCTACCTATTAACCATTCTACTTGGGGAATAAAGCTTTAGGGTTTAATACTTTCTTTGGAGATCCAATCTCATCTTTTGGATAAGTATTTTGGATGCTTGGATAGGTTGTGTAGCCTAGATCTAATTTATCTTAGTTATCCTTACATAACATGACAATCTCTTGTGAAGTACCTTGGTGAAGGGGGAGATTGAGGCTCAATGAGTTCATCTTCAAAGGTAAGTATTCCTAACTTTATTCCTCCTTTATAAGAGTAGATAGATAGTTCATTTGTATTCTTATCTTCCATGTATTAGGATTTCATATACATTGACATGAGTCTATGTCCCCTATACATGTTTAGTTTAGATTAGTTTATTTTGTTTCTAACCCCCACTCTGTGCCACAAGATTTGGTGTGCACTAGATTAGATTCAATTTTCTTGTTATTAAAATAGTAAATCATAGGACTATTTTAGGGTTATTATGAAATTGTGTTAGACTGTAGGCTTTGGAACCCTACCTCACATAATGTGTTGTGACAAGTGATCCCTTAGCTAGGTCTAGTGGATCCTCACATTGGTCATGCTCCCACTTAACAATTGTATGATACCTAATCAAAAGTTTAGGTGTGCTCTATCCCATCCAATTTAGGATTGGTTTATGGATATTATGTATTTTTGATTGCATACATTATGGTGAACCTGATGTGAATCATACCATTTCAATATTTCTTTCACTTATTTCATTTCTATTCATCATTATTTTTATCATATATTTAATATGTTATATTGACCCTATCGACCCAATTTAATTATCTTTGTGCACATGTTTGTAGGAATAGATAACTGGATTGACTAGCTCAACCTAGTATAGGTTTTTATAACTTGTAGACTTCTATTCAACCAACTAGATCGACCAACTTGATCGAGTATAAGTTTTTTAGGTTTCTAGACATTTTGGATTTTTGTTTAGACAACTAGATCAACCAACTCGACCCAATATAAGTTTTTTAGGTTCCTAAACTTCTTATTCAACCTACTAGGTTGACCAGGTCAACATAGTGCATTTTCAACACTTTTTAAGTAGATTCTTGTATAGCTTGTTCAACTAGTTTGACCCAATTTATAGGTTTTTTCCAATTTTATCCAAGGTATCAAATCAATAATCTTCTTCTTTTCATCTCTAAACCATTTAGTTTAGTTTCCATTTTTTTGTATCTTTGCTTTTTTTACTTTTCTTTCAAGATTGAAGTCTTCAAAACTATCTCTGCACAATCAACTAAGTCAACCTTATGGACCTAGTTCTATGTTATATGTTTTCTAAAATAACTAGGTCAACCTAACCAACCTAGTTCACTTTTAGACTTTGCTTCCACAGTATAGGTTTGACCTTGTCGACCCTATTTTATATGATTTTCCATATATTTTCTCATCTATACCTTATTTTAAAGTTGGAATGAACCATATATGTTAATCACATATTTCTTTTAAGTTGCTTGCATGCTTAGAATAGTTCACATAGTCTAATTAAGGGATTTTCAATCAATCACTCAGTTGCACTATTTATATTCTTTTACACACATGGTCAAACCACATAAATATCAACAATCATTTAAAAATTTCACTATTCAGGTTTACCTACTTGGATTTCATTGCCAAGGGGGAAGATAACTTGATGTTATGGTCAAGTATAAATCATGGTTAATGCTATATTTTGGCTAAGCACCCATTACCCTTATTATTTTGGTGTGTGAAGTGAGGGGGTAAGCCCCAATACAAACCTTGTATTATTTCCACTATAGTCCCTTTCAACCCAAACTAACCTATAACTATTCTTAGATTTCTATATAGTACCTTACTTATAGCCAATCTCCCTTTACACTTAAAATCATTTTTAATAATCTAATGAACATTCTAGGTTGAGCAAGTATCTAGCTTTACTTTAAAGTTATTTGTTTGATATTTGATCAATTATGTGTGAAAAATCTTGCATTATCTAGCATTACTACAAGATTTTGCTTTGTGTGCATCATTTGGATTGGCCAACATCAATTCAATTAACTATTTGTTTCCCTTTTAGTACTTACTACTTTATTACATTACTCTTAATTATCTTGCTTTAATTCATAGCTTGTTATCAACTTTCTTTTCTTCCTTATCTATTGTACTAATTCAACCCTATCGACCCTATATATTTTTTAGCCCCTATACACTATTCTAGGTTAACTTGCTTGACCTAGTACTATTTACAACATCTTTACCTCTTTATACCAGTCACTATTCACTGAATTAGGTTGACCCTATGAATCCTGTATAGTTTTACAATCCCTATTTTGCACTAGGTCAACCTAGTACTATTTCAATCACTTTTTTATTCTTTGCTTTCTCATCTTGCTTTTATTTCTTTCATCATGGAGTTTTTATTTGGTGATAACACTATAGTTCAATAAATAGACATGATGGAATTCACCAATCCTAATAGGGTCTCCCATAGACAAAGTAGGGTTCCTTTCGTGAATGCTAGTAATGTTCATATTGCAACCTATACGACGAACTATGGGACCCATCCTCATATCCCTTTACAACAAGACCCTCCTCTTCTCTTTAAATATTATCTTGAGTTAGAGTATACTCCTAAAATTCTCTTCTTTATCATAAAATTACCTCAACATAAAGGGAAGGATCCTTCCACCATCTATAACCTCATTATTAACCATCAAGTTAAAGATCCCTATTCTCCTACTCACATTTTATCAATTGGATTTTGGTTTACCAATTTATTTTCTTCTCAAACTCTTCCTTAAATATTGACTCCCTATTATTCCATGACATATTCTTTTTTAACTTCTTCCACCTCCATGCCTAATATCTCAACTAACATGGCAGGTTCTACATCTAGTGGACCTCTCATAAGATCCACTATTCTTAATCCATCCACTAGTGCTTCATTTTCTACCCAAGTCACTCATTCTTCTAGTGCTTGGTATTTTCAACCATTTACTAGTCCATATTTTTATTTGCAAGCAAATTTTTGCCACTATTGCCTCAAATTCTCATAGCTCTTCCCAAGATCATATCAACACTAATAGTGGTACCCAAGCCACTAAAACTAACACAAACACCAATACTAATTCTAATAGCACTAATTAAACCCATCAACTATTATTGTGAAATCTCAATCAAATGAATACATTCCAAACTCATAATAATAATTAAATGATGAGAATGCAAGACTAACTTCTTAATCTTCAATCCAATCCTCAACCAATGTCTTGGGGCACACATAACCAAAATGTTCCTCCTCCTCCTCTTCAAGATTCTCAAGGTAATCTCATTGCTGAACCTCCATTAGTCAAAAAAGTCATCAATCATTTATAGAATGAACCTCTTACCACCCAAATTGCTAACATTGACATAGGAGGTATAACACCTACAATTTTTTACAATGGATCAACTGATCATATCCTTCACCTCAAGACATTTGGAAATATTTACAAGGATTGGGTCAAGTTAAATACCTTTGTCACTACCAAAATCTTAGCCAAAAACCTCATGGGTGATGCCTTGGATTGTTATAATCAACTTATAACACACTTGGTCACTATTTTAGAGGAATTAGTAAATGCTTTAGTGTAAAAATTTCAAACTAGTGATCTTCTTGAAAACACTTTGGCCCATTTCATCAATTGCAAATAAAACAAAAATGAAATTGACCAAACCTTTGTCAAGAGATGGAAGACTTTGTCAAATAAATGTGAACATAATATGGTAGATGATAATCTATTTCATCTCTTTACAAATGATTTATTTCATAAATTATAATATTGAATCCATACCCTTTCTCCACATACCTTGGAAGAAATTATCAATCAAGCCAAAAGACAATATCTCCTTATGTGTCAATTTGAGCCACCCCAACCTTTTATAGGCCCTCACCTATTAGTAAAGAATAAACACTTCAATATTACCAATGATGGTGTTACTAATTTATATTACACCATTCACAATGTTTAAGATGTCATTCCTACCCCTTCTTTGGAACCCGCTCCTTCCCAATAATTCACTAATCCTTATTTCTCAACAAACATTAATGTCCATGTTGACTCAATTTGAATTCTAGTCAAATTTATTCAACCCATGCTATTTTTAGCTTTTTAATAAGGCTCCCATGTGTCTTATAGGGTGTCATTTTTGTCTATTGTCTCACTTACCCTTCCCCTAGTCCCTATTGAAGTTCACTTCCCTTCTACTGACCTAGTCAACCAAAGTCAACATTGGTCAACCATGGTCAAACTTAGTAAAAGGCTCAATTTATTTTTAAATGTCCTAAAATGGTATTTTATAGGTTTAAATGTGTTGAAAAGTCATAAATTGGCCACTTGATAGGTCTCATGTGTAAAAAGGGTCATTTGACCACCTTTTTAGCTCAATTAAATGACTTTTAAGGACTTTCAAGTTAAAATATTTGTCACCAAGGTGGATGAGAACATGTATAAGGTCAAATAATGTTAGTTTCAGTTAGGTTCTAGTTACAAGTTAGTTTCATTAGTCAAATGGTATTTTTTCGTAAAAAATATGCCATTTCTAACACTTGTACAAACTTCTCAAGTTCACTTGTACATAAAAAAGTGGTGGTGTGACTCTTCACCTCCCAATAGGAAATTTCCATGTTTTTTTGTATAAATAATGTCAAAATGTTAATTTCTAACTTATTTTCCTTCATTTTCACTTGGTAAGCTTAAGATGAGAAATTTCAAACACTTGATATGGAACGTATAAGTGGAATCTAGAAGAATGATTCTATAGGTGGTTACTACTCTGAGTGAACCTCACATCCATAATAATAAATATCATATTGGTGGCTCCTCTTGTTTGAAAAATTAATTACACTCTAGGCAGCTTTTTATAAAATTACATTCAAGAGGGCTATGGTTGTTCATCTGTTTCTTTTTTTTAGGAATATATGGAGTTGTATGATATTGATTTAGTGTTTATAGGTTGTAATAAGGCCATATCCATGGTGTTATCATCATCCAACACTTCCTCTCTCATTTCCCTTGAAGGAGATTTCCAAGTTTACTTATTTCTCAAGTTGGCAACCATAGGTGTGTAATATAAGTTTTATCAACATGGAATGGGATCCATGGTGATGTTATTATGTTTGGATCCATGTTTTAAAAATTATTCCATTGAACTATCTTATGATAAATCAAGTTAACACCCTTTCAAAATAAGTTGTTCAATTTTCCTTTTTCATTGCCTAGTTAGTTCACAGTCATATTACTTGGGATCCAAGAGGTTTGTACACAGGTGTGAAGGGTGAAAAACATGGTGGAATTCATGTTTGAGGTTATAGAATACCAAAGATTCATGGTGTTCATGTTATGAAAGTTAAGATGTTATGCAAGTTGGAGTTTTCCTTCAAAACATGAGTTGACTATGCTAGTCCCTTTGTCCCTGAATGTTGCAAACATAGGTCCTTGAGATTTTGTGAAATAACATATGCCATGAATGAAATACTTTCCCATGATCCTAGTTATTTGGTCTAATATCCCTATATACCTATAACAACTATTCCAATTTTTAGAAGCAGAGGGTAAGAGGAGGATGGTCATTGAAATCCTTGAAGTTGTCCAAGAAAACACTGAATTTTAACAGTGGTCACCTACATGATGGCAATGAAAAGGTTACTTTGCACTTCACATCAAGAATTCTAAACTATGATATAAAAGGGAAATAATAAAAAATGTTTAAAATGGTAATCTTGAACCAATATGAAGTTTAAAAGGTATAACTTGATGTCTTGACATCCAAACACCTTCCCTTGTCCATATACAAGCTTGGGAAGGGTCATCTATAATAGGTCTTAGCAAGATTTTGATCTCAGTTGGGATAATAATAGCTAGATTAGAGGTCTAGGGTGAATTGGTTATTTTAATTTAAATATTAATAAATTTAATTTTATTATTTTCAAAAATATAACCTAAGATAGTTCAAACTAACCTATAGGCAACACCTAAATCCATAAAACACAGTCATGTGGGATACCTTGACAGTGAGGTAGAAGTTAGAAGTTTGGACTTTGTTTAGAGTTACTAAAGTGGATAAAAGTGAAATAAATGAGAATTGGCCTCAATGATATCATGAGTAACCCATATTCATAATTTAATAGTCCCATAACTTGCCAAAGATGCACCCTATAGGGGCAGAACCATGACTATGATAGTCAAGGTAGAGGAATATACTAGTTAAGGACTTAAGTATGAATTGATAGAGATTGAAGGTTTCAAAGTGAAAAAATAACATGAGGATAGTTAAATTACCTAGGTATCATGTAAATAATGTACACACACATAAAACAGATTTTATATAATGACCTGCAGGTAGAGTCCTGAGGATATCTCAGTCCTTAATGAGCAATGGCCTAGTCTTGGGAGTAAGGGATACATTGGTGCAAAAGATGGATCTTAGCTTATCAATATGGTGGATGAAAAATTAAATTATTTTTTTAAAATCAAAAAGTGTGTGTTTTGTGTTCCTAAATCCTAAATAAAAATCATAAGAACCTATAACTAGGCTTGAAATAGGGTTTTCCTTCCTTTGCAGTCATAGACCTAGTCTAGGTTTCTAAAGGCATAAGAAGGTGTTTGAGGAGAAAATAGATAGTAAATGGTTTTAATAAATAATTTTAGGCATAAATTATATTTTTGTGTCCTAAAAAATATCAATTAAATCCATTAAACCTCGTAATACAACCTATACCTTGCCTACCTTCATAGTTTGCCTTCTTCTTAAGTCTACCTAGTAAATTTGATGAGTTTGGTAGTCTAATGGAGGAGTTATAAGATAAAAATTGGTATATATTATCCTTTTTAAACCTAATAAAATCAAAATTTGTCAATTTTCAAAGCTTAATAGGGAAAACCCTCTCTATTTTGTCTCAGAGCAGGGGTCATTTTACCATGCATGAAGATGATAATTTTGAGAAAAATGGTAAAATTGGTGACTAGAAGGAAATAAAAACCAAATTAAGGTTATATAGGTGGGAGGAAACCTAAAAATACATAAATAACGTTTTTAGGATATTTGGAAGTAAACAGGGTACCCTACACAATAAGGGTTACAGTCATGCATGAAGGAAACCCTTAGGCTTACAAGCCAAGTCGAGGGTCATGTATGTTTTTGAACTTATAAATGATTTTAAATTTAGTAATTAATGTTTTAAAATATAAATTTAAGTTTTTTAATCAATAAATATAAAAATTAATCCATTGGAGTGTCAGGTGAAGTCTCAAATGGCAGGTAAACCTATTGACAAGGTCTAGGCTTAATGCCAAACAATGGTAAGGTTTCATTTTTTGATCTTGAGGAGTTATTAAAATGGATAATACATGTTTTTAAAACATATAAAAATGTTAATGAACCATTTATTGGAAAATAAATCCATTAAGAAGCCAATTATTAACTTTAAATCTCCCAAACCCTCACAGAATGCACAGAATGGTTTGATGGTCAAGTTAAAAATATTAGAAATTTCATGAGATTATGCATGGGATATTGAGGAATTTTGGTAAGATAGAGAAGGCCCTTGAGGATACCTTATTTGATATTGGAAAAATTCTAATGTGCATCCTTTATGAAGAAAGGCTAAGAGGGCTAGTCACTTCAAAACCCTCTCCAACCCTATTTTAGGCCCTGATGGTGGAAATCAAGCCAAAAGTGATTTTAAATGGATGAATTTGACCATGAGTGATGAAGATAAGTTGTTTAAAACTGAATGAAATCTATACAAGTGATGTATAAAATAGGTTTTCTTGACATTTGCTTGTTTTTTATAGGTCCTATAGATGATTAATGGATGAAAATCACTTGGGAGGATAGATTGGGACTTGAATAAACTATCCATGCCATTTTAAGATCTTTGGAATGATAAAAAGTGTCCCTAATAAGCCTCTCACTTTAGCCAATCTAAGGTGGCATCTAAAATGACATAGTGAACATAGTGGAAACTTAAATTGGGAGGTTTCTTAAGATGTTTCTTTTGAAGCCAAGCATATGAGGTTCCATAACATGTGTCACAAGACCCATGGTATGGATAAATTATGAAAGATGTAAATATTCTAGTGCCAAGTGTCAAGGAATGCCTATTGGAGAGTGATCTCGATGATAGGTGATGATTGAGCTTGTGTAAGAGAATGTCATGATAAAAAAAACTCTCAATTTAGGTGAAGGCTTATTTGTAACTCCCTCTCCTCGTCACATATGAGACACATGTCGTAAATTTCTTTGGAATGATAAAAACATCTCATAATGAAGGTAGTTTCAAAAGAGAGAATGATTGAGAAGATTTTCCATGCCACACTCAAAGAAGAGGCTAATTTAGAATGAGATGATGAGTAAATAAGTTTCATAACTTATTTTACACTTGATCCACATGTATTGTAGCTGATTTTAACCTTTGGACACTTGTCATTATGCCTCTTTAACTTCTCTCTCTCCCTCCAAGTTCTATACATGTAAGCTATTTTGGATATTGTGGAGAGACCATAGTTGGTATGGTGAATCCCTACTAATATGACATTACACATTGCTTTACACATTGAATATAAGTTTTGAACATCTTGTCTGAGGTGTGAGTGATTTATAGTGGAGCTAAGTGATAGTATCATCATTACTCCTTTTATCCTTCATGTTTAAGCATGAGTTCTGATTTTAACAGGTCATGTGAAGTGTGTTGCATGTACTAGGACCTTCTCCAAGTATTCAATTATTTCTATGGTGTGAAATCCTCCCCTAGATCAATTATCTTATTGATTTTTCTACGTATGTTACCTTCATATTGAAGAATTTATGTTAGGATATTTCAATGCATAAAATTGGTCTTAGAAAGCATTATTGCTTAGTAAAATTTTGATAGTCTATGGGATATGTCTTGGTGGATCACCTCTTTAGTTTATTTTCCATTTTATGAAAGCTTCTAACTCTTTTCATAAACAAGAATTAGATTAGGTGATATACATTCAAAGAATAATCTAAGGAGCTAACCCTTATAATCTAGAGATTCATCTCTCCTTCAAATTCCCACAACTTAAGAGATGATTCAATGTTGCAACAAATTGTAGGATCTTGATAGATTATCCTAGGGTGCACAATTTGATGACAATAGTCCATACACCTTTATCCTTAGCTAAATTGCTAAAAAATCTACCTAATCCTTTTCCATGAGATCTTGACCTTAATTGACCTATGAAATCATGGTATGATCCTAAAAAGTCTTGTTGGTTTCATGCTATCTAAGGTCACTCTCACAAGACTTGTAGATAGTTTCACAATTTAACCATGGACTTTCTCCTTGGCCTAAATTTTGATCATGATTCTATTATCTATAAGCATCAACAAAATTATGAGATTTATTTCAAAGACTATAAATCACATAATAAAACTCAAGCCTTAAATCAATAAAATGTTTATTTAGATATCTACAAAGACCCCTTGCCTAATCATCAACCAATCCAAGAAGGTCAAGTTAAGCCCACTTCTTCCACCAATAATGCGAAAAGTCTTGATAAACCAAATTCTAAATAAAATGTGGTTAGCATGACTAATATGTGAAGAGTGGTGGATTTCATTGAATCATAACCTATCTACACTCCTCCTTCCCATAAAAAATATCATGTTATCCAAGATTCTTATCCAGATCATTTAAATGAGTTAGGGAATGAAGATCTTATTTCTTTTGATGATCTAATTTATGATTCTCCCTTAGATGAAAAATCCCATGCTATTGGTACTTCTCTCCCATCATCTTATAATAGTAATAACAATCCAATTTCTACTAACACTTCTTCCAAACTTCAAGATAAATCTAAACCAACTAGTTCTTTATCACCAAAAAATTTACAATCTTCTTCTCATTATTTTCAGCATGAATTTCAATGCTCTTTGGATCCACCTTCCAAATATCTTCTTAATCATTATCACTTATATCTAATAATATACTAATGGGTTATGATGAATGGGATCCCATTTTGTAACTTACTAATCTTCCATCTTAGATACCTTTTCTTAAAATCATAAGGATATCTCCATGTCATAGAAACTACCTCATGAAACTCTTAATCAAGATGAATATCCCTTTCCCTCCTCTAGAAAGATAGGAGACTACTTTATCTAGATCTGAGGATAGTATATTACAAAAATATGAAGAGATGTCCATTAACATTTATTAAACTATAAACACATCTTTTTTTAATATTTTCTATTGCATCTATGATTCCAAATGAGATTCTACTTTGTGCAGATGATCCTCCATTATTTATTAGCATACAAATTAGTGATATACAAGTTAAGCTAGCTTTGATTGATGAGGTTTTTATCACCTATGTCACTTCCCTTGACTTCATTAAGACTCTTAGGTATTCTAAATGTAATCTCATTTCTACATACATCACATGCCAAGGATATGATAGAAGGAAAATGCCTCCCTTAGGGTATGTATGGATTCCTATTACCATTCATGTGAACATGATGATCTTCAAATTTCTCCATTTGTATAACATCTTGCTTGGTAGGTTATGGAATCATTATATGTGAGTTGCCACATCTTCCTCTTGCCAATGCATAAAATTTCATCATAATGGAGCCATTTATAGGATTTGAAGAGACACTAACCCTTGGAATTTTGAACAATTACAAGATCATGGTGTCTTTAAGATTCCTACTCTTGAGCCTTTAACTAGTGTTCCATTCTATGAGTCATAGCATCTCAACTTTCTTGTCAACTCAAATATAGGTTATAATGGGCATCCTGAGCTCATTGGTAACATTCCTCCCAACCTTCTACACTTTAATGATGATGATCCTGATGAGATTAACTTAAATATATAAAAAAATATCTCTCACCTCATCTCATCTCGTAGCTCCCTACTTCCTTGTAGACTCATTCTCATAAGCCTCCTTGTGATGACATTCCCATAGTCTTAACCAAGACTAGGCACTCTATTCACCAAGCTTCCTTTGATGACAAGGTCATCCTAACTTGTGTCACCAATCTTCATAATCTATATTATGATGATGGTTATTCTTTAGATGTTCCTCTTTTAGGTAGCCTTGTCTAGGCCTATAATGCTGAGATTATTCATTATTAATCTTATTTACTTGAGTCTTTTCATGTATCTCATCATTCTCTTTCATTTATAGTTCCTGATTCTTGCATTTTCCCTCTTTAATATAGGGTAGAGATGGTGCTGATACCTCTAGTTTTTTAGGAACCATTTAGGACTATGCTTTTGGATTTTGCTATGACTAGAACTTATCTCTTTGCCACACCTAGGGTAGTCCTCTTTAGACCTTATTCAAATCCCACATATCCTTTAGTAGGGCCAATTATAGTTAAGCATGTTCCTTTTTCCACTCTAGTTTAACTAGTTTCCTCTCCTACTATTGTTGAGCCTCTTCTTACTTCTCATCCTAGTGTTCCTCCTATTGTGCCTAGTTCTACTCCTTCCTCATCATCACCCTCCCTTGATGATGGTTTGTTTTTTCCACCTAAGATGGCTCATTTTCCCACCAAATGGGTCAATGAGTCATCTTTATCTTCTTCCATTCATATTTCACCTCCTTTTGTGAGTGCTCAGAAAACCACTCACAAGCATATTTGTTTCTTCCATGGGATAGATAATCACTCTTATAGCCAATGTCATAGGTTTAAATAATACCTCAATACCTTCCATCCTTATTCTCCATCATTAGACAAATCTAAACCTCCTTTAAAGGTACTTCTAAATAATTACCTAAGTATGGTTAGCTATATTTTCTTTGGTAGCTATGTGGAACACATCACACTGATCATTGCCACATTCTTCAACAACATCTTAAAGATCACCTTGTAGCCATCCTTTGACCTTCTACCATTCCTCTCATAGGTCATTCTTGCAAGAAGGTTCATCATTATTCTTTCATGGATTTAATTCCAATGGTTTCATCACCTCCTATGGTCCCTTCACCACCTTTTATGCCTCTACCTATGATTCCTTCACTTGTGGACCTTCCCTCACTTATGGATCCTTTTCCACCTATGATTCCTTCCCCTATGGATCCTTCTCCACCCATGATTCCTATTTCTCTTATAGATCTTGTTTCCATGCATTCTCCTACCTAGCCTTTGCCTAACTTTCCTCCATAACATGATCCATTGAGCATTCCTACTTTTTTAGTTGAGGATGTCAAAAAAGAAGTATTTTCCTAGTATTCACTAAAGATTGGAGAAACTATATGTAGTACACATTCAGATTCATAAAAAATTATCTGATGTACTGGATAATGTGTTTAGATAAATTTACCAATATTTATGAGCACATGCATGGTGCTTTCACATTTATATTTGGAGTGGACATGTGCTCCACTCATATTTTCTATCTATTTTATTATATCATTTGACACCATGTCAAATTATTTCTTATCTTATATCATTCTTCTCCTTCTTGTTTTAATATAGTTATCTTATGTTATAATTTTTCATTTAACCTATGATTGTCTTTCTCTTATTATTGATTTTCTTTCTTTTCCTTTAGATTTTTTTCTCAAAACTTTTCCCTTGTATCTTCCTGATTGTTTGCTTTATTATCTTTATTTTTCATAGATAGTTGTCATGGTGACTTGGTTATATTTATCCTCTTCTCTTTTGTTACTATCTCCTATTATCATGTGATCAATTTGCAAGAAATATTTCTCATTAATATTTATTTTCACTTGTCCTCCTTTGGATCTCCTTTTCTCCTTCTTCCTTTTTTCACAAACTAAGAATATACATGATTCAGATTGGAGATCACATGCTTAGTTCATTATCAAGCCTAAGTGTTTTAGTTAGTCTTTTATCCTAGGTTACTTAGCTTATTTTAGCCTTAGCCTACATCTCATTCATGTGTATCATTATATCTCTCATGATTGGTCATTCCAAATCTGTAAGGAGGAGGAATCTTAAAAATCCTTCAAAAGAAAGTTAAAATCCAAATCATTTATCAAAAAAGGTAATGATATCAAAAGGCAAAAAATATTGATTACTCTTAAAAGTATAATCATACTAAAATATGTGATTCAAATAACATCTCCTTCTTTTAGTCAAATATATAACTCCATAGGTGGCCTCAGGTAGAGCTGAGATCCTTTGGGGTGTGGTAGGATAGTAGATTAGAAGAGGAGAATAAAATATTCTTTTAGTGCTACCTAATTTTTCATGCAAGTACCCAATCTTTATAGTGGACCAATGGCTCTATAAGGAATCCTAAGGAGTGGGGGAAATGTTATGGGAAGGTAGGTGCATATTAATTTTCCTTGTACCAATCTACATTATTAGTTGATCTTAATATCACACCTATTTTCCTACAAAGCTTTGTGTCTATAGTAAGTGGGTTTCCTTTGTACATAAATGACCACTAGTCACTTAGTGTCTTTTTATGTCCTTAGTATGCCTCTTTCCTCTTAAGGTATTCTCATAAGATGCCTAAGTCTTTATTTTTACACTCCCTTTTTCATTCCTTTTCCTTCATATTTCCTCTTGTGAAATATTTTTTTGCTTACTAATCACTCCCCATGGGATATCATTTGTGAGTTTATTTATAAGACCATGGATAGGACTTGATATCCCTAAAAAATTACCATATTTACCATACTATTACCCACATCCTTGATTTACCATTACTTATCCTTCTACTTACAAATATTAATTTGGTACCCCTTGTATTTTTCTTTTGTGAGTTATAATGTAAGACCGTGGATAGGACCTGACCCTCCTCACAAAATTTTCCAATAATAAAGTCACCATCCAAAATTAAATGTGTTAAATATGAGATAAGATTCAATTGATTATGAGGTTACACACCATTGAAATGCTTCCCATCTTGATATTTAGTATGTTCTATGCTTACTTTATTTTTCTTTCACATTTTATTTTCTTATTTACCAAGTACATGTAAGATTACAACCATTTTTTCAATTTCTCATACTTTCCATCTTGAATTACTATGATAAATTTAAGACTAAATTTTTGTAAATTTTGTTTTTATTTTTTACTTTGCATCATAATATATTATAATTGATTGACTTAATTTTGATTTATTTTTATTACCATTTATGCCCTTTTATATACCTTCCATTTTTTTAAATCACCTTTTACCATCTTGCTTGCCATTTTATTAGATCTTTATACATATTAATTTTTTGTTATTATACATTTTCCAACTTGAACTAGTGTGTAGTACATTTATTTGATTGATTATATTTTCCAAGTCATTTTTTGCCTATTTATTTTTAAACATGCATGTGTACTCCATAATGCTAGAAAAGAAACCACACCACATATATTTACTATAGCATATACAATAAAGATAAATACATGTGCTAGAAATAAATATATCCAAAGCATCCATAAACACAACTATCATAAAGACAACATACACAACCAACACCAATAATACAAAATGATACATCATATATATATATACCATGAGCTTGATACAACATACACAACCATATATAAAGCCCTAACACTAGGTTTGGGCTCCATATTGTCTATCTCATGGCCTAGCCACACTACCTATTGAGGTCTTAGTCTGACTCCTTTGAATGTTATGTTATAACAAGGTAGTTTGAGATCTCAATCCCTCTACCTATCCCTATATGCATGTTATCTATACCTGTGATTTTTTTAGTTGAGTTTGCATAATTGTATATGCTTGTGTCATCTATGTCAATGTATCTAGATACATAGCTCTATCATCTACCAAGGCCTACCAAGCTTGTCTCTCACCTACACCCATCTCTACTAATGGATGCATCCTCTCCCTCTACATCTATATCTACCTTGCTACCTCCCCAAATAATCTGAACCAACTCACTTAAGCTAGGGTAGATGGTATAATTATATCCTCTAGTGTCATGGGGTCGTATGGATGTAAAGTCTCATCTAGGATGTCATGTAGTTCTCCCCTCACTAAGGACCCCATATCTCCTCCTCATCCTTAGGTATGCCTAAAAAATCACACTAGATGGATATTAGATCATTGTCATATATCATAATATCTATTAATATCTCTCTACTACCAAATAAAAACTTAAGAAAAAATTCAACCATATTCACACCTATATATGTCTCAACTCCCATGATATCATCATCTCCATGATCACCTAGCATAGTTTCCCCATCTTTTCAACCTCTTATTACCTCCTTGGTAGGTTACCTCCTCAAATAAAACCTATCTATCATGGCTTGTGTCCATCTCAGCCTCCATCTAAGTGGTATCTCTATCATCTCCTCTATCTCATCTATGGGATCATCTGGGATGTCTATAGTATCTACTCTCTCCTATCTCCATCACCATTATGTCCTTGATGGCCACTACTCAACTTAATATGAGATTGGTAGTGGTACATTTGGTATCTCTACCTCCTCTACCTCCTCCTCTACCACTTATCATACCTAAACAATCTATGGTTGTTCTTAATTTAGCCTTAGTGTCAGTCTCACTATCAATTTTTTGAGTCCTCTCTTCCCTCATGACTCCCTCACATGATGAACCCATAGGTCAAGCATTAGTATCAAGGTCACCAAATGAGGTAAGCCTATCTATCTTGGCACCCATGCCATCAAATGTGGATCTCTCGACCATGTATAGTGTTTGACCACATCTCTCTTCTTTAGTGATGGTGAAACTATGTGCCAGCTTACCCATGTAGTTATTTTTTGCCCATACGGTTGCCACATGATGTCTACACATCTCACTAATTATAGTATTGGCATATGGGGCATTACTTACACTACCTAGTCCTCCTTATATCTTTGTACTCAAGGTAACCCATCATTGAATACATAGGGAAATCCACCCAGTTGATATATGGTAAATCTCTCATATATCCATGATGTCAGTAGTATGATTGGTCCCACAGTCTTTTACCTTCTGATCAACATCTCAAATAGATCATGTATGAGCTAGACCTAGATGATATAAGATAAATTGGATAGTACTCCCTCTTCTAGAATCATCTTTTTCAAGGATACCATGAATAGTGGTACCTTATCCTCTAACTTGTGATTGAGAACCTACTGTGTCATAAGGCCTATCACCACCTCCCAAAGGTCTAGAATCTAAGATATATACACATCATCCATATTAAATCTCCATCTTCTCAATAGCATCTCTAAGCTTGTAGCCCACATGACTAAAGCTCTCCTCTCTTCTAAGTTATCTAGTATCCCTATGGTCATTAGTGCTCCTACTATGGGTAGGTTAAGGATGGCATGGACATCCTATAGTGTGATACCCACCTCTATCACATTCCCATCCACTTCCCACCTGAAGGTGTTAGTCAATTGTTCTTAACATCCCAAAAACATGACTAATAGGTAAGTGTTGAGGGGGATCTTGCACATATCAGATATACCTCCTAGACCCATAGATATCAATCTAGATCAACCTCCATCTAATAATCTATCTAAAAAATTTGATAACCAAGACACATCCACCAACCTCCATAATCTCGACCACCTCTCCAACTAAGAAATAACAAAGGATGTATTAGTTCTTCCATGTCATTTATAATCACAATAGATTTTTTATACATCATTTCTACAATTTTAATTAAAAACAAGCCTAATTTCTATTACCTTATCAATTTTATCCTATTTATGGATTTCTTGGCCCCTTTTTCCCAACTTCGGTCATTTTGGGCTATTATATCCCCCTTTCAAAAAATTTCATGCTTTTTTGTGCTTATTTTGGTTCCCTGGTTAACCTACTTTGACCATAATTTTCCTATTTATTTTTTTTTATCATAGATGAATTCAAAATCTAAGTTATCCCTCTTATCTTCCCCTTCCTAGTATTGAGTTTTCATTATGGCCCTTATGGACTAGTTACTCACTGCATTCTAGCTTTTTAACCTATAGATTACACTAGGTCGACCCATACTTATTGGGTCAACCATATGTATTTTGCCCTGATTCATCCTAGTAGGTCAACCTAATTGACCTAGTGTATTATGTGTGCTAACCTAGTACATTTTTTTCAAAATGTGAATTTCACTCACTTTCTTCCTAAACCTTTCAAACCCATTTCCCATATTCCTATTTACTACCCTTATAATCTAAATTTTCTCAGTTTTAAAATATATAAATTCTTTAAATCAAATTTTATCAAAAATTCACTTAATTTAATACAAATTTAAAAAATTGGTTTGAGATCAATAGTTACATACCTATAATACACCTAATGTTACCTCTAGGTGTCCTCCTCATCTAACATGTTGTCCCTTCTCCATCCTAGCCTTGTTTGGTCTTAGAGCTCTCTTTCCTCTCTTTCACAATTCAAAATGCCAAATGAATTCTCTTTTTTCCTATTTAAAAATGTAAGAGATTTTTTGATCTCAAGGATTAAATCATGCAATTCAATCACTCAAATAACCAACTACCTAAATAAAGATTAAAACCATTAGAATCAAGTGTAATTGGATGAAATAATTATTAAATCCTACACCTAAATTATAAATCTTAAATTCTTCAATCCATGATCAAAACAAAAAGATAAAGATATTGAGATTGATGGATTACCTTGACTCAAATTGACATTTGGATGTTGCTTCATGTTGGAGTTGTTAATGGAGGATTCAATGGACAATTGGACATGGATTTGTTATGGCTTCATGAGATGGCCTTCCATGGAGGAGGAGTGTTGGTTATATATAGGAAGGGAGGGAAGATCTATGGATGAGATTCAAACTTAGAGGGAGAAGATCAATGATTGTAGATTATCCAAGGAATATTAAATTCTTTGGAAACCTCTAGAGTTAGAGGTTTTTAGAGAGGACGGATAGGTTAGAGAGAGTTATAGAACTCTATTTAGGAGTTAATGGTGATTAGAATAAGGTTAGGTAGGGATTAGAGAAGGATTATATTAGGTGGCTATGGTGTAGGTTAGTAGGTGGATATGTGGGGTTGTGGGAATTTTTAATTTTCATATAATAAATAACTAGGATTAGATTAGGATAATAGGCATTATGATAGAATTAATGAAGAGATGGGATGAATAAGGTTAGTGAATGTAAGAGAACAGAAGGGGGATATTATATGAATGGATATAGATAGGACAAATTAGTAGAATAAAACAAGTTAAGGAGAATTAATATCTAATAATAGGGATATTAGTCAACTATAATGAAGTGAATGATTTTAGGTGCATACAAAAAACAGTTTTTAGCAACTCAATTCTTTCATTTATTTTTAAGCAGATTCCTTGTTTTACCTCTATCTTTGTTTCTACTCATCTATTTTATAAACCATAAAATATGATAGAATCATGATGCAATAGAGATTATTTTCCACTATAATATGTCTATCTTCCAAAAATTTCAATTTTTGGCTATTTTTTACACTAACTTCTACATGTTCATCTAGTGTACTCTACATTTGACACCTTCATTTCTTATAGTCTATTTTTTTATCTACAACACTAAGGTAAGCTAAAGGTATGTGTTTTTAAATATAGTTATTTAATTTATCTTATTTGTGTAAGGAATAAAAACACTTAAATCCATATCTACTATTACCATAAACCAGATCTAAAGCTATGTAATAACATGAATCCTAGAAACATTCCTTAATTCACCATTAATATGAAAGCATAAATGAGATAAAGATAAAAAAACATAGATAACATATATATAATGTGGTTCAACCAATGTGGGGTACATCCATCAATGAAATTTCTCCAATAAATCAATTATCTAAAACAATATTACAATGAACTCTCATAGAGATAGAAAAAATATCCTATAAAAAGTGTTGCACAAAAAGCTTCACTTTCACCTACACCTAAATAATGTTGTATCTCACAAGTTGCTAAACCACACCCTGTAATGAACACTTGCACTTTTAAAAACACTTGCACTTTGACTCTGATCGTCAAAGCCACACCCTACAAATAAATCATCATCCTCTAGAGGCCACACCATACCCTATATATATATATATATATATATATAGTAAAATGAATAAAATCCAAAAAAAGAGGATTAAATGCGTAATTCTTAACCAAGATAATCATTATCTAACATGTGATAACCCTCCTCCACCTCATCAAGCTTATCCAAAATCTATCTCGAGGAACATGCCATATTCATCTCTCCACCTTCTAAGGGCACATTTTCCCAAAAACATGTGATCTCAACCAAATCCACATAACAAGGAAGGTATATCATATTCTAAGAAATAACCAATCTCCCTAAAAATAAGGAAGATAGACCCACTTCTAATAAAAGAGGAAGTCACATGGAAATAAATATCTAACAACTAATTCCATAATATATGGAATACATAGAAATTAAGAATATAAGAAATATTCCACTCACATGTGGAGAACATGATAATTATGTCCCCCCCACATCCTTTGAGATATTTAGGCACCCAAAATTTATTATTATGGTCATGTGATATCCCTTAAAGGATCCACACTCAACAATCTCACACTTGGAGACCATTTCTCTTAAACATAATCTATCATTGCTCCATGACCACTAAGGCCAACCAAATCTAAACATAGTCTCAACTTATCTAATGTGATCACCTTGGTCATCATATCTATATGATTATAGCTAGTATGAATCTTCTCTAGCTTCACCAAGTTCTCCTCCAAATCTGTCTTGATGAAGTGATAATGTAACTAAATGTATTTCATTCTTGAGTGGAAAGCAGAGTTCTTTACTAAATGAATAACACTCTAACTATCACTGTGTAGTCTCCCAACTTCTTGCTCATGCCTTAACTCTTGAAATAATTCCTATAACAAAATGATCTCCTTTTTATCTTTTGTGTTAGAAACATACTCTACCTCTATGGTTGATAAAGCCATAACCTTTTGTATCTTATAAATCCAACTAACTGTTGTATCTCTAATAGTATATATATAACATATCATACTTATCTTGATACCAATATCACCTAAAATATCCAACTCCAAATAACCATGAAAAGTGGTATTTAATCCACCATAACATTATGCAAAGTCAATGGTTCCTCTCAAATACCAAAGAATCCATTTCACTGCTTGTGAATGCTCATAACCTAGATCACTTATATACCTGCTCACAACTCCCATTACTTGGGTAATATATGGCCTAGTAAAAACCATGTAATACATTAATATACCAATGGAAAATGAGTAAGGTACTTTGGACATCCTAATATTTTCAAATTCTATCTTGGGACACTACTCCTTTGATAATATAAAGTGGCTTGCCAAAGGAGTAATAATAGATTTAGCATCCAACATGCTAAACCTTTCCAAGATTTTCTTCACATACTTTGATTAGGATAAAACTATCTTCCTCTCCTTTTTTTCATGAGTAATCCTCATACCAAGGATTTTTTTTTAGCACCCAAATCCTTCATAGAAAAGGAGTCACTAAGTTGTTTCTTGAGCATATGAATATGTTGTATGTTATTTCTTGCAACTAACATGTCATCAACATAAAAACATAATATAATAAATGAACCATCATCAAAATTATTGATGTATATTTAATGGTTAGATTTACATCTTTGATATTATTGTTCCAACATAAAACAATCAAATTTATTGTACCATTGCCATGGAGCTTGTATTAGGCCTTATAATATCTTCTTAGTCTACACACAAAGTTCTCCTTCCATTTGACATCATAGCCTTATGGTTGCTTCATATACAACTCTTTATCCAAATCACCATGGAGAAAAATAGTTTTCACATATAATTTTTCCAGGTGAAAATCCTCAATTGTAACTAAACCAAGAATAGTCCCAATAGAAGTCATTTTTGTAACAAGAGAAAGAATCTCATCAAAATCAATACCTTTTTTTTTTGCAAAACCTTTGACCACCATTTTGGCCTTATACCATTTTATCCCTTCATCCTCTTCTTTGATCTTAAATATCCGCTTGTTTTGTAATGCACTCTTGCCCTTGGGTAGCCTAATGAAATACCACATTTGGTTCTCCATGAGAGATCTATACTCCTCATCCATGGCTTGCTCCCACTTCAAATTGGCATCTACCTACATTTATTCCTCATAACACTATGGTTATCTATTATTAGTGAGTAATAAATAATTAAAAGGAGAAAAATGTTTAGGTTCTCTTCTTACCCTAGAAGACCTTATACCATAAGAGTTTGGGGTCATGGTGTAGAAGGTTCTTGAACTAAACCATTGGATATTTTTCCATCCATAATGTCATCCAATACTATGTACTCTTTATGTTCCTGATCCTATTCCTACAACTAATCCTTACGCATGCATTTTTCATTAAAGACTACATCTCTAGACCAAAATATTTTCATATCTTTAATGCTTCATAAATGGAAACCAAATTCATCCTCACCATAACCAAAAAATGTGCATTTTTTTGATTTAGACTCTAGCTTGATCATATCAACTTTATTAATGAAAGCAAAAGCTTCACATCTAAATACTCTAAGAAAAGAATAATCAACATTCTTACCAGAATAAGCTTATTATATTATTCCTCCATCCAAAGGCATAGAAATTCCTCTATTAAATAGATATATTGTTGTGCTAACTACTTTTACCCAAAACTATAAAGGCAAACCTACATGTAGCCTCATGCTCTTAGCACATTTCATTATTGTTCTATTCATCCTTTCATAACCTCTTTATTTTATGGAACCATCCTTTACCTATGGATTCCATTGTTATAACAATAATCAAAGAAAGCATTACTATAATACTCACCTCCATTATCTAATCTAAGACATTTCAACTTGAGACCTATTTCATTCTCAACCAAGGATTTACACTTCTTAAAAGTGTTAAATACATAAAATTTATTTTTAATTTAATAAACCTAAACTTTCTATGTTACATCATCAATAAAATTAACATAATAATTGGATCCACCAATAGAATATACCCAAGTTGGTCCCCATATATCTAAGTGTACTAGATCTAAATTATGCTCTTTCTTTGTGAGTCCAATCTTTAGGATCTCAACCCACTTTTGTTTTTCATACACACAATTATCATAGAAGTCTAGATCTAGATATTTCAATCCAAGCAACTTATCTTTTAAGATCTACATGCCCTTATGGCTCATATGACTGAGCCTGTAGTGCCACATAGTTGCATATCTATTTGTAGTAACTAAATCAATACAATCAACACTATTATTCAAATATAAAGTACCAAATTTCTTACCTCTCAAGATCATAAGATCACCTTTGGTAACTTTCCAAGAATCTATAGTAAATAATACTAAACATCCCTTGCTACCCAATTTCCCCTCTAAAACCAAATTCTATCTTAATATAGGCACATGTGTAACATATTTAAAGATATATGTGTTCCCATTCTACATCTTAACTTAAACACACCATTTCCCTACTATCTCACATGGTTCATCATCACCAAGATATGCATTTCCTATATTCTCTTAAACATAATTAGAAACATAATGCCTATGTGGGGTGGCATGAAAAGAAGCCCCAGAATCTAATGTCCAAGACTCAAAAAAATATCCATAGAAAGAATTAAGGCATCCTAACATGATTTACCTGATGTCACACTTACCTCATTGGTTTCCTCATTGTTGACATTCTTATCCTGAAGTGACCAATAATCCTTCTTTGAGTTCCCACTCTTCCCACAATGCCAACATATCATCTTGGATCTAGATCTGGACTTACATTTACCTTTTAACTTTCCATGATTACTTTTTCTCTTGTCCTTTTTCCTCCCTCTAGTATCAATGGATAAATAATTACCTAAAGATTATTTATCAATATTTTTCCTTCACATCTCCTTGCTAAGAATCACACCTACAACATCCTTAAAATTCAAGCTTCCCTTGGTAGGGACTGCATTACTCACAACCATAACCAAACTATCCCAACTATTAGACAAAGAACATAAGATTAACAAAGCTCTAACTTTATCATCAAAATTAAATCCAAATGAAGTGAACATACTTACAATTGCATTAAAACCATTTAGGTGATTAGCTACTGAACCATTCTCAGACATTTTCATGTTAAACAATCTTTTCATAATAATTTTTTTATTAGAAGCTGAGGGTTTTTGATAGAAATTTCCAAGTTTATCCATGAGATATTTTGTGGTTTTCTCATCAAAAATAGTAAATACAATAGAGGATGCAAGGCATAATCAAATGGATCCCATTGCCTTCCTATCAAGTAATGATCAATCCACATCACTGATACATACAAGTTGTTCTACTTTCCCCTCCAAGGGGAGATGTAGATCCCTTTGATATAGGTAATCCTACATCTACATTTTCCACAAAATAAATTTATTACCATCAAAATTCTCAAATTTGAATCTAATATCTTCTCACATATCTCCCAATCAAGCTAATAGCCTTCCTATGATTTACCACTTTAGCAAAACACATAAATCAATGGCTCTAATACTAATTTTTAGGAATAAAAACACTTAAATCTGGATCTAATATTATCATAAACTAGATCTAAAGCTATGCAATAACATGCATAATAAAAACATGCCTTAATTCACCATTAATATGAAAGCATAAATGAGAGCAAGATGAAAAACATAGATAACATAGATCTAACATGGTTCACCCAATGTGGGCTACATCCACCAATGAAATTTCTCAAATAAATTCGTAATCTAAAAAAAGATTACAATGAACTCTCACAAAGATAGAAAAAATATCCTATAGAAAGTGTTGCACAAAAAGTTGTGCTTTCACATGCACCTCTATAATGTTGTATCTCATAAGTTTCTAAACCACATCCTATAATGTACACTTACACTTTTCAAAACACTTTCACTTTGACTCTAATCCTCAAATCCACACCTTGTAAATAAACCATCAACCTCTAAAAGCCACACCACACCCTGTATATATAGTAAAATCAAGAAAATCCATAGAAGGAGGAGAAAATATGCAATGCTTATCCATGATAAGCATTATCTAACATGTAACAACCCTCCTCCACCTCATCAATATTATCCAAAATCTATCCCAAGGAGGAACATGCCATATTCATCTCTCGACCTTCTAAGGGCACATTTTCCCAAAAACATGTGATCTCAACTAACTCCACATAACAAGAAAGGTATAACATATTCCAAGAAATAACCAATCTCCCTAAAAATAAGCAAGATAGACCCACTTCCAATAAAAGAGGATGTCACATGGAAATAAATCTCTAACATCTAATTCCACAAAATATGGAATACATAGAAATCAGGAATACAAGGAATATTCCACTCACATGTGGAGAACATGAAAATTATCCCCCCCCAAATCCTTTAAGCTCTTTAAGCCCTAAAAATTTATTCCTATGGTCATGTGATATCCCCAAAGGGATCCATACTCAATAATGTTTTGCTTACTACACCATACTTAGCATCAATGTTGTGTGTTATCATGTACTTTTTTGAAGCACCATCTTATGTTACACTTACATGACACATGATGAGCTTTAGCTGGGGCATATGTATACATATAATATATTCAAAATTTTATTGATTATTAACACTTTGTATCTTATAAGAAAATCTCAAGTCTCAATCTCTCTGAGTATGTGCCTTAAAGAGTGTACTGAGAAAATAGTGGGCATAACGTTGATGCTTCATAATATTGTTGTTCCTTTTTCCACTTTCCATCCACACACTAGCCTCTTGAAACCATTGAACCCAAACTTATTATTCTTAATTCTACCTATTCTTATTACTTTTTATATTTTATCCTTCATTTCTTTCCTTATTGCCCTTTTGACTTGTCAGTTGTGTTAGGTTGACCTAACATAGTTTAGGGACTTTTTTATCTCTTTTGGTTTGTTGGCCTCTCAGTCAACCTAGCACAAACCTAGTGTGTTTGACCCAAAAACATGCTAGGTCAACCAAGTTGGCCTAGCACAATCAATGTTTTTGAATGATTTTCAAGTATGTTTCTAATATATATACAAGTTCATTCCCCACCATTTCATAAGAGTGAATAATTAAGTGAAGAAGTGTCAATAAACATCTACCTATTGACCATTCTACTTGGGGAATAAAGCTTTAGGGTTCAATACTTTCTATGGAGCTCTGATCTCATCTTGTGGATAAGTATTTTGGATTCTTGGATAGGTTATGTAGCCTAGAGTGATTTATCTTAGGTATTCTTACATACCATGCTAATCTCTTGTGAAGCACCTTGGTCAAGGGGGAGATTGAGTCTTGGTGGGTTCATCTTCAGAGGTAAGTATTCCTAAATTTATTCCTCCTTTGTAAGAGTAGATAGATAGTGCATTTGTATTATTCTCTTCCATGTATTAGGATTTTATATATGTTGATGTGAGTATGTTTCTCTTATACATTTTTAGTTTATTTATTTATTTGTTTTATTTCTGACCCCCACTTAGTACCACAAGCTTTGGTGAACACTAGATTAGATTTACATTTATTTATATTAAAATATTAAATCATAGGACTCTTTAAAGGTTTTGTAATTGTGTTATATTGTAGGCTTTAGAACCCTACCTCACACAATGTGTTGTCACAAGTGATCCCCTAATTGGGTCTAGTGGATCCTCACATTGGTCGTGCTCCCACTTAACAATTGTATGCTCCCAAATCATAAGTGTAGGTGTGTTATATCCCATCTAATCCAAGATTGATTTATGCACATGATTCATTTTTAATTGCATACATGAATCACCCTTGAACCATATGTTCACCATGTGATCATACTCTCTATTTCCTTTCCTATACATGTGGGAAATATTGAATCCTTTGCATATGAAGATAAGATTCTAAAATTAGTGAATCCTTAAATAACACTTAACATTGAGATTTATCCCTCATGGAATGGATTTTGAGAATTATAAATTAGTCATATAACACATTGGAGAGGGTTTTCATATTTTATAATAATAATGACCCCTTTTGGGAGATCCACATCACTCATCTAATTTTTATGGGAATCACCCCTAAACCTTATGTTCACGATATGATCAGTCCCTTTATTTACTTCCCTATACATGTGGGAAATTTTGAATCCATAGAATGTGAGGAAAAGATAGTGAATCCTTTGAATGTAAATTAATTCAATTTTTTTGGAATGATTGTGTGGCTACCACCTTTAGTTTTCAATTAGACCCTACTTTAGGGTCTACAAGAACTTAGTAGTAACATGATATATTTGAAAATTTCTTCATTGTTATGATGTAAATTACTTTGTATTTTGCCAATTTACTATCCAAACTCTAAACAAATAAGTGAGTATTTATAGTGAGCATTAATATAAAGTGATTCATGTTTAAAAAAATTCAAAAAGGGGAGTAGGGTAGAGTAGAAAATAAGGTTTCCCTTGCAACAACAAAGGACTAACAAATTTCATCTAGTTTTTCCTGATAATAGTGCAAACAAAGCTAACATTCATGAGATCCTAGTACTAGACTCAAAATATCATAAATGCAAAGAGGATTCTAGTGTATATATAATGTATATATCTAAAAATTATGCTTAAAAATAGATACCTACAACAAATTAATTTTAAAAACATTTATTTCTAGGGTAGAAGGACATAAAGAATATATAGATAGACTTTGTTAACATGGCAAGAAACACAAACTAATAGGATGCATTGAAAAAATTAATATCAAACTTAACCATTAAAAAAATGAAATTATCTATCATTAACAAATCTTGAGAAATAAAAAAATATGAAAGTAAAGAAATAGTGAAAAAATTGTAGGAATTCTTTTTTATATTTACATTAATTTCACAAAAGTTTTGTTATAAGGACAATTGAGGGGGGAAACCCCTAGATATATGCCTTTTTCATGCGTAAGATGGTTACATTGGTTGTAAGAGAAAAAAATACATGATATCCATCTATGGACAAAGTCCCTCATGTCCTAAAAACTAAAGAATATTCCCTATTCATATAAGGGAATAATTTATAATATATTGAGGGGAATAAAAACATGAAATTAAAATAATATATGTTTTAGCCTAGAAGCAAGCCTTGCTCTAGGGATAGAAGGAACTCAGTAGTGACACAATCTATCTTAAATTTCTTTGTATTGTTATGATGTAACATTATTTGTGTACCAAAATTTAAATGAACAATTGAATATTTACAGTGAGCATTAATCTAAAGTGATTCATGTTTAAAAAGTTCAAAAGGGAAAGCAAGGTAGAGTATAAAATAAAGTTTTATTTGAAATAAAAAGCCCATTATACCTCCTTTGATTCCTTATGATAATAGATGTTATGGGATTTTAGTGCTAGACTTAGAATATCATAAATGCCGTATAGATTTTAGGGTTGATATAATGCATATATCTAAAAATTATGTTGTAAAATAGTTACCTACAACAAATTTCTTTAAATGTATTCCTTAGTAGAATAGAAGGAAAATAGAGCATACATAACAACCTTTGTTAAAATAATTAAAAACATAAACTAATAATATACATTTGAAGAACTACTATCAGATTTAACCATTGAAGAAATGAAATCATGTGTTATTAGCAAAGCTTGAGAAAAAAGAACATATGAAAATAATGAAATAGTGAGAAAATTACATGAATTATTCCTTCTCTTTAAATTACTTCCACAAAATTCTATTTTGTGGTAAAATGAAGGGGGAGGGCCCTTATATATAGGCCTTTGAATGCCTAATATAGTTACAAGAGAAACATATATAAGACACTTAGAGAATATTCTCTACACAGTTGGATTGAAGAAAAATTTGGTGGACTAAGTCTACACAGGAGAGTACCTCTAGGTTGGATACATCCTTGTGTAATCCTATAGACTTGAGTGCTAGGATATCCAACCTATCTTCTACATCATTCGTTCCTTCCTTATTTCCACTATCTCTATCTACAATCTTTTCCACATGGTAGAATAGATCATTATAATGTTTATCTTCAGTGTCTAGTGTAACAGAATTGAATAACCTTATATATAAGAACTGTATATACATAAAAAAAAAAAACCACACACACACACACACACATATATAAGGTGTTAAATATGTTTATGTATATATGTGTCAAGGATATAATATAAAAAATAGAACAATATTCCTCTTTAGTTCCTCTAATAATAATGGAAATAAAACTAACATCTATGAGATTGTAATGTTTAGACTTAGAATATCATAAATGTAGTGAGGATTCTAGGGTGAATATAATGCACATATCTAAAAAGGATGCTTTAAAATGTTACCTATAGTAAATTGCCTTACACACATTCACTAGTAGAGTAGTATGAAAATAGGTCATTCATAAAAGACTTTGTTAGCCTAGCTGAAAGCACAGACTAACAAGATAAATTCAAAGCACTAATGCTAAATTAAACCCATTAAAGAAATGAGACCATATATCATTAACAAAGATTGAGAAACAAGAATTCATGAAAATAATGAAAAGGCAACAAGTAAATTACAAGAATTTCCTTTGTCTTGGGATTAATCTCACAAGATTTAGTCTCTCAATTAAAATGAAGGGGGAGAACCCCTATACATAGGAAATTTGAATGCATCAGTTATAAAAGTAACTAGACAATACGACACCTATCAGTAAACAATGTCTCCCATGTCTTAAAGTTAGAGAATATTCCTCATTAAAAATAGGGGAATATTTTTCAATGTAATTCAAAGGAGCTTGGGAGATTATTATTGTTTATAACGAGCCCAATAGATGGCTATTTTTTTCCCTAAGAGATGGGTTGGGATCTCATTGGTGTAGTTGACAATGAAGCTCCTACTGTAGAATAAGATGAAGTATTAGTATAGTTGAATAAGAAGACATTCTAAGAGGGGTTAACAAGGTGGTGGCTCTTATGATGGTAGTTTGTTTTTGGGCCTCAACTTTCCCTTTCTATACTTTGGAGTATTTCTTGTATTTTATATCTATAGATACCAAAATTATGTCACACGTGTGTGTAACTCCCTATGTTGAAACCCCCTTGAGCCCTTTTTTAATAATAATGATTAGCCTCCCTAAACCATGTTTTTAACCCTCACACATTTAATTAATTTAAAATATTTAATTAAGTTAATTAAAAACCCCTTTTACCACATTACTTAACCACCTCATCCTAAGACTAATTCTCACCTAATGAGGCACCTCAAGACTTAGTCCCCTTATCCTAACTACCCAAGACTTGTTCTCACCTCAAAAATAAATTCCTAACCAACTATGTCCTTCTTAACCTCCCATTTCTACCATTTTGTAATGGATACCACGCTTGGCATGAGAAACAATATAAAATAGGCTAAAGATAGTGATTTTACGTATTCTCATGCTACCAATGTTAGTTATATAAGCCAAACTCCAAACTAATGATCAAGTCATTAGAAATTAAGAAAACTCATTCTTATTTGCATATAGGCTTTTGGCATTCCACTTTCAACATCTTGGCTTACTATTATCTTGCATAAGTCAACCCAGATCAAGGAACCAAGCTCTTGAAAACTAGTAGCACTCGCTTGTTTTCTCTATTAAAGGCATCAATTCAATTTCTTGATATGATCCATCTATCTGACACTTATCATTCAACCACCATTGTAGCTATGTACATCACCTATTCTGTAAGTCTTTAAATAGTTACTTTGGAACTCATTTACATCTAATATTTATTTCTTTACACATTTTTGATCGAACGCCTATGAAGGAGTTATAAAGCTTCCCCACTTGTTTTCCCTTATGCTACCACACTAAACCTCTGACTAGATCCATCCAAACAATACTTTCTCTCTCGCAACTCTCCTCCAATCTTCCAGACCTAACCAAAACCCTTTCCTAGACCTAGGAAAAGGTTCTACAAACTCTTAGACAATTATTTCCCCTATTGACATTAGTAGCATAATCAATATCGATCACATTTTCTCATTAACCTCAGTAGCCTAACTGATATAGATCACACTTGTTAACTAGTCTTGACAAACTAATCAACGTCATTAACTATAAATTTCCTAACCCTTCTAAAACATACCCAAATAAATTTTAAAATACAAATTCAATATACCACTTACACTTTATTATTTTTTGCTGCACTCAAGTTGTGAATAATTGCAACATTATCTCCCTTTTACTCTCTTTTCTTTTCTCTTAGTTATTTATTACTCTTTTGTCTCTCAAAAGTGTATTGTCATCTCTAAGGAAGTTTGACACTTCTTGGAATAAGCACATAGCTTGGCAACCCACTCATATATCTACTAACAAATTTTTTTTGGTAGTGCTTTCTTACTTGTAGGTAGTCCTCCCCAACCAAAGAGGAGTGTTCACAATGTTTGGATATGGCATGTAAACCAATCTAGGTTCATTCTAATCACTTAACCCTATCCTTCTTCTTTGTTTTCCTTTAGACTTGAAATAGATAAATTTTAGTGAAACATTTATGGTATGCCCGGTGGGACCCTAGAGTTTTCCTTGGGTTCATTGCTTATTTTAAGCATTCATATAGGTGAATTATAGTGAAAATTTCATTTCTTGCGCTTTCTCCTTCATTTCTCCCTCAAATAAAAAATTCAACATTTTATTTTCTATTTAAGGGCATTAAACTGAAACTTTCTTCTTCCTTTCCACTCTTATTTTCTCTTTGCCTCTAGAATAAATTTATCATTTTTATTACAAGTTAAAAGAATCTATTCTTTATTTCTTTCTTGTGTGCACATTAGGAAAGTGAATTTCATTCTCTATTCCTATTTCATCATTATTTTTATTTGAATCTAAACATTTTAGATTTGGGTTTAAAACTTATTGCACTTCATTCTTTGTTTGTTGCATATTAGCTCACCTAGTTAATTATAAGCATTATGAATGAATTTTAGTGCACCTATGTTACACAACTAGTTCAAACTCATTAAAAAACATCTAAACTCACCTAAGACAATTCCCATTAGGATTTCATCACCTAGTGGATCACCTTACCCTACCCAACTATCTTACTTAGATTTAACTACCAAGGAGAGAACCCACTCCATTCTCTGGCAGAGTATAAAATATAGGTAGAAGGTATATTTTGGCTAAGCGGCTTGGCTTAGCTTCAGGTTTGTGAAGTATAGGGAGTAAGCCCCTATAACAAGACATGTACCTAGTCTAATACACATATCCTCTTGAGCACTAAAACTAACCTAAAACTAGATCTAGATTTCTTTATATTACCTTCATTAACCAAATTCTCTTCTCACTATCTGATTAAGGCATAATCCAACATGAGACTAAAATCAATCTCTAGGAGTTAATAATTAGTGGTTGTATGTTCTTTTTTATAATTTTCTATTGCCTTCTATATTTTGGAATTGGTATAGACATTTTTTCCATTGATTCATAAAATCAACACTATTTGTAATACTCAGTTTATATAACCTATTATATCAAGTTTTCTGAGTGTTCTTCCTTCTTACATAGACCTCTTCCATCCTCTATTTTACCTAGATTCTACCTCTAGATTACTATAACATTGAATTTTCCATCTCCCAAGATATCATAGTGACTGACATCAGTTAACTATACAAACATTGGTAGACTTTAGCTATCGACATTAGTTAATCCCACTAACGTTGGCTAGATTTTACTACTGACATCATTTAAGAGACTGATGTTAGCAATTGTGTAATTTTGATTTGCTCAAAATAACAAGCTAAAACAACCCACTTGCCTACACCTGAACCTAGTTTTTCCTTATTTAATCACTAATACAGAGTATTAAGACTATTTATACTTCATCTTGCATGGTATTAATGTGAGCCCAAGCCAAAATTCTTGCCAATTATTTAAGTCGACAACCACTTCCACCTTCCCCTCTTGTTGTTGATTCGGTCATGGAGCATACTTCAAATATAGATCATACTCCAAGCCCCAACTAAATTCCCATTATGTCTGAAGGAGATCAATATTTTACTAGATTTATTGATTGTAATGTGGTAGCCCTTCAGCATTACCTTGCCATGAGCTGAGCTTACAATTCTTTAGGTGAACCAATCTATGGTATGCCAACCTCTCTAATGGAGAAAATTTTTATTTCAGCCATCTCCAATAGTTTCCACATGGTTACTCAAACCACCACCTTAACAAGTAACCCAACCATAAATAATGTCCAAATTTTAGCATCACCAACTACTCAATCCCACCTAAACCCTAGTGTGACTTCCCTACCTTCACAACCATAAGTAGTTCAGTCAAGTCTCACCCCATTTTAGAATTTGGTGGTACCTATTCCATATACTCTTTCACCTATAATTACCTAAGTTACGACTCACCCTTCATCTAGTCTAACCATGCCAATAACCAAACCTATAATAATAACATCCAACTAAAGCATAGTCTCTAACCCAATGGGATAAGCCCCTTTTCTTTCTATCCCCTAGCCTATGACTCATTATCCTTACGTTACGCCAACATAACCTCAATAAGCTATGTCATACACTCCCTCTGCTTCTTATCAAGTTACCTATAACCTATGGGATATCTCCCAAACTAATCCAACTCCAGACCTCATTAAGATGATGATGGACAAGATGTCTAATCTAGAGACATCCATTTTTGGTTCAAAGAATGCGTTATCTTATGATTAGATATGCAATGAACCCATCCATCCTTTTGTACCTATTCACCCTTATCCAAGCCAACGAAAACTACCTAGTTTTACTCATTTCCATAGTAAAGAGGACCCCAAAACATCATTTGTGAGAATTTAGACATGCTTGTTATTTAATAGGGCATAGTGATGCATTATTACTTCACACTTTCCCTATGTCTCTTTTAGGTTCTACCCTAGATTGGTATAGCTCTATACCTCAGTACTTCCTTTTCTCATTTAACCAACTTGAACAAATATTCCTAGACCATTTCTCTATTAACATTTTTGAAAAGGTTTTTATTATAGACCTTTATTCTATTATAAAATTTTATGATGAGTCTATCACAAATTTTGTCACTCATTGGAGAGGCTTGATCAATCAAATCTCCTTCTCCTTACCCCAACCTGATCTTATTGAGATCTTCTCAAGGGCATGTGCTAAACACATTTCATCCACACTCTGAGTATAAACTTTTTACATATTTGGTGAGGCCTTTACAATGGCACAAAAACTCGAGATTCAGGCTATAGATAAAGGTAGAGTCAAGGTGCTTAGTAGGAATGAAAATTCCAAATCAAATGACTCCTCTTCTGAAACTTCTTCTTCTAACCAAAAATATAAAGGCTCCACCAATGTAGTGGTAATTAAATCATCTTCTTCCACAAACACAAACCAACCTAATCCCTTGAATTCCTAAAATCTAATGAAGCAATTCCAACAATGGCATAAAAAAGACAATACACTCCCATTGGGGAGTCATATACATCCATTTTGGAAAAAAACTATTGGAAAAAGGTGTCATAACCCTTCCTCAAATCAAACCTCCTATACATTTTGACCCTTTCCATCATATTCCAACTTGGTACAAGGAGAATGAGTTTTGTGGCTACCATTAAGTTAAAGGCCATAATTATAATAATTGTAAGACATTAAAGAACATTGTTCAAGACATGCTTGATAGGGGTGATCTCATCTTGGATAATCCTAATTCACTCACTAATAAAAATATTTTTTAGACCATGATTAACTTGGGTGATCATAATATTCATACTATTAATATGGTCTTTCCTTTAGCTCTAGTTCAACCTCCCCCTCAATAGGAGGCACCCATTTTATCAACTCCCCCACAGTCAGTCATATTTTTTTTGCCCATTCTTCCTCCCTAGGTAGAAGAGCCTATTTCACCCATTCCACTCCCACATGAGGAAGAGCCTCTTTTACCACTCCTTTTACCACCAGAGGAGCCTATATTGCTAGTTCCTTTTACACCAATGTTACCTATCCTTTTATCACTTGAAGACCATGCCTTACCCATTTCATAGCCACATGTTGAGGGGAGCATCATTCTTATGTTATACCCTCTTGATGAACCCTCTTCACCTACCTCTCCTCCAATAATAGAGAGTAATACCCCATCCACTCCACCTTTACACCTTGAAGAGTCAGTGTTATTCACTCTTTTATTAGACAAGAGACCTATTGTGCCTACTCCAATTCTACCACTCTTACCACTTATTTTACCTATATATAATCATACTTTACCTATTCCTTACCCACATGTTGAGGGAGAAATAATACTTATGCTCTACCCCCTTTAGGAACCCTCTTCACCTACCTCTCCTCCACCTATGGAAGACCATGCCTCTTCTCCTATCTCTATTGAAGATGACCCTATTGTGGCTCTTTCTCATCTTTGGCCTGAAGTAGTAGAGACCAAAAATTTCCCTCTTTCTCAAAAACCTTAGCCTTCTAAAGATGCAACTGTAAGGCCTACATCAACGTCATCTAAACCCTTCTCACGGTTGGAGAAAAGTCTAGAATTTCTTGACTCCACAAGGCTAGATCACATGGAATTTTGGGACTAACTTAAAAATCCTTATCCAACACAATAAGTGTCAAAATTTACTTCCAAACCTCTCACTACCCTTTACCCTAAGGTCTTTGATAAAGCTAGAGCTTCCACCAAAATCACCAACAACTCATCCATCTATGTCAGAACCTCACCCTCATAGGAATATACCACATTAAAGTAGATCAATCCTATAGGTGTATGGCCCATCTCTAATCTAGTTCATCCATAGGTGAAATTATATCCAACTCTCTAACCATAAGTTGGAGTTTTTTAGCCTAAACTATAGAAAAATGTTAAGCTTCCTAGATATCATTGATCCTTCCCTCTTTAAACATCAACTTTACCATCAGTTTTTGGACCTCACCCATCTAATTTAGTTGGAGTATCATTGATCCAAGAAAAACAAAATTCTAAGTTACCTCCACTACTACCTTTTCCACCTGTTCATCCTTTCACATCTGACACCATGATACCTAATACCAAGAAAGTGTTAGCAAAACATGTAACTCCACTGCCACCAAATAAGGCACCACATAAAATCACCCCTATGACTCCTAAACAAAAGAAGGTGTCCACTCCTATTACCACAACAAGTGAGAGCTCACCTATAGGATCTCATATCTTTTTCCTACATTAGTTGTTGTAATATTACATAATAACTCTTCCTCCCATTAAGCCTTATATCCCTCTTAGAATGAAGCCATCTTGGTTTAATGATACACAAGTGTGTCTATATCATCATTCACTTGGACATGATATTAAGAGTTATAAATCCCTCACAAAAGTCATTTAGAAAAACTTTGATGTCAATACTCTCTATGTTGATACTCCTGTTAACCTTCTTATTATTCGACCTCTAGGATCCACAATGCCTCCTACTATTCCACCTAAATTCAAACCCAAATATGTTTTCATGCCCCTTTTCCACTTCCTTCATCTATATTTCAAACCTACATAATTAATGTGGCCATGTGGTCATAAAACCAAAAGGATAAAAGTAAGAAAAAATCCACTGTTCCTTGGGCTCATCCCTTTTCTAAAGACACTCCTCTTTTGAATCTTAAGATTTCCATTTTGGCTATCCCAAAACTGACATCTTCAGATGTTATTCAAAGGTTGATGGTGAAAAAACTTCACCAAACTCCTATGAAAATGTCCTTATATGATTTAATCCAAAAATCACCCCAACACCATAAAACTTTGATTATTTCCTTATAAGTGGTTGAGGTATAACCTGATGATCCCCAACCTCTTGAAACTTTGGTCAGCTCTCTTAATTCCATCTCCTTGATTTCCTTTAGTAATTTAGAAATTCCACTTCAACACCCTGAAGATCAAGATTCTACACTTTTTATTACCACATTTATTGACCAAAATCATGTCAAGAGGGTCACAATAGAGGGGAAGCTATTATTAATATTATTTCCACCTATGCCTACAAATAGCTAGCTCTTCCTAATAATTACATGTCTCAAACCAACGTGGTACTTTGATCTTTTAATAATACCACAACTACTACAGTGGGCACTATTGTTTTACATATCTATGTAGGTCCCCACATAATTATTGAGCTCTTATATGTTGTAGAAGGAGAGTTCCAATATAACATCCTACTTGGATAACCTTGGATATGTGCTATGGCATGTGTACCCTCAACTTTGCATGACTGTGTCAAGTTTGAACATGATGGGCAAGTGCATGTTATACCCACTGACCTACCTCCATTTAAAACATGCAACATGATTTATAAATCCAATTATGTTTTCATTCCATTAAAGAAATCATATTATCCATGTTATACTTTTGAAGCTTCCATAAGCTCCACTACCCTGGTTACACAGATACCACCAACACAAATTCCCAACAAAGATCCCATGGAGGAAACTTTTAAATGTTTGTCACTCAGATAATATCATTTATTAATGCTCAAAAGGGTCTATACTCCACAAGAGTATGAAAATATTCATATGCACCCAAATTATGACCCTTATATTGGGATTGTCATCCCTTATGGGCCCCCTAACCTTTGAACTAATTTCACATATGGGGGAATTGATTAGGCTCTCGCTATTAACAATCCCTCTTCTTGACCACAACCATTTACCTATGACTTCTCTTTCCTGAGCAAGCCTATATTTTCTCACACCTATCTCTATAAGTGTGCTTAGAAAGGATTTGGTTTGGGTCATTACGATCAGGGTGTCCATACACCTATTGAATATCCCACTATCTAAACCATTGAAAATGCCAAAAAGAGGCATGGTGTGGGTTATGACAAACCAACTAAACTCACCAAAACTTCCCATATACCAATTATTAAAGATTTAGTCTCTCCTTATCCACCTTCTTCTCCACCATCACCTACCAAATCATAGGTATCTATACCTGCTAATTTATTTTTCAATAAATGCAATCCATTTAGGGCATCTCACCTATCACTAGGGTAATGAAACAAGGTCCCTTCATCTTATTCATCTTGAAATAATTGATGGAGACTCTCCCACTATTAACACTATCCAATGTCAAGATGATGATGCTATTCTCACATACATGGGTGTAGATGATTCCTATATCTAGTGATCACTCCCATTTGAGACACAAGATATGTTAAATAAATCAACCATTGACATCAATTCTCCCTCTCATGATAACCCTCACATCCTCAAGATTTGACAATATTTGGATTCCTCTTAGCAAGTTGATTATGACACATTTATTAATAACCATAGCAAAGCATTTTCTTGATCTTATAATGACATGCTTGGTATTAACCCCTCTATCATCACCCATAACATTATCACCAATAAAGATGCTAAACTTGTTAAGCAAAAGCTTTTTAAGATGCATCTTCATATTTCTCTCCTTGTCAAAAAAGAGCTCCAATGCCTCTTTTCTGTTAGCTTTATCTAACCCATCGACTACCCACAATGGATTTTCAATATTTTCGTATCATAAAAGTGACCAGGGGAATTTGAATTTGTGCCAACTATCATGACTTAAACCTCTCTTATCCAAAAGATGACTTCCCATTGCCAAGTATCAACCAACTTGTTGATCTAATAGCTGGCCATGAGATGCTACCACATATGGATGGGTTCTCTAGATATAATCAAATCTTGGTTCCTCCTGAGGATCAACACAAGATAACTTTCATTACCCCATGGGGGTATTTTTGTTATCAGGTCATTCCTTAAGGTCTAAAGAACACTGGAGTCACCTATCAACATGCTATGACTTACATCTTCCATGATCTCCTACAAAAAATTATGGAAGATTACATGGATGATTTAATTGGGAAATCTAAACTTCTCTAAGATCACTTGATGATTCTCAAAATCATATTTACTCATCTCCTCCAATATAACATTTGACTAAACCCAAATAAATGTGTCTTTTGTGTTCTTTCTAATAAACTCTTAGGTTTTATCATTTCTCTCTATGGTATTGAAGTTGACCCTACTAACGTTAGAGAAATACTAAAGATGCCTCCACCTACTAATATAAAACAATTACGAAGCTTAAAAGGCAAAATTCAATCAAACTACCACTTCATCTCCCAGTTGTTAAATCATTTCCAACCCTTTCACCATCTCCTCAAAAAGGATGTCTATTTCCATTAGAATATATATTTCCAAGAAGCTTTTGATGCACTCAAAAAATATCTCCTTTCCCCACTAGTTCTTATTCCACCTAGGGAAAACTAGCCTTTCTACCTTTACATCTTTGTAATAGACCATTATCTAGGTGTTATGATTGTACATCAAGATGATCACTATCGAGAATAGGTAGTTTACTACATAAGCTACACATTTATTGATTATGAGATTCTATATACCCATAATGAAAAAATTTACCTCACATTGGTATTTTTATCCTCCAAGCTCCACCATTATCTTCTAAATCACAAAACCTATGTGGTCACCCATATTGATCCCCTCAAATACATGAATTCCAAGCCATATCACAACCAATGTGTAGCTCAATGGCTCATTCTCTTTGCTAAGTTTGACTTATATTTTATTCAACAAAAGTCTATTAAGGGGAAAATGATCACTGACTAATTAGCTGCCACCCCTTTACCTAGAAACCAACCTTCCAACCTCAAATACCCTGATGAATCCATTATAATGTTCTCCATCAATGAAATATCCTATCAAATGATGATGTTCTTTAATGGATCTAAATTTCAATATGGTGGGGGTATGGGGGTCATTATTACTCCTCTAGATGGTGAGCCTATGACTTTGTCATTCAAACTAGATTTTGAATGTACTAATAAAATGGCTAAATATGAGGCTTTGATCTTAGGGCTTCAAATGGATCTCTTCTTGGGTATCAAGTCCATAACCTTTTTTGGTGATTCTCAGCTAGTGGTTAATCAGGTTAATGGCTCCTATATATATATATATATATATATATATATATATAAATATATATATATATATATATATATATATATAATTGAAATTATGTAGTGGTATAAACATCGTGTAGATAAGTTATTGGGATCATTTGACTCTTATCTCTTACAAACTATTCCTCAATCTACAAAGAAGTTTTTTGACATAATGGCTTCACTTGCTTCACACATACCCTCTTCATCCTCTTCCTCAAAAATCTGTCACCGTGCATCACTTAGCATTACCCTCCTATTTATCAACTAACATCCTCTTTATCAGAAATGTAGCATCCAACCCCATGATTTATGGTACAAGTAACTCATGGATTGTCATTCCTTTTCTATTACCCCTTATAATCTCTCTAATAATGAGAGGAATGCCTTCATAATACATGTCGCTCATTAAATTATGCTAGGGGGCCTTCTCTACAAGTGAGGTTTTGATGGTCTCCTACTTAGATGCCTCACTAGTATTGAGACTCCCTTCACTATTAAGGAAGTTTATTACAATATTTGTGGTGGGCATTTCAATGGTCACACAGTTTTAGAGTGTATCCTTTGACTTAACTATTATTGGCCAACACTCCATCAAGACTATAGTGATTACATTCAACATTATGTCAAATGTCAACAACATGCTAACCTCCACATTCCAAGTCATGTCTTACAAGTTTCCAAAGACTTCTAGCCCTTCTCCTAATGGGGCTTGGATCTAATTAGGGAGATTAACCCTCATTCATCCCTTTGTCATTATTTTATCATTATTTCCACTAAATACTTTGCCAAGTGGGTCAAGTCCATTCCTCTCATCTCCACTAAGACTGACAAAATTATTGATTTGATCAACCATCACATCATTTATCCTTTTAATGTGCCTCATAAAATTATAACAGATAATGACAAATCTTTCAAAAATAAGACTATCCAAAGTCTTTATGATACATTCAAGATCAAATTAAGCTTCTCATCACCATACTATCCATAAGAAAATGGAAAAGCAAAAGATTCTAACAAAACATTGACCAAAATTCTCATGAAGGTAGTCAATGATACGGGCAAAGATTGGCACACGCACATTCCCTTTGCTTTATGGGCTTACCACACTAGCATTCAAACCCCTATGGGTGCTACGCCTTTTCATTGGTGTATGGGATGGAGGTTGTTTACCTCTTGAGGTTCATATTCCTTCTCTTTGCATTTCTTTAAAAGACATACTAATGATGACTTCCATCAAGAAATTTTGGATCAATTTGAGTTGTTTGATGAGTACCATCTCATAGCCCTCAACCACCTCTAAATCTATCAAGAGAATATCGAATGCACTTACAAAAAAAACCTCAAAGAGAAATATTTCAATATAGGCTATCTCATCTTAAAATAAAATCAACATGTGACAAAAATGGAGAAAAGAAAATGGGATAAGTTTTCTCCTAATTAGCTTGGACCCTACATAACTCACAATTATGGCTCATAAACTTATCGCTTGTCTTCTCTCAAAGGAAGGCAAAAACTTAGGCCTTCAAATACCTTACACCTATGACCATTCTTTTGTTAACCAAGTATTAATTCACCTCATTTTTCACTTGAGCTTGTCCCTTGATCACCCTTATTACATTCATCTCCCTTCCTTTTAACCCTTACTCCTACACACTTAGTTAACTTATGAGGTGCTATGATTTTTCTGTTAAAGTGGAAAATTCCTAAGCCTCTATAGACTTGTCCATGACTAAAATTAAAATTAAAATTAAAAAAAGGGGATATGTAGACAAGTTATAATCTCTTAGGTCATGATTCTCAACGTAGACTACTCCCTTGAAGGACAATGACATAATTTCCCTTTGTTACTATCAATAGACTTATCCCTTTAAGGACAACTATTTAATATCATAAACAAATGCTTAGACCACTCCCTTAAAGGATGGATAGGATAAGTTTTGTTCTCAAAGGTAAAAACAAAAAAAATATTTTCATATTGATCAGCTTCATATGATCAACTTCCCATACAAAATCCCATTGTAGGATTCTTTCATTGATCAACTTACACAAAAAAAAATATTTAAGTCATGGACTTACCTATAGTATCTCTCGAGTCACCCACACTAGGGGCATATCATCCCCACTTTGAAGGTTATGCTACCCAAAAACTTTCACTCATTTTACCCTTTTTTCCCTCATACTTTTTCAAGGGACTTTGAACTCACTTAACAAAAGGTGAACATGATCCTTGTATAACAAGCAAAATGGTCCAATGATGAAAAGCATTAAAGAGGCAGTCATGATCTTATTTATGTTATGATTATGGTCTTTACCAATACTCAATTATTTTGCCTCTTTATTTTCCATCCAAATCACATGTTGATCTCTCTGCTGAGATGATAATGTCATACAAACAATATCAAGCCTACTCCATTTATTTTAAGCATACACCATCACAAATATTAAAAAATGCTGAAATAAAATAACATAACCAACATATTAATTTTAAGCATACACCATCACAAATATGGAAAAATGGTAAGATGAAGCTAAAAAATCAACTATGCATATATCATCACACATATGGGAAATGCTAGTCTAAATCAACTAACATGCTCAACATTAACATCACAATAACATAACATTAAATAATCATCTAAATCAACATCATCATCACAATCATAACAAATGAATCTCAAAAATCATAATAAATATACATCACACACACACACACACACACACACACACACACACACACACACACACACACACACACACACACACACACATGTACATCAATACATCATCACAATATCATATCTCTCTCAAAATATACATCTCTCATCTTCAACTCATAGGCTAGTGTGCATATAACATATATTACAATAACAAACTCTAGCACTCAGAATCCTCAAGGCTCTCCACATAGTCGTGAAGTAGTGTCATCACCACTCTCTACCCATCTATGTCTACCTAAGCTAGAATTTGTGGCACATGTCACTAATCTCTCCTAATTTATAAACTTGAAATACCTCTAAATCTATGGGAACTCCTTAATGGCCCTCTCATAATAAGAAATCTCATAAAGGGTAGTAGTATAACTCACCATAGATATAGTTTTTGGTGATCCCATCACACCTACTAAAGTCCTAGCCTATACTAGTCCCTATGGTGGAGGAGGAGTACCCTGACCTACTACTCTAAAACTATCCATCTCTACTATCAATGCATTAACTTGACCTTGTAATATCATGATTTAGCCCTTTAATGCCCTAAATTATCTCTATAATGTCACCAATTATCCCTTTAAAACCAATACATGTGCATGAGCTACATCTTGAGCCTGCACTACCACATCTTGAGATTGAATTACTACATCTCGGGCCTATATGATTTCATCTCTCTCTCACTAAACCCTATAAATCTAGTGGTGGCCTCATGAACTCAACTATGGGATGCAAACCTGTCCACCAAGAAAGATATGCCACTATGCATCCTAGATCTACTACACCCAACCCTACTAGTAACTCCTCAAAATATGGCCCATCTATCTCCTATGGCAAGGGTAGGGGTGCCTCTATATCATCCCTCCTATATCAAGGGAAGGTAGGTGGTACATCTTATAGTAGGCCAAACTACCTCCTCACCCATTGCATGGGTACCATCTCTAGCTCATTGGCTCATCTCCCTCTAACCCATAATGAGCTTTGTAAGCCAACTAGTTACACTACCTATCCTCTGAGTGAAGGGTATGTCAAGTAAGGTCTCCAAAAAATATCTTCAAGGATCAATCCCTCTATCATATACCTATAATAATCAATATCATGCACTATGTCATCTACTTAGGTTTGGGCCATACCATCTCTCCACCATCTAAACCTAACCCTAGAACTAGCTAGAATCATGGTGGGTAACCCCAATGGTTGTGTCACCATGATATGCTTGTATGCCCAATAGTGGATTAAATTCTTGACACATAAATTATCTCACTATCATAGTCTCAACCCCCATAGCTCTCTATATAACTATGCCAAAAACACTAGTCCCCATGCAAATATGGTCTGCTACACAACCATTTGTGCCAAAACACCTATCAATGCAAAAAGAAATATCCCACCATCTACATTTGGTAGTGCATACACTATAATCCATATCATCATCAAGATGCTCAACTGATGCTTCTCCTCATCAACAATGTATAATGGATCATAGGAAAATATCACTGAGTGATAGGTAGCCTTGTTAACATGCTATCCAAATAAAGCCACCATGTGAATATCATGCTCCTCTCTCAAACATGAGAAGAGCTCCTCAACCTAGAGTAGTAACTATAAAATCTGGTATAATCTTCCTGGGTCACTATCAACTCTTTGATTGATAGATGGAAGGTGTTGGTGG
This sequence comes from Torreya grandis, assembly GCA_037957365.1. Classification (NCBI taxonomy): domain Eukaryota; kingdom Viridiplantae; phylum Streptophyta; class Pinopsida; order Cupressales; family Taxaceae; genus Torreya; species Torreya grandis. Next base: position 3,157,785 of record JARHVA010001597.1, on the reverse strand, counting down.
TGTGATCCCACCTCTCAATTAATGCTATCATCATAATCACATCTCATGTAACTTTACAATATCATTGCACTCCCCTAAACCTATGGCTACCATGTGCTCCCACTTATCTAGAGTGACATCCCTCATCCATGTCAATAATGATGGTAGGTGATCTTGTAGTGTCAATTCTAGCCTCACCTACATCTATACACACACAACTCAAGTTATATACTTTCTAATATAGCCTATAACCACATTTTCCCCTTCTCTTTGGTAGAACTACATTGGTCTGAGGCCCTTTATCAAGATATGTAGGTAGCACTAAGTCAACATGGGGTCTTCTAAGGTTAGCTTAGTGATATACCCACCTAACTATCTAACCTACTCTCCCCTCTCTACCATAGGGTTTACTGCCACTCTCTCCACCCTAAGCCCAAATACCTATCACACACTAGGCCTCATGGCTTATCTCCCTAACCTTTGACCTTATGACCTATCTTTTAAGCCTTAAGTCCCCTAATCTATTTTAACCTATCCTTTTTTTACCCATTTCCCCTAACACACTTTTAACCATACTTTAGATTTTTCCCCCTAAGATTTAGGAGAACTATATTGGCCTGAGGCCCTCACCTAGGCTATATAAGCAATACTTAGTCAACATGGGGTCTTCTAAGGCTAGCTCAACCATTATTCTAGTTGGTTACTTTAATTAAGGATTTAAATTGACCTTTTCTCCTATTTTTGGGTTCTACATAGTCACTGACATTAGTTTAGTATGTTGGCATTAGCACTTGATGTTGGTTGACATCGAAAAAAACCTACTGACATCAACACCATGTTGGCCGATGTCAGTGGACCCTGTTGATGTTGATGACTAGTTTGGCCCTAGGGCTAAATGACACATATCCCCACATTAGATTTTTACCTAAAAACCTACCCCAAATCCCTCCCAAATTCACCTAACCCTACCCCACCCCATTTCCTATCCCCGCTCAACACATTTCTTTATCCCAACCTTTAGAATTATCTTAGAAAAGCAAACTAACCAACTCATATTCAAAATTAACTCATGGAAACTCTTACCTCATCTCTCTATCTCCTCTAGGATAGAATAGCTATCTCTTATGGTGGTGTGCCTCTTACTGGGTCCCCTCCTAGCTCTTCTATCTTAGTTATACTTAGAGCTCTTTTTATCTCTTATCAAATGTTGAAAATGAGTTTTGGTGGGCTGCAAAACCCCATTTTTTCAAGTTTGATCACCCACCATTGTTGACATACTTGACCTAATCCATTGGCATCAATTATATTTCCCACTGATGTCGATAACCTTATCTTAAGCCACTGACATCATCATTATTTACTACTGACATCATCGATGTTGATACCCTTACATTAAAATTTCCACCAACACCCATAATAATTTAGACTCTACCTGTAATATAGGGAAATTTAGAGATCACATATATCTCCCCAACCATGACAACCACCCTTGGAGATCACTTAAATCTCCACCCATGATGAATTTAAATGGATATTATGAATATCTCTTCACCCATTGACCCTTTTACACCAACCTTGCATCTCTTGTTTAGACCACTTATGTTATTCTACTATAGTTGGATATTGTACACATGCATGTATATTAGGTGTTTTAGATGGCGACCAATCTTGTTTTGTCACCTACAACCTTTTTTTGTTTCCTAGGGGCACTTCCTACCTTAAATACCTGGTACATATAGACCATTAGAGCTATAACTTTGATTATTTTGACCTTCTCATCTATCACTTACAAGTTATGTTTTGGTTATTTCTATCCAAGTCCTCCTCAACCTTACCTATTATTGATTTTTAAAACTATATCTCATAGAATTATATGCACAATAAATGATACTCCATTCTCCTCCACTCACCTAATTCACTTTTTTATCAAATCAGTACCTAATTCTAGTTTCTCCTATATCGATTCCCATTTTGAGGGGGGGATACCTCATCCAATACCTAGAGCATCTAACTCCTATTTTTGTCTTACAACTTGTTACTAAAAATTAAAAGACAAAAGGGGTAAATGTAGACACCAAAATTATGTCACACATGTACATGACTCCCTGTGTTGAAACCCCCCTTGAGCCCTTTTTTAATAATAATGACTAGCCTCCCTAACCCATGTTTTTACCCCTCACACATTAAATTAATATAAAATATATAATTAAGTTAATTAAAAACCCCTTTTTCCACCTTACCTAACCACCTCATCCTAAGACTAATTCTCACTTAATGAGTCACCTCAAGACCTAGTCCCCTTATCCTAACTACCCAAGACTTGTTCTCACCTCAAAAATAAATTCCTAACCAACTTCATCCTTATTAACCTCCCATTTCTACCATTTTTTAATAGATACCACACTTGGTATGAGAAACAATATAAAATAGGATAAAGATAGTGATTTTACCTATTCTCATGCTACCAATGTTGGTCAACCCATACCTGACATCAGTGGGATCACTAACATCAGTTATATAATCCAAACTCCAAACTAATGTTTAGTTCAACAAAAATTAAGAAAACTCATTATTATTTGCATACAAGCTTTTGGCATTCTACTTTTGACATTTAATTTTTATGGTAGTGCTTTCTTACTTGTGGGTAGTCCTACCCAACCAAATAGGAGTGATCACAATGTCTGGATATGGTGTGCAAACCAATTTGGGTTCATTATAATCACTTATCCTTATCCTTCTTCTCTATTTTCCTTTATATTTAAAATAGACAAATTTTAGTGAAACACTATTCAATCTCAGATTGATGATATGATCCTTTATCATCATGTATATGAGTTCAGCCATTGCATCATGTTTGCTTAGGAGAGGTCTTGAAACTTTATTTATGGATGAATACTTCTCGATCTTTTGATTGATAGAGGATGCCAAATCTACCATCTCTTACCCAAAGGTAACCCCTTTGGCCATGGATTGTTTTTAGAATTTTACCATAAAGTTTTATAGTTGGGCCTTGAAGGCATCCTTGCTAATAATGGATCCATATTTGGTAGTAAGGTTCATAATTCTAGCATCATTTAACATGGTGATGACTTTTTCACCTTATTGTGTGAGAGAATAGCCTAGTGACCCCATTTCATTGATATACTAGTTTAGGGACTTCCTCTTGCCAATCACATAGCACTAAGCAATGTTCAAGTCCTGAAAGGGAATCATATTTAGGACCTCAAATTTCATAATTCTAATTAACCTCACCAAGTTGATTATTTTTTTATCATATCCATTATATGTAGCCTTTACCTTGAAGACTTTATTATATATTTTGTCTCCCTTTATCTTACATTGAGCCAAGTTATTCAACATGTCAAACTTCTCTTCCAAGACCCATTCCTCTTTTTTTATTATATGATATAGTAAGGTGGACTTGTATTGTTGTTACAAATTATTTGTTCTTTGTTTAAATCCATAAACCAATTCAATATCCACATTTATAATTATTTAGACAGTTAAGAAGGGGTCCTCATACTTTACTATTGGCCATGACTGGCCTTTTTTGTATTTATCAAATCAAACAAGGTTTCTTCTAAATCATACATGATTGTCTAGTCTGAGTGGGTTACCTTCCTATTGGTCACCCTCTTCATTTTCCCATATTATTTGTCAAATTTCAATGTGACCTATAGGGGGTCCACTATGACCAAATCTAGGTTCCTCTTTATATCCAATTACATCTGCTTAATCCATGTCTTGTCTGAAGAACCACTTGGGGGCTCTATTGATGGAGGTAATGGATGATTTAGGGTTATCCCTTGGAAGGTAGACATATGGGAGGAATCAATGGTGATTACTAATATAAACATAGAGCTAAGGGATAAATAATCACTAATACTAGTTGAAGAACTATCGAAGATTAGGGAAACTTATGGCATAATGATATTGAGCCTCTTCTTAGGCAATTGTTGACCAAGTTTGGGCATAGGTTCAGACATGATTAGGAAAATTGGCAATTAAATTTTTTTTGAAGGGGGTGATAGTGGGAAATGGCATGGTCATAGGCCTAATTATAGTTTTGGTGAGAGCCATGTAAGGTAGGAGGTTGACATGGCCTGGAGTTAGGGGTTGATCAAATATGCTTAGGAGTTACTTATATAAGAAATGGGGAGGTAAGAAAATATGTTTCTAACCTATAATAATTAGTCCTTCTCTATTAGGATGAAGGGGAGGAATGTTTGAATTAAAGTTAATAGTGTAGGAGCTATTGTTACCTCTATTGAAGGTGTTGCTTATGTAAAGGTGGTACCTTGTATTTGGGATAGGCTATCAGATGATACCCCTAAGGTGGAAGCCTACTCAAATTATTCCCATAAACCATCTCTTCCATTATCTAAACTATGATACAATGCTTGGAGTATTATTTGACTGAGATGTGGGTCCATCAGGCCTTTTTCTCCAATACTAGTAGTATGGACTAGAGATGTTAATGCTCCAACTTGAGTATCTTATTGATCGGACAGTAGAATTTTTTTTAAACAATCTAGTATTCCTTTCACCCATGTGATATTCACATCCCTCAACCTCTACTTTAATTTTGTATCATTAGCTACATTAAGGTGGAACTAATCTCTCTCTTTGGGTACATGATGATATGTAATGTTGAGATATACCTTGTGTCTAATGCAATGATTGAATTTCAAGTGCATAGGGTCCCATTCCCTAGGGGTGTCATTTTATAGACTAAAGGTGGACTTATTTTTGGTATCAACCATGATTGAGTATCATGTCTTAACTTGAAATCAATTGATGTTGGTTAATTAGGGATCGACCGCTCCCTTCTTATTTTTGCACAGTCCATCTACTTCTATGAGTAGTTGAAAGGCAATCTCCTACTCAACCAACTTGTCTAGCACTATGATGGGAAAAATAAATGAGGATATTCTTATCACCTCAAATCTTATTATGGTAAAGTTAGGTTAGTATGATTAGGATCCCAATGTGCTAAGTGTTTTATTGATCTCTTCTAAAAACTTGGGCATAGTCCTTTCATGGATGACCTTATATATAATCAGGTAGAACTGCTCGACAATGGCTTGCATCTCCTTCCTATACCTATAAATTATAATTTTTTTGAATACATAGGGCATGGTCCATTTCAATTTTTTATCCCAATTGGTTAACTGAAGGGACTTTAGAGTGGCAAAGATGGCATCAACCAAGTAGGAAATCAAATAGAAATGATTTCCTTGGTTAGACATGGTCTTCCTTATTTGGGTATCTAAATTATAGAAAATGATTTCCCGAAGAGGGGGATTCATGTAGTCATATATGATCATGGATAGGATTTAAACCCACTTTTCATCTAAACAGCTAGTGTTTTTTACTCTATGTAACCTATTCATCATGGCTATCCATATCCTCACCCCCTTCCTAAATTGAGTGATGGGTATTTGATTAATTTGGACTTATAGATGAACTTCCTTGAGTTTTATGCCTAGATTATCAATAATTATTTGATGTTATTTGAGTTGAGACATTGGGTTATAGTTTCTTGATTATAAATAATTTAGTATTGGGTAAATCATGTAGGCTTGGAAGGATAACTGGACTATAAAGATGATAATATTACTTAAATTGATAGATTTGATCATGTTATCTATATACCAAGAATGGATAAATATTTGGTGGATTAAATACACATAGGGGAGTACTTCTAGGTTGGATGTAGCTTTGTACAATCCCAAAAAATTGAGTGACAAGATATTAGACCTTTCTTCTATAACATTGGCATCTTCATCATCACTATCCTAGTGTACCATCCTCTCCACATGGTATAATAAGTTATTGTAGTGTTTCCCATTTATGGCCAATGTAATGGTACTAAAACTAGTATCTTAAGAGATTATGTTTATCCCATATGAATAGAGAAATGGGACTTGTTCTAACTTGGTAGTTTTAGACATTCCTACTTTAGCCATGGCTTTCAAATTTTTATTGATGAGCTTGTATATCATCTTGATGTTGGATGAATACATAAAATTCCTTTTGAAAATAGAAAAAAACAAATTAGAGTTATTCAATAGATATAAATTTAAAGTGAATTCATAGCCTTAATATTTCAAGCTTTAAACTTTAGATTTTATAGAATTTTGAACTACAAGATACGATCCATAAATGGAAAGTATGTTTTACTTGTTTTGACTTAAATTTAGGGTGGATCTTCAATTTTGTTCTAGCATATTCAAAATCCACTTTTAGGAACTAACAAGTCACTACACTTGATTTTTCCTTTCATCTTCCCATCATAGGCTTGACTTTTACCTTAAGGTGAGTTGGCTTTATAATCATCAAAATGAGTCCTATCAGCATTCAATTTGCACTAATAACATGCATTTGACACTTGTCATTACCCTATGTACCTTATCCTTTTATTTCAAGTACTAAGTTACTCGAGTGTGATCTATGATATTATACCAAGTGGCACCCTTTGATTGGCTCATGCTTCATTAGGTTGAATAGCTTCTTTTGATCATGTATTATCATGAGGTAATGGGTTCATATATCATCAACCTATTGGTATTAGCTTCTAGGTGGCTTCCAAGTAGCATCCAAATATTTAAGATTGGGTGATTGAGTGATAGGTGTCACCTTATCATGTACTCATGATGTTGTCATGATGCAGTTGGATCAATTTATCATAGAACATACTTTAACTTAAATCTCAAGTGGCTCTTCAATTTTGTTCCAACTACTAAGAACTTGTGAGATAAGGGTTTATGTGTCCTTAGCCTATTAATTTCAACCACCAGGTTGTTTTTATGTAGTATCCAACTATCTAAGATTTAAGTGACTAGATTTTAGGTGTCATTTTGTCATGTGATCATAGTATTGAGATATTGAATATTACACCTTAGTTGTGGGGGCATGAAGGGCATGAATGAGTGATAAGTGGAATGATTCGATTGGATCATTTTTTCATAAGACTTTATAAATTAATCAAGTCCTTGAAAGGTTGTGACCAAGTGCCATGTGTCATGCTCTAGTTGGGTTATAAATATTTGGTGCACTAAAACATAGTGATTGAATGATAAGTGGCACATTACCATTAGGTCATTGAGTTTTAGAATTTATAACTCTTCCATGCACTAAAACATAGTGATTAAATGAAAAGTGGCACATTCCCATTAAGTCATTGTGTTTTAGACTTCATAACTCTTCCTTGGATTTGAAATACCATGAATAGGTGTCAAGTGGCATGATAAGATAGGATCATGGGTTTGTAAGACTTTAGAAAAAAATAGGATCCTTAGAAGGCCATGAATGGGTACCGAGTGGCATACATTCATTACGTCACTAGGTCATAAGAATTTTTAAAGGCTAAAAGATGTGATAAAAATATTGGAATTTTATGGCTGAGTGACTAGTATATGTGACACTATCATGTATCAATTAAGGTTGAGTTGGAATTGGGTTCCTTACAAAGGAAATGGTGAAAAATTAATGCATTCATGGGTAACTTAAAGGTATATCCTAGGAGACACCTTGAAGGGGAAATCCACTCTTGTGCCTATTTGAAAGGTATCTCCCAGGAGATACCTTGAAGGAGAAATCCGCTCTTCTATATATTTGAAAGGTATCTCCTAGGATATACCTTAAAGGTATTTCAAGGGCCTTCAAAATATCACCCAATAGTGCATTTCATGTAAATGAAAATTACACTTGTGCATGTTGAAGGCATATATTATGAGATACCTTCAATGTATGACAACTCCCTTCAAATTATCTCCTAGGAGATTTCATCAAGGGCCTTGTAATTCCTTTAAGTTAACCATGAAGGTATTATAAGGCCCTTGAAGTAATCTCATAGTAGATATCTTAAATTGAATTATCATACATTCAAGGGGGATGTTGGGTATCTCCTAGGAGAATTTATAAACAATAATCAATGTATTGATAACTACCTTAATTGATTAAAACACCTATTTACTCATTGAATCCCTTATACACCTGAATAAGGCTAGATAAGTTCAACCTTGAGGTATCTACTAGTATATTCCTTCAAAGTCCTTATAATACCTTCATGGATAAATTGAAGGTATCTCTTAGGAGATACCTTGAAGTATAAATCCACACTTATTCATGTTTGAAAGGTATCTCCTAAGATATACCTTGAAAGTATTACAAGGTCCTTTAAGCTCACTCATAGTGCCTTCAGGGTCAAGGAAACTCATGTGATTGTTGAATGTACCTCCTAGTAGATAATTTTAACATTCCCTTCAATGTATGAGAACACCCTGTTGATGCCTTAAAATTGCACTTGATTTTAATCAACAACAATGGGAACTTTCAAGCTGTGGGATGATGCAGCTTGAAACAACCTCTAGATTTTAGAGAAGCTAGTCTCTTCTTTTGTATTAGGTATTGGAGAAAAGGGATAGGAGATTAAACAAAAACGTAAATGTAGGAATTGAAACCTAACTATGGCAATGCACCTGAGTGTAATCCTAATCCTAACCTGAGCATAGAGAAACTATTATATGATTCAATTACATTTAAGAGCAAATAGGTGCATGATCAATTTAAATGATTGGAATAATAGAAACAAAGGCTCACAATAGGGGAGTCTTTTGCTGAGATACAAGAATTGTCAACAAAGGCATAGTGTTCAATATTATTAATAGAACCCTTAAATCACATAAGAGGCACAAAAGTCACGCACAGTTATGTAGAACTTCAGATTCTAGAAAATGAGACACAAGCAAATAACATTTCCAATCATAACACTAGCAAATCTACATCATAGACTACTATGTAAATGACACAGGTAACACCAAGGCACGGAGCTTAAATTTCCTTAATTCATTTAGCCACATAAAGGGCACAGAAACATGCATGATTATATCAACTTTTACAACTTCAAGAAATCAAGACAAGAGCAAATGATATTACTGGTCAAAATTAAAAGAAGTCTAAACTATCAAAAATCTTTGCCCCCCTTTTTAGATTTTATAATCCTTCTTATATAGCCTTAGGTGTCTCCTTTGATTACTCCCCTTTCTCATGTGATCTTCTCTATCCCTTGCTCATAGGGGACAAATAGATGGCACCTTCAATGCTGTGGGGGGATCTAAAAATCTACCAGATGAACTGTTCCATCTACTTGAATTAATTTCAACTAATTTTCCCTCCATTTTGCTTTGCAGAAACAGATACATAGAACACTCCATTATGTTTGAAATGGGAGAGGACACTTAGTCAATTTTCTAAAAATCCTCTAGGAATCATAAAATGACACTTGGCACTCTCCATCGAGTTTATTGAAGACACGTGGCCCTCTCCCTTTCCTTGGTTGTGCTATAGTTTTATTCAAGACTCATAACAAACTCTTATGGATGGCGACACCTGGCAGCTTTCATGGACTTTAAAGTAACTCCTGAGGCCCACCAAAATATTTATTCAATGATGACACTTGAAGATAATCTCTTGAGTGATGATGTGTGGAGGCTTCTTCAGCTTTTAGGAAGATATGTGGCATCTTCCACTTCTCCTTCTAGGTTTATGTGACATCCTCCACTTTCTCTAGGGATGGAGTAGAGAGGGACCTTAGATAGTGACACGTGGAAGTCTCTGCTACACTTTGATACTTATCAAAATGAAATGATGCCCTTTAGATGAAAGTGTTGGACCAAAGTCCCATAGATGATGACACATGATGGCTTCCACTACTTCTTCAAAAAGGAAGTTCATGGCCTCCACAACTGCCACCCGGCACTTTCCACTCTCTCTATTGCTTAGCTTGTTCAAAGTCTTTAAATGAAAAGTGGATGCCGATATGGGACTCATATTTTGACATGTGGTCATTCCACTTAACTACTACTAGGTACGTGGCATGTTTCACAGTTCTCCCAAAAGTTACAAAAGGTGTTCAGGGAACTCCGGTTGCCCAGCTTCATTTCCTAGAGATTGACACTTGGTGACCTCTGCTCAAATCACAACTTAGGCCAAGAATGAAATGAAAGGAAAAAAAAGGGGAAAAGGACCCACACTCAGAGGGAAACACTTGGTAGCTTCCACTACACTTTGATACTTAGGCAAAATGAACTAGCCCTCTGCTTCAAAATTCTATTGCCTTGCCCGAGGTGCATAGGAACCAAAATTGTGGTGCTCAACCGAGAGTTTGAATGCATCATAGAGTAAAATTTACTCTACAGTTATTGATGACCATTAGGACTTTTGAGCCAACTCAAAAAGAAAACTCCACCTCCAGCTATATCAAAATTGTGAAAATTACAGCTTCAAAAAGGGTCATCAACCAATGTTTAAAACACATATTCAAAAGCAAAGTAGGAAAACAATGGAAAAATAATGTGAAGAAGGGAAAATATTTAACTATAATACATGAGAGACTCAATTCAATTAAAATATTTTAAATAAATTCCATTTATAGGAATTTCTTTTGGTTCTCTTTCCATTGACTCTAGCTCAAAAGAATTCTCTTACTTGCATGCATGAATTCTATATGGACCAGTCCATAGTGCTTCAAATTTGGTATGCTGACCTAGCTTAGAGGTCCTTGCATCCCATTTCAAGACAATCGAGCCCACTTCAAAATTAGGATTTGAAGTCCTTTTATCAAAATAATTTTTAACCATTCCCTAGTGCTTGATTAATGAATCATGGGCTATGTCCCTCTTTTCCTGAACTTCTAGAAGTTCTACAAGTCTGACCTGCATGGGGCCATTTTCTTCAATCTCAATTTGTTTGATCAATTAGAGAGTAGGGATTTCCAAGCTTATGGGAATCACGGTAGACTTTCCATACACCAATTCATATGGAGACATTTTGATCACCTGCTCAGGTGTGATTCTATCAGCCCATAGTGCCAGATTAACCACTTTGTGCCACTCTTTGTGATGATCAGCCCCTATCCTTTTGATGAGTCTTATCTTCTTGTTGGTTGATTCTGCCAAACCATTACCTTGAGGATAATAGTTAGATGAATTTTTTAGATATATTTCATGTCTCAAGGCAAAGTCAGATACTTTAGACCCTAAGAATGCTTTAGCATTATCTGAAATGATGGTATGAGGCACCCCAAAGTGAGTAGTGATATCCCCTAGAAAATCAAGGATAACATTCTTTGTTGCTTCTTTAAGTGGGACTACTTCGGTCCATCTAGTGAAATAGTCTGTGGAGGTCAATATCCATTAATGACCCATGCTGGACACTAGATTTATCATCCCAATGAAGTCAAGACCCCATTGAGCAAAAGGCTCATCCACAACTATAGGATTCAGTGGCATGGCTACGTTCCTCTGCATCCCCACATAATACTAGTAGGATTGACATTTTCTAATGAGTTGATAACAATCTGCAAATAAAGTAGGCCAGAAATATCCTACCTCACTTATCTTTATGGCTATGTTCTTTGCATAAAAATGTCCTCCTAATGTTCCATAATGCATTTCATGTAGTATCCTTTTGGCTTCAGCCTGTTCTACACATCTTAACAATTTCCCATCAGAATTTCTTCTGAAAAGGACTTGTTTAATTAAGACAAAATGAACTCCCTATATCCTATAATACCTCCCCTTATTTTGAGGGAGTTCTCTTGGATAAACCTAATTTTTCATAAATTGAATCTTATTTATGACCCAAGATTCCTGATCAATCTCTTATAACTTTAGCACCATCCCTAGCTCTCCTTCTGAATCTGTTCCTTCAGGTAACATCTTTTCTAGCTCTTGAGTTATATATTGGCATAGTCCCCTACCTCTAACTAGCTTGGTGGGTCTAACCTCTACATCATATTCAAGGATCTTAGTGATCTAATTGGCTCTTTTCTCAGTAATCTACCCTTCCATGATGTATTCCCTAACACTTGGGTGAGCTACAAGTATCAGAATTTTGTTCCTTGATATCAAATGCCTAAATTTCTTGAGGACTTTCACCATGGCATAGGCTTGTCTTTCCACAAAATTGTACCTAGTCTCATAATATTTGAGAGTTATTGAGAAAAATACTATTGGGTGCTCACCCTTTAGCCTGTTGTTCTTTTAAGTTAGGACAGTAGCAATACTTGATTCCCCTCCATAGACATATATCACGAAGGGCATGGAAAAATTTGGATTCTTGAGCACTGGGGCTGCTGAGATGGCCTTCTTGACCCCCTAAAAAGCTTGCCTTCCTTTTGTAGACCATTTGAAGGCCATGTCCTTTTTAATCAAGAGTGTCATTGGTCTGACCAAGCCTACAAAATCAGATATGAATTTATCGACAAAATCGATTTTCCCTAAAAAGGATTGGACTGTCTTTTTATTTACTGGAAGGGGTAAGTCCATTATAGCTGTGATCCTCTCGAGATCTATAGAAACTTCTTCCTTAGATACTATGTGTCCCAATGTTTTACCCTAAGGTATAGCAAAAATACATTTCTTGGGATTCAATGATATCCCAAAATTTTGACATTTCTTGAAGACTAATTCCAAATGATCAAAATGATCATCAGCATTTTTTGAGAAAATAGTGAGATCATCCAAATAAACTAGGATGACCTTATTTATTAGCTCACCAAAGGCTATATCCATAGCTCATCGAAAGGTGGCTCCTACATTTGACAAGCTGAATGATATCTTCACATAGGCAAATGTCCCCCATTTGGTAGTGAAAGCAGTCTTATATTGGTCTTCCTCAGTGAGCTAGATTTGATTATACTTAGAGAAACCATCAAGTAAAGAAAACCTCTCTAATCCTACCATAGTTTGTATAATTTGTTCCATGGAGGGCAAGGGATAGTGGTCTTTTAGAGATGCTCTATTTAGATCCCTAAAATCTACACACAGTCTCACATCTCCATTCTTTTTCCTAACTGGGACCAGATTTGATACCCAGGTTGAGTGTTTAATTGGGAATATTATCTTTGAATCTAAAAGCTTCTACAACTCATCTACCATTAGAGGCTCAATCCTTGGATTTACCAGCCTCTATTTTTGCTTGATGGGTTTGGATCATTCAGTCAACTCTATTGTATGCTAGATAGTGTCTCTATTGTATCCATGAAGGTCATCATAGCTCCAAGCTATGACTCTGTCATATCTCTGACACAATTCAATCAATTTTTCCTTTTCCTTTTGAGTTGCAAAATTCGTAACCTTTAGTTTCTTCCTGGCACTCACCTCTACCTCAGAATAGTCAGCCTCAACTACTTGGAACCTTTTCTTTCCCAGGCTTACATCTTCTGGGTCAAACAAATTTACTAAGGTGATCAATCCTTTAAGGAGCTTATTAGTCCTTAATTGAATAACCTGATCACCATATGCCTCTTCAATTTTAGTTTGCAACTAATCTACAAACTCATCTAATTGCTCTAAGAAAGAGACTACCTGAGCATCATTTTCAAACACTTGCCAATTTTCATCATTATCTGGGATGGTTGGCCTCACTATAACTTTCACTGACTCATTGTTAACCAATAGGCTAGTCGCTGGGTTAAACTATGAGCCAATTTGAGCCATCCTATCAGCCTTAGTGTTTTGACTTTGAGGAATGATTTCAATATTGAAGGAATTTAAATCCTCTATCAAATCCCAAATCCTATGCCTGTAGGAGCTCATTCTCACATTCTTGGCCACTGCCTTTTCCTGTATTTGCTTCACCACTAATTCTAAATCTCCTCTTACTCTTAGGTTTTTTATCCCCTTTTTCTTGGCTAATAAGAGCCCATGTACTAGAGATTCATATTCTGCATCATTATTACTATAAGTAAATTGAAATTGGATAGCCCTTAAAATTTTATCACCATTTGGAGCAGTAAGACAGAATCCTACTCTAGCACCATGTTTACTTCTGGCCCCATCAAAATTCAAAGTCCAGACCTCTGAATCTTGAGCAATAGGTGACTCTTCACTTATAACATTTGGGATCACTTGATCCTCATCAAAAAATGACATACATGCCCAAGCCAGTATAATCATAGTTCCCATATAGGTCGCTATGCATCATAGCCAACAACTGACTATTCTCTTCTTCTTGATCATGCTCAGTCCAGTCACCCAGTTCTTCAACAAAATTTCTTTCTTATTTATTTATCATGGCATGATATACTTCTAATCTTGTTGTCATCTCATTGGTGATGTGGTCTTTGGACAGTGGTTCAAATAGAATCTTCATTTTTGAACCATATCTGGTTCACAGGATGAGGTGAGACTAGTCAAGAGACATGTATCCTCCTATTTTTACTATAAGATCTCTGGCTAAACATAAACCAAAGATAGGAGGGATATCTATGACAACTATATCCTAGTTGACAATTACGTTGGGACATGTGTATAACTGCAAGGGGAGTTGTTTTATTCTCCCTATGGTTTGCACTATTTTGCCATCTAGCTGCATAACTCCTTTTGTGAGGGGTTCATAATTTATTTTCAAGGCATCAGCTATTTATTTAGGCATCATAGTTGTGCTAGCTCCTAAATCTATTAATGCATTATGCAAAATTTTCTTTCCAACTATCAGAGTTAAATAGAAAGGTTCTGGCTTGGATTTACTCGTGTTGCATTGTTCATAAAGGCTGTTGTCATTGGAGGAACTGAGTCTTTGAGCTTTTCCTTTCCAGCAAGTCCTCCCTTGGTAATAGTACCTTCAGGCACTATTTTCCCTTGTAGAGCTTCTTACAGTAATGTCTTTTGCTCAGGGATAGCTAAGATATCCCATATAGATACTTGTGCTAGAGTCCTCTTTAATTGGTCCACTACATTGACCGACACCAAAGACTGAGTTTTTTGGAAATATGAATACCTTGTCTATTTTTGAATCTGGATAGGGATCCCTTGATCTTGTACTGGTTGAGGTAATTCTTGTCTAACAATAACATTCTTTTGCCCCTGAGATGAAGGATTATTCTGTACTTGACCACTTGCAATCTCAGGCTACTCCACCATTCTCCTCTTCGACCTAGTATAGTAGTCAGATTGCACTACTAGCCTTTTGGAGGTGGATGCTTTGTTTAAAAAGACTATTTCTTCATCCTCAACCCATGATAAAAAATCATGTTTTAGGGCTATCTCTTCCTCCTATTACAAGGACATTCCTTGCATTTGAGCCACTAGAACCAAATTTTGCATGCTGAGAGACTGGTATACTTGACTGATACTGGTACTAGCAAACTAGCCATCCATTCTCCTCTGCTTAGCTACCCTTTACTGTAGGTTGCCCCTAGGACAATCTCTAGGTTTGTGAGCATCGTTGCAAGTAAAACACCAAGCATTATTATCATCCACATAATTATTCTGAGCCAGAACCATTTCCCTATTTGAGTTAGGGGGAATGGTCTGTGAGGTTGTGGGAATAGCAACTAATTGATTTGTTGTTTGATTGTTGGTTTGCCTTGGAGGGCCTTGATACTGGTTTGGTTGGGATAAAAACCTATTCCCTTGATAGCCTTGATAAGGAGGCTTAGCAAAAGTGTTCTACTACCTCTTCATATTAATCAGCTCATTGGAGAATGTCCTTAGCATACTTTTGATATCATCTATCTCAGATGACTGAGCAGGGACCGGCTGCTTCACAGATGATGAGGGGTAAGTATACATAGACACAGGGGGCTGACAGCTTTTAGAACCTCTTGAGGTAAAGGCAAGGATATTTCATGGAACATAGGCATGGGAGGCCTTGGAGGTAGCTTTCTGGCATCAATTAAATGATTTTCAGCTCTGACCGCAAGGTCATAGGCTGCTGGCAAAGTGTGTCCTCCTAGTGACTGAATCATGATAGATATATCTGAATTTAAAGCCTTGAGATAGAATACAATGGCCATACTAGGTGGTGGTTTAGCTACAACAGGGATTTTATCCCAAGTTTTCTAGAATCTAGTATTAAATTCAGTCATGTCCTCTTGTGGTCCCCTCTGAATAGTGATCAATTGCTGTAACAGGGAAGACTTATCACCCTTCTCTGCAAATCTTTCAAAAAATAGATCTCCAAGCTGGTTCCATGTAGAAATGGTGTTTGGGGCCAAAGATTGATACCATTTTACCACCTTTCCTTTGAATGAGGCTACTAACAATCTTAAGGCCACATTTTTCTCCATGACACCATGTATGGCACAGACATATGATACATCTTGAAGATGTTCCACGGGTGTCTAAGAGTCTTTCCCACTGAATTTGGGTAGATATTTTAGAGCATTTCCTGGAATAGGATCCCAAATAGCTAGTGGTGTTGGGAGGATTAAGGGGCTACCAATGTTCCAGCTCGCATAATTTCTTGGAGGGATGTTGGCTCCCATGTTCGGTACTGGTAGAAACTGGTTAGCTCTTCTTCTTGGACTAAGTACCAGAGGTGGCAAAAGAATACCTAGACTTGCAACAGGTTGTGATCTGGTGACTGGTCCATAGCTCTGACTCCTTGTAACTCTTTGGTTCATGTAGTCTTGATAAAAACTTCAAGACTGGTCCCACTGGGCATGCCAAAAATTGTTGATGCCTTAAAATTGTGCTTGATTTTAATCAACAACAATGGGAAGTTTCAAGCTATGGGATGATGCAACTTGAAACAACCTCTAGATTTTAGAGAAGCTGGTCTCTTCTTTTGTATCGGGTATTGGAGAAAAGGGATAGGAGATTAAACAAAAATGCAAATGCAAGAATTGAAACCTAACTATGGTGATGCACCTGAGTGTAATCCTAATCCTAACCTGAGCATAGAGAAACTATTATATGATTCAATTACATTTAAGAGTAGACAGGTGCATGATCAATGTAAATGATTTGAATAATAGAAATAGAGGATTACAACAATGGAGTCTTTTGCTAAGATATAGGAATTGTCAACAAAGGCATAGTGTTCAATCTTCTTAATATAACCCTTCAATCATATAAGAGGCACAGAAGTCACGCACAGTTATGTAGAACTTCAGATTCCAAAAAATGAGACAAAAGTAAATAACATTTCCAATCACAACACTAACAAATCTACATCATAGACTACTGTGTAAATGACACAAGTAACACCAACCAAGGCATGGAGCTTAAATTTCCTTAATTCATTTAGCCACATAAAGGGCATAGAAACATGCATGATTATATCAACTTTTACAACTTCAAGAAATCAAGACAAGAGCAAATGATATTACTCGTCAAAATTACAAGAAGTATAAACTATCAAAAGTCTTCCCCTCCTTTTTTAGATTTTACAATCCTTCTTATATAGCCTTAGGTGTCTCCTTTGATTCCTCCCCTTTCCTACATGATCTTCTCCATCCCTTGCTCACAGGGGACAAAAAGACGGTGCCTTCAATGCTGTGGGGGGCCCCAAAAATCTACCAGATGAACTGTTCCATCTACTTGAATTAATTCTAGCTGATTTTCCCTCCATTTCACTTTGCAGCAATAGATACATGGAACACTCCATTATGTTTGAAATGGGAGAGGACACTTAGTCAATTTTATGAAAATCCTCTAGGCATCAAAAAATGATACTTGACGCTCTCCACCAAGTTTTTCGAAGACACGTGGCCCTCTCCCTTTCCTTCGCTATGTTGTAGTTTTATTTGGGACTCATAATGGACTCTTATATATGGTGACACCTGGTAGCTTCTATGGACTTTGATGTAACTCTTGAGGCCCACCACAATCTTTATTTAGTGATGACACTTGAAGATGATCTCTCAGGCGATGACGCGTGGAGGCTTTTATGGCTTCTAGGAAGATACGTGGCATCTTTCGCTTCTCCTTCTAAGTTTATGTGGCATCCTCTGCTTTCTTTAGGGATGGAGTAGAGAGGGACCTCAAATGATGACATGTGGCAGTATCCACTACACTTCGATACTTATCAAAATTAAACCATGCCCTTTAGATGAAAGCATTGGACCAAAGTCCCATGGATGATGACATGTGGTGGCTTCCACTACTTCTTCAAAAAGGAAGTTCAGGGCCTTGGCAACTACCACCTAGCACTTTCTCCTTTCTCTAATACTTAGCTTGTTGAAAGTCTTTGAATGAAAATTGGATGTTGATATGGGACTCGGATGCTAACATGTCGTGCATTTCTCTTAACTGCTACTAGGTATGTGGCACATTCTGTGATTCTCCCAAAAGTTACAAAAGGTGTTTGGGGAACTTTGGCTGCCCAGCTTTGTTTCCCGGAGATTGACACTTGGTGAACTCCACTCGAATCACAACTTAGGCCAAGAATGAAATGAAAGGGAACAAAATGGGAAAGGGACCCACACTCAGAGGGTGACACTTGGCAGCTTCGGCTGCACTTTGATACTTAGGCAAAATGAACCGGCCCTCTGCTTCAAAATTCTACTGCCTTGCCTAAGGTGCACAGTAACCAAAATTATGGTGCTTAACCGAGAGTTTGAATGCATTTTAGAGTAAAATATACTCTATACACCCTTCAATTTATCTCCTAGAATATTCCTTTTAAGGGCCTTAGAATTCTTTGATGCTATGGCAATGCTCTTGAGTGTAATTCTTGTTCAATACAATATAATGCAATGAAAGATTTACCTTATTCAACTCTCTCTTGATTACATTTAATATTGTAACTAAGACACCTTAAACCATTGATAAGATATATATAAGACCTTATACATAACAAATAATGTATTGTTGACTACCTTCTTTAATTGAAAAACCTATTTACTCATTGAATCCTTTATACACCACAATAACAGTGGGCAAGTTCAACCTTGAGGTATCTACTAGGAGATTCCTTTAAGGGCCTTATAATACCTTAATGGGTTACTTGAAATTATCTCCTTTAGGGTAACATGAAGGTATATTAATGGGTGACTTAAAATTATATCTTTTGTAAATTTTCACTCTGGGAAGTTTCCCATGGGGAGATTTCACATCAAGAAGGGGAATGAGAATGGTTTGTATGTCATGTTGATTGGGGAGGTATAAGATATAAAAAAATGAATTAAAAATGTGTCATTGAGCATGATATAAGGTGTAGGTGATCATAGTTTTACCACCCTAGTAGTAGTTGGTATTACTGCTGAGGCCCAACTTAGGGTTGCATCCTTATGATAGTGCTTTCAAAAATTTCTAACTTTTTAGAATGCAATAAAATTAATTATTGTCATATAATAGGAAAAATTGTTAAATTTATTTGAGGTAAAAATTGCATGTGTGTAAGAGGACCTAAAATACATGCTCTAATTTTTGGCCTATCAGTGTTAATGCATGCTCTCCTAATGTTTTATATCCTCATATGTGTAACTTAAGAGTCTTTAGTCTTCACCTCTCTTATTTTTGTACATGTTTGTCAAAAAAAATTAGAAAGTGCATGTATTTGGCCTATAAATAAGTATATGAAGTGGTATACTAAGATAATAAGGTACATTTTTAAACCCTCACATCTCATTGATAATAATCATTCATCTGTTGTTGGCCATGGAAAATTGTAGTGAAGGAATGGAGTCTGATGCAAGAAATAAGTAAATCCCTTTTCTATTAGTCTTTTATTTCAAGCCACTATAGCCTATTGATATACTCCTATAACAATTTAAGTTAAACTAAACCAATCCAAACTAATCCAAGCCATGAGAAACATAACATGTTAAGTTTGGTGTTATTTGAGGTATTTTTGGTGCGGTCAATTATGTGCCATTGTACCACCCCCATCCTAGAGCTTGTAATATTTGTACATTAGATGCCTTAGTGAGACTAAAAAATAATGAAAAGGCCCAAATAAATCCTTATTCATGTGTAGTTTGGTAACAAAATCATAGGATTGCTTCATCTATAAATTTGTGGGAATTCATCACTCGCACAACAACAACAACAACAACAACAACAACAACAACAATAATAATAATAATAATAATAATAATAATAATAATAATAATAATAATAATAATAATAATTTAAAAAAAAAATGTTGAGCATTAAGCTCCCTGGAATGACTTTATAAGGACATTTACCTAGCAGCATTAGGAACTATGGTAGCATGTCTTACTTGGATGTCTATGGTAACATTATTTTAGGGTAAATCCAAAAGGATCTTTGAAAATGGATTTCCTTTCTTGTGTAATTATATCTTTCTAACAACTAGTTCATAGGACCCATTCCAAACTAGCTCTCGCTAATTACACATATCTTAATCTCCTTCATCTCAATGGAAACCAACTTAGTGTCCCGATTCCATGGGAATTAACATGATTTGAGCACCTTAATGACATTTTTTTTTAGATAATTTTCTTATAGGTAAAATACCCACTATGTGGGCCATTAATAACATCGACCTTTTATAGAATAACCCACTAAAGAGACTTTTAACATAACAATAAATGTGTTGATAACTACCTTATTTGATTGAAACACCTATTTACTCATTCAATCCCTTATATATCTCAATAACACTGAGAAATTTCAACATTTAGGTATCCATTAGGAGATTCCTTCATGGGCAACTTGAAGGTATCTCCTAGGAGACACCTTGAAGATATTACAAACCTCAATAACACTAGGCAAGTTCAACCTCAAGGTATCCAATATGAGATTCCTTCAAGGGAATTTTAAAATCTTCATGCGTAACTTGAAGGTATCTTATAAGAGATACCTTGAAGATATTACAAGGACATTCAAGGTAAAGTAAAATTTCACTCATACAACAAGGTAATTATTTGGATATATCTATTAAAATAACCTCATTTAATACAAAATGAATCATGGGTGATCTACCTTATTCAACTCTCTTAGAATATCTACATCAAAAGTTTCACTTTGGGAAATTTCCCATAGGGAGCTTTCACATTGGGAAAGGGAATGAGAATGGTCTAGATGCCATGTTAATTGGGGAGGTAGAAGAGTTGCATAAATTTGTTTAAAATGTATCCCTAAGCATGCTTGAGCATGTAGCTAATCATAACCATATTGCCCTCATGGTAGTTGGTACTCCTACTAAGGCCTAGCCTATAATTTCATCCTTATGATAGTGATTTCAAAATTTTCCAACTTTTTTTAGAATGCAAGCAAATTAATTACTATCATGTAACAGGAAAAATTATTAAACTGATTTGAGGTGGAAAGTACATGTACGTGGGAAGACCTAGAATGTGTGCTCTTATGTTCAGCCTATCAACCTTAATGTGTAATTTTTAAATGTTTTACATCATCATGTGCATAGCATAAGAGTCTCTAGTCTTCACCTCTCTTTTTTTATGTATTCATCATAGAAAAAAAGAAACCACATGGATTTAGCCTATGAAAGAGCACATGAAGGTGCCTACTAAGATAATAAGGTACATTTATGAAACCTTGCATCTGTTTGATAATAATCATTCATCTTCTATTGGTGAGAAAATTCATGAAAAATTATAGGGGAGGAATAGAGTTTGATGTAAGGAATAAGTAATTCCCTTTTCTATTGGCCTTGTATTTGAAGCCATTGTAGCCCATTGATATCCTCCTATAACAATCCAAGACAAATTAAACAAAACCAAACCAAGCCAAGCCATAGGCAACATAGGCGTGTTGATTTTTGTGTTATTTAAGGTATTTTTGGATGGTCAATTTCATGCCACTATGCCATCCCCATCCCAAAGTTTAATTGTACATCATATGCCTCAGTGAGACTAAAAAGAATTGAAAGACTTAATCCAATCCCTCTTCACGTGGTATTTTTGGAATAGCATCATAGAATTACTTCACTTATAACTTTATGGGAATTCAGTGTTAGCATAATGATAATGGGAAAGTGTTGAGCATTAAGGTCCATAGAATGACTTTGGAAAGAGGTTTCCCTAGTGACTTCAGGAACTATGGCAACATGTCTTACTTGTATGTCTCTAGTAATAGTATTATAAGGTAAATCCCAAAAGATCTTTGTAAATGGCTTCCATTTATTATGTAATTAGATCTTTCTAAAAACTAGTTCATATGACCCATTCCCAACTAGCTTGCTAATTACACCTATCGTAGTCTCCTTCATCTCAGTGGTAACCAAATTAGTGGATCGATGCTATGGGAATTAACATGGCTTGAGAAAATTAATGACTTCAATTTTATAGTAATATACTTATAGGGTAAATACTTGCTAAGTGGGTCTTTAATATCACCAACCTTTTTTAGAATAACCTACTAAGGAGACCTTATACATAACAATCAATGTGTTGATAACTACCTTATTTGATTAAAACACGTATTTAATCATCTAATCACTTATACACCTCAATAATACTAGGCAAGTTCAACCTTGAGGTATCCACTAGGAGATTCCTTCATGGGTAACTTGAAGGTATCTCCTAGAAGATACTTTGAAGATATTAAAAACCTTAATAACACTATGCAACTTCAACTTTGAAGTATCCAATAGGATATTCCTTCAAGGGCCTTGTAATACCTTTAAGGGTAACTTGAAGGAATATCCTAAGTGGTAATTCAGATCCAATACATCTGACAGTGCCTTCCAATTCTAATCTAATCAAATTTTGGACCAATAACAAGGCATTCTAATCAATTTGAGTGATTTGTGAATAAAGTTCTTAATAATGCTTAAGATATAATTAACCCAAATCAAGGCCTAATAAAAAATTCCATGGGAACTTGTTGAATACTTATTTTTGAAAATGAATATGGAATATCTGCATCATTAGGTGACCTCATTTCTTGAGAAGACATCCCTAAGCCATAAATTCCATAAATATTAGGATGCATGCCCTTCATGCCTCATCAATGCCTTCCATGATGCCCTTCATGCCTCTTAATTTCCCCTTCTTCTAATGTTATGATGAGGATAATTATAAACTTAATTCTAAAAATTAAATTAATCGTTAACCACACATCTCAATTTTGAGATGGATGATTGACGTTGATTCTGATCAAATTCAAAAATCTATAAATAGGAGGCCTCACAACATCATTTGTAAGTTATTTTGGTGCAAATTTATTATGCTAAAATATATTCAAAACTTTCTTGATGAAAATTTATAATGCCAAATTGATTCCAAAAGCTTTAAGCAACTAGTATTATCATGCCAAATTGATTCCAAGCCAAGCCAAGCCAAAGACAAAAGTGCCAAGGATAGTTGGAGGTAGCCAAGCTTCCATTTCCAAGGACTTCATAAGCACAAGTTGAGCAAGCCACTACTACAAAGGCATTTAGAGCATCTAAGGAAGGTGAAGGAAATCTTGTGTTTGATTCCATGCTTTTTAATTGTGTTTATCATTTGCTTTTATTAACTAAAATCTCCCTAATGTCTAGGCCTAGAGATGCTATGCTATTAGTGTGTTTATTTCATTTTGTTTTCATTTTGAAATTAAAACCATACTAACTATCCTCTCTTGAGTCAAATTCCTAGATCATATAATGACACACCCAGTGGGACAAGATGCATCCTACACATGAAGGAGATTATTTTGTAACTCTAAAATATTTATTTGAGCCTTTAAAACTCTTGTAAATTGATTTTCTAATTTTATTTTATAGTTTTTGGTTTCCATGGTTTTTACACAATAACCAACATCGATAGAAATACTGACATTGATTACTTGATTAACTGACATCGATCAATAAAATTGACATTAGTTAGATTTCAGTTAGATGGAGTAACTAATGTCAGTGGTAATAACTGACATTGGTCACTATTTTTTTCCAAAAACATAGACCCAAGAGCTACTTTTCCAAAGTTTATTATTTCAAACTCAAAATGGATTCAAAGCTAAAGGACATGCTAACAATTTTATTGCAAGACCAAGCCTAATATTTTCTCAAAATATGTTTAAATCACCTTTGTATGCCAAAAAATCAATTAGGAACCTTGTTTTTTGTGAATGTTTTCAAATTTTAAAACTAAGACCAAGGGATCAAATGAACACCACCAAATATATCATTTTGGGTTTAAAATTGAACACACTTGCCAATTTTTGTTTGCAATAATTGTTTAATTAGATTTTGTTTCACAAAAAGAGAATGTTGCATGTATGTTCTTCCATTTTTCCCCTATAGGAAACCCTTGGAATCAAAATCACCATTCCTATTAAAAATAGCCTAGTCCAAGGCTTAGAAACAAATTCATCTAAAGCACTCCCCAAAAACTTATCAAAGTTTGGGTGACCTTGAAAATGACCCTAAAGTCTTTCTATTTCATATTTTCTTTATTTTTTATGCATCTTGGCTTAAGAGGGGGACTTCTTCACCTCCCATAAGTTCTTTAGGGAAGCTTTGACGTGGGGTTTCATCTCCTATCGTTGAATTCATTTGGTTCCTTTAGAGTTGCACATGGGACGTAGTGGCACTTTGGACATTGCACTACACTGAATGAACAATAGGATGTAGTAGTTGTAAAAAGGACTAGACCTTTTTGCAATAATCCAAGTGATACGGACCTAAAATTTGTGCCTTTATTTTTCATTTTTTGGCATGAAAGTCATTATGTAATTGACTTCCATAGATCATTTAGAAACTTGTTAGATCTTAGACAAATGCTCACTTGCCATAGAAGTATTATTGGTACAAGGTGCACCTCAAGGTCCATGTTATAGTACTATCATTTGAGAGAAGGGAGGTGTAAAAAACCTACTATATAATGTGCATTTACTTTTGGATGAACACTTAAAATCCTCTCAAATGATGTATATTGTTGGATTCCAATAATACCAAGCAACCTTATTAGTTTAGGATCTAAGAATAGTTAATTAGTTAGTCTTGTCCTAGATTAAAATCTGGTTTGGAGTGAAAAATTTGTGTAAAATAATAATCCAAAACCAAACACATAGTACAAATTCTCTTTTGAAAAAAGAGGCATTATGCTACCTACACGAGATCATCAATTTACCTTATTCAAAGTTCATCAAAATATTGAGAGTCATATCATTCACTTTGGCATAGTTATGCTGCCCAATTGAGTCTAGACCTTTACCAAAGTTGTTTAAGTCCACTTATAATCTAGACTTAGAATTACACCTTTACAAGTTTATTGGGTTGATGTGTTAAGTGGATTCTCCATTTGTACTAAACTTGAGGGAACTTAGGTTTAATTTCCAATATGGGTTGAAGGTCATTTAAGATTCATAATCATTATCATCACTTAATAAACTTAAGCCATTTTGTGCTAAACACTTGCACTTTAAGTCTATACACCACAACATTTTGAGTCAATAAAGATAGTGTTATGTTGTCAAAATTATAGGAAAGCATCTTTTCCTTAGAGAATTTTTGAAACAATCCTTTTTTGTCGCACCCCTTGGGTAGTATAGCATCACTACATTGTCCAAATCATTTCAAATATTATTTCATAGACCCTCTTGCTTAGAGTTCCAAATTTATTCCTATAATTTTAGACTAATCCAAGTTTACTTTTATGATCCTTTGTCTAAGACACAATTATACTATTCACTTTTGTCTAGCTTATTTGTCAAAAAGAACCAAGTTTTATACCATTATTTATGAGAAAATAAACTATTGCTCAATTGCCTTTTTTTTCATACTTTATACCTAGTTGATCAAGTTCATGACCAAGAATCAAATTCATAGTATTTGTTAGAAGTGTTTCAAATCTGTTAGATTAAAAATTTCATCTATTTTCAAAGTCTAGCTTTTGATGTAGTTTGGCCAAGAGTCCTATCACATGCCTTGTTTGAGCCTAACATTTGATACCACATTTGGCCAAAAGACCTAGCAACTTTTAAATTCATAGATTAGACTAATTTGAAATACTTCAACCTTAGAGTTTGCCATTTTGATTATTTAGACCATTTACTTACTTATCTTTGTGTGAATAGTTAAATGTTAGATACTTCACACTAGCTTGTTTCCTCACAAAACCTTGCATAAACCTTTTGATCCTTTTTAAAAATTTAGACCAAGTGGGTACATCATCTGTTTTCTAAATTTATACAAAGTGGACCAAGATTAAATATTTTAGGCCAAAGTTTTTATTGTGTTTAATGAAGATAATGTATACTTTGGGCTAAAATATTTATGCCAAGCCTTATAAACCATGCTCAAAAGGGGTTCAAAATGATGGATTCTTATCCCTCTTATAATACTCAATTAGGGGCACAAAGCCAAGATCCATTGGCCAACTATCTCATTAGCACACCACCTTATACAAAATAGGACCAAGAGTAAACCATGTAATACCTAGCTACAATACCCATGATGGATGAGCCTATACTTCAATAGTCATATTCTACCA
Source organism: Torreya grandis (assembly GCA_037957365.1). NCBI lineage: Eukaryota > Viridiplantae > Streptophyta > Pinopsida > Cupressales > Taxaceae > Torreya > Torreya grandis. The sequence goes on along the minus strand of JARHVA010001597.1, from coordinate 3,131,666 downwards.
ATACATCCTCCACATATGATCCATTTTTGTATTAGCGATATTTTTTTGAGAACAAAGATGAGATTTTGGTTAGAGCCATAGAGGTAGTGGCTACATTTTTGATAAACTTCCCCTATGAAAATTTACCAAGTCTAGTAAGAGTGCCCAACAATATCATTTATGATTAACAAGTTTCTTTTAGTAATCCTATGGCTCTAGTCAAAAAAACATACCAAGATCCTAATATATTTGATCGTATAAAAAACATCATGGAAGAGCACTTTAACCAAATGCAGACAACATATCAAACATATCTGAATCTATCACATGATTTCAATCAGATGAACATGGTAAGTAAGCCTCTCATTGACCTAGTTTCTTTAACATAAGTGTTGATAGAGTAAACTAAACAAGATAATCTGAGTTTTGACCCACTATATAAACTACTTCAATAGATAACTTGATGTGTATGCCCCTTATTGAAGAAATGTCTTTAGCCTCTACACTAAATATCGATCTAAATTTAGTGGAAAATATGTAAACAATGTCTAATCCTGATAAAAGTGGTACTAATGTCCAAATAACTAGCCAATAACATGTGCCTATAGTTAATACCATGAGTAGATTATCATACCAAGGAGTATGAGTTTTTATGCCCTAGCCTCAACCAACTGCTTTCTCAATTGCATAACCTACGAGGTTAAGTAATCAAACAATAGCTAATGTCACACCTCAATGATAGAATGTGATGAATCCTAGTCCCCCTCAATAAGTAGCGAGTAGTATTCCACAATAGCAGACACAGTCTAGTTTATCAATGTAATAAAGGTCAAATACATTTCCACTTTAATCAGGGGCAAAAAATGTTCCACCTCACTAGGTAATGATGAACATACCTCTTTAGTCATAGAATAATATGCCAATCCAAAACTACGTAATGACTAGTCAACAATGTGAAAATATTGGTCAATGAGAGATGTCAAATTTATAACATACTTTCAATTTCTCATAGGGATTCATGTAACAAAGAGGTCCTCATGTTTGTCAGGTACCTACCAGATAAACATTGGTTCAAAATGTGCCACAAATCTAGAGACAGGGTCTTGGTCCACAAATTCCCACTCTATAGCAAGATTCGATTAGTCGACAACATTTCCCTTTTCAACAAAAGTAGGTAAATTATAGTTATATCCCTCAATATTAACCAAAAAATCCCTTAGGTCAAACCTTTATTTCCAACCCACAATAGAATATCATGCAGCCAAATGTGAAATTTCAAGTACATCCCAATCTACGTATGTGTATTCCTAGTCCATTCCCCAACCAAACCAATATACCCCAATAGGTATCTCCATCATACCTTGGTAAAATTATTCCACTTGACACCTCAAAACCATCTATCCAAACCCAAATTATCCTTCAAACCAATATTCCATGTAGTTTCCTATCCCAAGAATTAAAATAGATGAAGGATGCAATCGCTGCCATTTAGGCTGGGAAGCAAACCGAAAATTTCAAATTGGATGATGTATGTTCATATCCATTCAAAATGGAGTATTTGTAGATACCATTTCCTCAAGGATATGAACCATTGAAATTCAATAAATACAAAGGGAAATGTGATCCTAAGGCTCATTTGACCAAATTCTTTATTACATGTCAACTAGTGGTATATAGTGACATATATCTTTTGATATTATTTCCAAGGAGATTGGTCAAATAAGCCTTGGAGTGGTTTTTGAAGTTACCCAAAAAATCAGTAGTAGATTTTGATGGTCTTTCTAATAAGTTTGTGCAACACTATTCCTATAATCTTGAGCATGAGATTTCATTAGTGGATCTGACACAAGTAAAGCAAAAAAGCTAGAGAGAGTTTTATAAGTTATTTACAGTGATGGAGAGCCCTTGCAAGCCATTTCAACCATAGTTTACTAGATAAATAATTAGCCATTGTGTTTACCAAAAATTTGCATAGTGAAATAGCTTATCATCTAGAATTTCAATGTGCACATATGTTTAAGGAAATCATTGATAAAGGTTTGTTGATTGAGTGGGTTCTCATCAATAAAGGAGTCATCAAGACTAATTCATCTAATCAAAATCAAGGTACTAATCAAGGAAATGACCAACATCCCATCCAAGTGCAAGCATCACAACTAGCACATGCCAATAATCATGAAAGACCAAAATAATTCAACTATAATAAGAATGTTGTGGGAAATGGAGTAATGGAATATCATCATGTCCAAACTATGTAGACATCATCTTGTTAGGTTGTGGAGCTAAAAGCTTCACCAAGATGCAAACAGGAGAAGTTATGGAGGATGCAGAGTTGCGGGGAGTTGCAGAATTAGTTGCAGGGAAATCGGCGTCAGTCTGATCAACCGACGTCGGTCATATGGCAGTGAGGAAGCAACCAACATTGGTTACCAGTCGGTCGACATCGGTCATGGAGGAGCCAATGTCGATAGCCTGTGTGTGAACAGGTAGTTCGCATGTTGATCTGAGAGAGTCTATTTTTGGACTATTTGTTTGCATGTTGAAGACTAGTCTTAGTCTTGAGTTGCATGTTTAATTATTGTAATTAGGTTAGTCTAATTATTGTAAGCATGAGATCTATATATGGACTCATGGGCTGTATTGTAAAAGTGTGCTAGAAAGCCATTGAGCTTTTAGAGAGAGCTAGTGTATCTCCTCCTAGTTCCAAAGGGGTGCTGAGAGTGTATGATCAGGGAGAGTTGCAAGGTCTGCAAGGTTTAGGAGTTGATCCACTAGGGTACTAGTTGAATAATCATAAGGACTTGGTGAGGCAAGGACAAGGGTTCTTCAGGGGTGTATAGATATCTACATGGTGAGTAAGGTCTAGTGATTTGTAGGTAGCAGTAGAGAGCAGGAGATCTACTTGGAGTATAGTTGTGTACTTGGTGTACTGGCAGCGTGTTACTAACTGGTTGGAGAGGTGAACATCAATTCTATATTTGAGTTGATTGTTGGGACCGAGAGAGAGAGGGAAGAAGGTCTTGAGGTGTGGTGAACCTTTGAGGTGGAAGAATAAGTGGCATCTTCTTTATTGTATTTTCTTCTGTGTATTTAATACAATTGTGTATTATCTCTCATATTCCTGTGTTATTTCATATCTCTAGTTACTTATTGATTCTGGTATAATTTTGTGCTTAGTTGCTAATACAAGAAGTAATCATATGTGCTCTAATTGAGGAGAAAGATCCTAACAAGTTGGTATCAGAGCAGGTTTAGCAGGTGGACCAGGTTGATACCAATCCCAACAAGTTGGTATCAGAGTTTTTGGTTGGGTTGACTAATAGGTGGTTTAGATCTGGTAGTGTTTGTTGATTACAGGTTACTCACAGGGGTTTCTAATTGAGTGGGAGTATAGCAATGGTAGAAAAAAGTAAGCTACGAATGGAGAAACTGAATAGCACGAATGGTCTGATTGATGGAAAGAAAGAGCAGGGAAAAATATATTGTTGGTTGGTAGCAGATCACCATGAAGGAATTGAAGATGTAGATGTTGCAGGTGTTGTTGCACAGGATGCTTTGGGAGGTTTCTTGGATAAAGTTGAATCTTGGATAACAGATTATGTTGCCTCTTTCCATGTAGCCCTAGGGAGAGGAGCTGGTGAGCCTTGCCAAAGAATTGGCAAAGGGAAAGTGAAGCTGAAATTGTAGACGAATGACACACAGCAGTTGAAGGAAGTCATGCAGGTACCAGTCTTGGAGATGAGTCTAATTTCTTTAGGAAATTTGGGTGATGAGAGATGCACTGTAACTCTCACAGTGGATACACTTGAATTAGATGGTGGTAAGAAAGTAGGTATCCTTTATCTATCTACTTATATTGCTGATTCAACTTCTGTTGCAGAGATGTGGCTTCATAGGCTTAGTCACATATGTAGAAGGATAATGCAGGTTTTGAAGTGGAAGTCAGATGTCTTTGACAAGCTAAAGAACTGGAAAGCCTTGGTGTTCATGGAGGAGATGATGGACAGAGATTAGGTGAGGGAACTAAATTATTCTGAGCAGAGCTATGTTCATTTGAACAGGATTTTGATCCATGGAGAGCTCGCAGGTAAAAAGTTATCACTCACAGACAAACACAGGTACCAGCATCAGTCAGATAGTAACCAACATCGGCATAAGGAAGACTGATGTTAGTAGAAAGGATACCGGCGTCAGCCAAAAAGATGACATCGGCAATCAGGGTCAGTGCAGGGAGCAGACTGGGAGATGGCCGAGATCGGTCACTGGAACAGATATTGGGCAGACAGCAAGCTATCGACAAGTCTCAAACACTCATGTCAAGGTCAGAAAGGGTATGTGAACCTCATATTCATTATTCACCTTCTTTATATTACTTATTGATGGTCAAGAACCAAGAAGATGCGAAGAGGCAATACAGGTAGAATCCAGATACAGTGGGAGCTTGGCATGGATGAGGAGTGTGAGTCCTTGGAGAAGAACCAAATAGGTATTTGTTGGTAGAGTTGTCAGCTAGAAGAAAGCACTGAGAAATGGATGGATTCCCATAGTTAAAGAAGAGAGTGGATGGATACGTGAGACGGAAGGCCAAGGCATATGGTCTTGAAGAAGCTGTAGGACAGTGGTATAGGTTTTGACAGGTGGATGACTAAGCAGGGCTTTAGTCAATGTCAATGTAACTATTGTGTTTGTTCTTACCAAGTGGATGATGAGTCATGACATTATCCTATTACTATATGTGGATGGTTTTCTAGCAGATTTGTACATACAAGGTTTTGCTGAGCTAAAGGTAAGGTTAGTTTAGAGGTATGTCAGGAAGAATTTGGAGCAGCAAAATTCTTTGGCATAAGAGACATGGAGATTTTATCTCCAATGGGAGCTAATGTGAATCAGGTGTTGGTGAAGTTTAGGTTGCAGAATTGGTGAGCACACCAAGGGCTGAATAGTTCAAGCAGAGCTTAGAACAGTGTTTGAAATCACATGAGGTCTAGTGTAGACCTGAGTTTTCCCAATCAATGGGAGCTGTCAGAGAGTTTGGAGCCAATTCGGGGAAGGTAGATTCTCAGGTACTTGAGAGGGACTAGCAGCAGGTTGACATGCAATGCAGGGTCAAGGTATTCACTACATGGATGTGTATGTTCAGATATGGCAGGTAACTTGAATGACATGTATAGCATCACAAGTTGTGTGGTGGTTAGTCTTCAGGATTGATCTTGAAGAGGGATACAAGTCAGGGAATAATTTAGATGGTGTACAGGTACAGGTATAGGTGCAACTATTTATCTACAAGTGGGAGATTTTTAGGTTGTGGAGCTAAAATCTTCACCAGGATGAAAATAGGAGAAGTTATGGAGGATGCAGAGTTGCGAGGAGTTGTAGAATTAGTTGCAGGGAAACCGGCGTTGGTCTGATCAACTGACATCAGTCATATGGCAGTGAGGAAGCAATCGGCATCAGTTACCAGTCGGCTGACATCGGTCATGGAGTAACCGATGTCGGCATAAGGAAGACCGACATTGGTCATGAACAAACCGATGTTGGCAGAAAGGATACCGGTGTCGGCCAGAAAGATGACATCGACAGTCAGGGTCAGTGCAGGATAGTAGACTAGGAGATGGCAAGTTCAGAGTAAGTTCAGCAGGTGGACCAGGTTGATACCAATCCTAACACATCTACACCACTTTTTTAGCTTACTCCTACCTAGAAACCTTTCCAAACAATGATGCAAGTGTAACAACCATGACTTGCACAAAAAATACTAGCTCAGGTACAACATAGGTATCGACATCAGTTAGATAGTAACCGACGTCGGCATAAAGAAGACCAACGTCGGTCATGAACAAACTGCCTATGGCAGAAAGGATACCGAGGTCGGCCAAAAAGATGATGTCGGTAGTCAGGGTCAGTGCAGGATAGCAGACTGGGAGATGGTAGGTTCAGAGCAGGTTCAACAGGTGGACCAGGTTGATACCAATCTTAACACATTTGCACCACTTTTTTAGCCTACTCCTACCTAGAAACCTTTCCAAACAATGATGCAAGTGTAACAACCAAGACTTGCACAAAAAATATAGTAGCCTTTACCATTGCAAACCCCTCCTCTTAGAAGAACCATGCCTACACATCGTGTCTTTAGTGACCTAGGAAAACCTATTGAGTCTGTATTTTGCAAGCTTGCTACCACTAATCTAACTAGTTGGCCCATACCAAAACATTATCCATAAGGCATTGTTTATCTTGATTGGTACCATGAAAATGAATTTTGTGACTATCATTGGGTCAACATGCATAATATACAAAGATGTGTCCAAATCAAGTATTTAATCAATAATATGTTGGAGAACGGGGAGATAAAATTGGATAATGGTGCTTCCAATTCCAATCAAACTCTTAAGATCTATCAAAACCCCTTTCCCTATCATAACAGTCAATAATAGCAAAATAATCAGCAATAACAAAAATGTCTAGTGTAGTAGTAAAATCAATAGTATCAAAATCAAAGGCCAAACCAATAGAATCAACAAAATCAATAGTAAAACCCGCAATGATAGAATAATGGACAAAACCAAAGTCAAAATGGTAATAACCAACAAACCTACCATGTAGTTACACATGACTACAATAGGGTTGTAGTTCATATTTTATGGGGTAGTGTTAATACCATCTCCATTAATCCTAGACCAAACACTAATCAGCCTAGACCACTGCTAAACAAAAATAATCAACCAAATCACATGGATAATCCTTATTTGACTTGGGAGTACATACAGGAAAACCAACAAACTAGGACTTTCCCTCTTGGATCTTATAGCAACAACTTGTCCTTGCCACATGACCAGATATAAGTACACTAGCAATTGAGACTTGTCCTATCTAGTCACACACCATTCCTAGCATCAGTTAGAAATAATGGTCTAGTATTTAATTCTAATTATGCAATCACAACTAGGAGGTGAAAAATTAATATCCTAGGCCCACAACCATCCACCACTTTGCCTATCATCCAACCAACCATTTAGCCTTAAAATAAACCATTTACTACTGAGCAACATAAGAAGTTTGATATTATAGAACAATTGCAAAAGACACCAACACAAATTTCTATCTTAGATTTGTTACAGATGTCAATAATCCACAAAAACATCTTGAATGAGTTTTTGACCCAATCCACTTTTTCTAGTAACATATCCCTTGATAAATTTCAAGCTTTGGTTTTACACCTAGCTCCAGCCCAACAAGTCACATTCAACCAAAGTGATATGTCTTCCCTTGGCCCACTCTGTAATAATCCATTATACATTGAGGTTTATATAAAGTGGTATAAAGTGAAATGTGTCCTTATCAATAATGGATTAGGCCTCAACATAGTGTATCTAAATCTCATAAAGCTTCTTGGGTACATAATGATAGATCTCCAACCAAAAACAATAACCATCAAAGCTTATGATAATCAGGAAAGAGAGTCACAGGGCACCATTAGTTTGTCAATTATCATTAGGCCTTTAACCTATGATACATTTATCCATGTGATAGATCTTGATTTATCATAATACATGCTTTTAGGTAGGCCTTGGTTACATGAAGTTTATGTAGTCTCATCAATACTGCACCAATGTATCAAGTTTTCCCATTCAGGGATGGAAGTGAATATTCTAGGAGATTTACACCCATATGAGCACTGCAAGCATCTTAAGGCTGAATTTCAAAGCTATAATTATTAGTACAGTATGAATCCACGTTCCAAGTAAGATAGAGGAAAAATTATACTTATTGATCCTTCATTAGATAATTTCATAGATCTTAATACCTTGGATTCCCTTTCCCACATGCCACCTCCTGAAACTTCTAATCATTTCACCATTTTTGATTATGGACTAAGAGAATATGTAACTCATGATACTTTTTATATTGATAATCTTCCTCAGAATTTGAAAACCTTTGGGAACCTAAAGTCATCCCACATATGCATTAGAAAAAAAAGAACAAAGATAAAGGACCTATCACATTTGTACCAACATCTGGCCTTGGACTTGACCCTCTTGAAGGGGAAAAATCATAGTTATACAATGATGACCAAGCTGATTATTATAAAAATGCAAAGGATCTTATTCCCAATAAGATCATGGAGTGTCACAATTATGAAGGAAGAGGCCTCAGACCAGATCAATAAGGAACCACATAACCAATTTCCATGACTAAGTATGAAAAACCTTATGGACTTGGATTTAAATCACCTAGGGGTGACCCCACATATCTTATTCAAACTCTAATGATGATGATGTTGATAGTGAAACAAAGTCTGATCATAGCCTTACCTTTGATAACCTAGCTAAAACTAATCTATTTGATAATAATGCCATTTATACCCTTACCCTAGCCATTCATCACAATCCATTTCCGTTATATTATCCCCAAATAATAGATTGGGACCAACAAGAATCTAGTCTACCAATTGATGAGTTAAAAAAAGATGAGGCATTCTATGACTTCTTGGGCCTTGGAGACAATGTTCCATTGGGAGATCACAAATTAGTGTTCTCAATCACGCTAGATCCTATAGCCTATTTTGGAGAGTGAGTGACCACCCTTAGCCAAAAAAAAATAATTAAACATTGGGGTCCCAAAGTGAAAACCTCTTTGAGGTACTTTTTGACTAGGGAAAAAGTAAAGATAAAGGCCAGTCTAGTGGTGAAAACTTGTTACAAGCACCATTAGATGGGGGTGTTCATTCTTCTTCAAATTTAGACCAAGATGCCACCAATGATGAACTTACCTACGGATCTGAGTTTAGTTTTGAGCAACAACAAGTATTTGATCAAATTCTCCAAGAATTTTTGATTGTTTTTGTTACATAGCTAGATCTCCCATTAGGGGATTTTGATTCATCATGCCTAGGAGAATTTTAATAGCAAGTCCTAATAGAGGACCCTAACATATTCCAATAGTTCAAGTCACTACCTAATATCCTAGAATATGGTTCAACCCTTCTAGTCAAAGATATAATAGAGGTAAACATCGAGACTCCATCAAACTTCAAATTGATAAAATTAGGAGCATATTTCATTGAGGAGGAATGTGACATCTTTACATCTCTATTGAGAGAGTTTGTGGATATTTTTGCATGGGCCTATTCTGACATGCCAAGTTTAGACCACACCTTGGTTTTGCACCACCTTGTGGTTAATCCTGATGTCAAACTAGTAAAATAAAAGCTATGTAAGATGCATCCTCACATTACAGTAGTGGTAAATAAAGAGTTGTAAAAACTCTTAGAAGTAGGATGTATCTAATCCATTGACTACTCAAAATGGATCTCTAATGTTGTACCTATTAGTAAAAAGCTTGAAGGGATTAGAATTTGCACTGATTTTTGAGACATCAACAAAGCTTATCTTAAAGCTGATTTTCACTATCCTCACATAAACATGATCATCAAATCCATAGCCAATTATGAAATGCTTTCACTTATGGATGGATTTTCAAGATACAATCAGATCAAAATAACACCAAAAGACCAACATAAAATAGTATTCACCACACCATGGGGAACATTTTGTTATTAGGTGATGCTATTTGGCCTTAAAAATGTTTGAGCTACATATCAAAGGGCCATGAATATCATATTACATGATATGATGCATGATATTGTTGAAGACTATGTCGATGACATATTAGGAAAATCCAAAACTAGGGCTGACCATTCAATAGTGCTACACAAGATATTTGAAAGATTATGAGAGTACAAATTTAGACAAAATCCAAAGAAATGTGTGTTTGTTGTAGCCTTAGGTAAATTACTTAGATTCATTATGTCTCATATATGTATTGAAGTCAATCTAGCTAAATTCCATACTATAACCAAGATGCTACCACCAACCAATTTAAAGTAACTCTATAGTTTGTAGGGCAAGATCTAGTTAATCTGATGCTTCATCTCTCAACTAGAAAATAAGTGACATCCATTTACACACATTTTAAATAAATGAGTTGAATTTCATTAGGATGATCACTTCCAAACATATTTTCAATAGCTCAAAGATTATCTTGTCAATCTACCTATTTTATTACCTCTTATGCCAGGAAAGCCTTTCTTGTTATACTTATCAACTACTGGCCATGCTCTTGAGGAGCTCTTGGCTCAACATGATGACAAAGGAAAGGAGCATGTTGTATACTACCTAAGATGTACCTTGGTTACATATGAACATAATTATGCACCTATTTAAAAATCTTGTCTTGACATGGTTTTTGTAGCTCAGAAACTACACCATTATATGTTGAATAATAATACCATGGTCATTTCAAAAATGGATCCACTCAATTATTTACTATATAAAATAGATTTGAAAGGTAGAAAGGCTAAATGGATCATGATTCTCAGTGAGTTTGACATAGATTATGTAATTCAGAAGGCAATCAAAGGACAAGTTATTATAAGTCAACTTACTGAAGCCCCTCTCATAGACACCCAACCACTCACATTTCAATTTCCTAATGAATCTATCATGACCATCATGGACACACACCTTGAGGAACAACTCTAGAAATTGTACTTTTATGGTTCATTCACTACCCATGGATCAAGGGTAGGCCTATTGTTTATTACACCATAGGGGGATCTAATCCCTAAATAATTTAGAATCAGCTTTCTTTATACAAACAACATCATTGAGTATGAAGCACTTGTTACAAGACTTTGAAAATAAGTGCATTGGAATATATCTCATATTCAATTTTATGGTGATTTTTAGTTAATCATCAATCAGGTCACAGGTCATTTTCAAATCAAAGATGACAAGCTAGTTCCATAAACAACCATGGTTGACACTCTTAAAAAGTAAATTGCCAACATTTAGTTTGAGCACATACCAGGGGCTAGTAACATAACTATAGATGTCATGGCTACTATTGGCTCTCTGATTCAACAAATAGATAAATCTAGAGAGTATTAGTTCCTCATCAAGAATTTGTCAACACTAGCTCATGAACATTCAATCATTGCCATGATTTGTGATACTTTTGGTCCTAATTCTATCTGGTGATCAAACCTTTATAACTACCTTCATGACCAATTTTTACCACCTAACCTCTCTTGAAAATAAACCAAAGCCTTCATTCATCATTCCACTTGTTATACTCTACTTGGATCCACTCTTTACCATCATAGTTTTGATGGAACTCTGCTTCATTTTTTAACTTTAGTAGAGTCTACATTAGCGTTAAGAGAAGTTTAAAAAGGAGTATGTGGATCTCATTCTAGCAAGGTAGTCCTATCAAAAAACCTCTTACGTAATGGTTATTATTGGCCCATAATAGATGCAGATGCCACTACATATGCAAAGAAATGTGACAAATGTCAATGTCATGCTAATTTAATTCATGCCCTAGCAAAAACTTTGAAACTGATGTTGACACCATGGCCATTTTCTACATGGGGACTTGAAATCATTGGGAAGATTAACCCCACTTCATTTTATGGCCACAAACATATCCTTACCACCACTAAATATTTCACTAAGTAGGTTGAAGCTATACCCCTCACTTATGTGACTGGAAAGCAAATTTCTAAATTCATCTTCAACCATCTCATCTACTACTATGGTATCCCCTCTAACATTATATTTGATAATGGATGATCATTTAATAACAAATATGTAGACTAGTTATGCATTGAATACAACATCACATAACATTTTTCTATAACATATTCAAGGTAATGGCTAGTTTGAGGCATCTAACAAAATCATTGTCAACACTCTCAAAAAGATTATCAATGATGATGGTCATGATTGGCACCTTTAGATATTCCCTACCCTTTGGGCATACCATACTAATTATCATACCCTTATAGGAGCCACTCCATACTCACTTGTTTATGGTATTAAATCCATCCTTCCCATTGAGGTCGAATTGAGTTCACTATGCATCTCTTTTAAGCTTATCTCGGATGATCATGACTATTAAGTAGCTCACCTATAAGAGCCGGATCTACTTGATGAAAAATTCATGACCACACTCAAAAAATTTCAAGATATTAGAATTGACTCAAAGGCCACTATAATCAATGTGTTAAGTATAGAACATTGGAACTTGGTGATCTTATTCTTAAAGAAAACCAAAAGAATACCATGGCCAATAAGAAACATAAAGGGAAATTCAAACTAGACTAGATAAGGCCTTTTATCATCACTATAGATTATAGATCAGGAGCATACAAGCTTTCCACACTAGATGGTAATGAACTTTTAGAGCCAATGAATATTATTTATCTCAAGCAGTATTATGCTTGAATGTTAAGGTGTATTGTCTATAAGGACCATTTTAGTTATACCATTTTATCACTATTTTTATTTATATAAATACCATCCTTATCTAACCCCTTCACCTTATCCACTTTCTACTTCTGACTTATCAACCTAGTGTGTTCTAAAAACCTAGCCCATTTGACCTTGGTTTTTGTCATTCATTACATAGTTTTAGTGTCAAGGTATCTGATTAGTTCATTAGTTAGTTCGAGTAATTCAAATAGGGAGTGTATCTTGGGATAGTGTGACAAAATTTTTGGCAGTTGTATCCTTCATTTGTTATTCCCTTCTTACCACTAATTTTGATACTAATTATAACCAACTTTGGGAAAATTAGTACCATAGACCCATGCCATTATGTCCTAGTTATAACTACCTATGGGTAAACTAGGGGAAATATTAAGATTTTACATACCAACTTGCCACTTCTTATGCCACACACTGTCTTTTTACCAACTATTCCTATTTTGTTGGAATTAACTATTGTACTAGTCAAATTGCTCTATTGAAAGGGTAGAACTACAGTGACTTGAGGCCCTACTCAAGGACTATGTAGGAAACACACAATACTTGTTGAGGTTAGTTCAATCACCCTTTTACCCATGTTCTTACCATTTTTAAAGAAAACTAAGCCATAATCTCACCATTTTATGAGTAACCTAAGCCACGCTCTCACGATTTTATGAGAAACCTAAGCCATGATCTCAAAGTTTTATGAGCAACCTAAGTCACACTCTAACCATTTTGTGAGCTTGAACCATTTAGTGTCTCATCATGCTTGATCGAGTGGAGATACTTTTAAAATTTCCAAAAATTGTTAGATAAGATTAAAAGTATTGACCACTTATTTGCCTTAAGGATTATGGGAACCCTTACCAAGTTGTAATTAAATCACTTGTCATTTATTTTCCCCATCCTTTTTGGCCTTTTTTCTCATGCAATTGTCATGTTCCAAGACCATTCCCATTCTTCTATCACATCCATTATATTTGTTGTCATTAGTTATCACATTATTCCCATTCCCTGGGAGAATTACATTTGGCCTACATCTTTTTATTGGATATTACATCCATGTAACTATGTAGGCAATGCCCACTTTCTTATATGGAGATATCTTAGCCACCCCATTCCTTTTCTTCTATTCCCCTATTTTGTTCATTTGTTAAGTTATCACCTAGTTTCTAGGGGCAATGTTCATAGGGTTTGTTGTTTGTTTAGTTCTACTTATTTTATTTGTTTATCTATCTATTTGTTTGCTTTTAACAATCTTACCTAGATTTAGTTTATGTGTGTTCATTGGGTGATTCCTTTTCCACACTTATACTCAAATCCATCCATAATCATATGTTTACATTATCATCATGGTTTCTATCATTGATGAATTATTTTCTATTGACTATTGGATTGTGGGAGTAAGTCCTTATACATATTTTAGCCAATAATTTATGGCATTCTATCATAAAGACTACCATCACATGTTACAATAAACCTCAACTTCAAAAATTCTATTCAGAAATGGTGGCATCTCTTCAACACTGACATCCCAATTCAATCCTAATCATATCCCAAATAGAGTAATTAATAATGAAAGAATTTCAACCTATATTAGTTCAGATGAGCATCTCTGTACTAGTAGGTTATTCCAATTCATCATTACCCCCTATGTTCAGTTATCATCATCCTTGACCAAGTTTATCATATTGTCCATAATCAGGGTCCAATTATTATAACTACATATGGGCAAACCATTATACACCATCCCACCTGAATTTCTCAATGATTATAACCATCTTTGGGAAAATCATTGTGTTGTCACCACTTTACTTTTTTTTGCCTATACAGGGGCATGTTGTTATCTTGTTTGTCTATCCTAACTGGGGTAACTCCATCTTCTCAATGATTATAACTGCCTTTGGGTAAATCATTGTGTTATCATACCATGTTACCACTATCAAGGTATAATGCTTATAACCACCTTTGGGCAAACCATTGTGTATCATCCCACTTGCATTCTTAATTATTTTGACTACTTTTTTAGTATCATTGTGTTTTCACCCCCATCATCTTTCCTTTCTTTGGTCCCCTCATTTCACTTCTTTCTTTTTAAGGGTCCATTTGCTGACCTACTTGTGCCAACTATTCCCTCGAGGGGGCATCTTAAAATTAGTTTATCATCATTGCAATTATAGGCATACATAACCTTTTTATTTTTTGAGAAGATGTTCCTGTGCTTATAAATTGCAACACCTTCCCAAATAGGGGCAAACTGTAAACACCTAAAACTGGCCACTGATAACCTCTAATCAAGATTTTGGCCAATTTCCATCCAAAATGCATAATTTAGCCTAAAAATACTAAAACATGCTAAATGATATGAAACAAACATATTCAAGTTTTGATTTTGGCTAGGGTATCCCTAAATGGGGTAATGTAATTTATAGGTCAGCTAACTTTGATCAATCGATTCTGAGTTAAAATGCTAATTTTGCACCTAGGTGCTCTAGATTGTTCTTTCCTATCAAATATTTTACACAAGGAATGTGCCTTCATTATTTTTTTTGGCAACATCCTAAATGGGAATATGGATCCAATGCATCTAATAGTGCCTTCTAATTCTAATCTAGTCAAATTTTGGACCAATAACAAGGCATTCTGATCAAATCAAGTGATTTGTGTATAAATTGCTTAATCATGCTTAAGAGATAATTAATCCAAATCAAGGCCTAATAAAAATTTCCATGGAAACTTGTTGAATAGTTATTTTTGGAAATGAATATGGAACATCTACATCATCAGGTGACCTCATTTCTTGGGAAGACATCCCTAGGCCATAAATGCCACAAGTATCAAGATTCATGCCCTCCATGCCTCATCAATTCCTTCTATGATTCCCTCCATGCCTCTTAGTTGCCTATTCTTCCAATGCCATGATGAGGATAATTATAAAATTAATTCCAAAAATTTAATTAATCCTCAACCACACATCTCAATCTTGAAATGGATGGTTTAGGTTATTTCTGATCAAATATAAAAATCTATAAATAAGAGGCCTCACAACATCATTTCTAAGTTATTTTGGTGCAAAGTTATTATGCTCAAATATTTTCAAAGATTTATTTATTCAAAGTTATAATGCCAAATTGATTCCAAAAGCTTCAAGCAACTAGTGTTCCCATGCCAAATTGATTCCAAGCAAAGCCAAGCCAAAGCCAAAGGTGCCAAGGAGAGATGGAGGTAACCAAACTTCCATTGCCAAGGACTTCATGAGCATAAGCTGAGAAAGCCATTCCTACAAAGGCATTTGGATCATGCAAGGAAGGTGAAGGAATTCTTATGTTTAATTCCTTTCATTTTAATTGTGTTTATCATTTGCTTTTGTTAACTAAGCTCTCCCTAGTTTCTATGCCTAGAGATTTTATAATATTAGTGTGTTTATTTCACTTTATTTTCATTTTGTAACTAACACCATATTAACCATCCTCTATTGATTCAAATTCCTAGATCATACTTTCAAGATATTAAAAACCTTAATAGCACTAGGAAAGTTCAACCTTAAGAAGTATCCACTAGGGGATTCCTTCAAGGGTTGTGTAATACCTTCAAGGCTAAATTGAAGGAATATCCTAAGAATACCTTGAAGATATTATAAGGACCTTAGGGGTAAATTAAAACTCCACTCATACAATGTGGTAATTATTTAGAGCTGAAATTATTAAAATAACCTCATTCCATACAAAATGAAGCATGGGTGATCTACCTTATTTAACTCTCTTAGATTCTTTGTGTTGGAAAGTTTCACTCTAAGAAGCTTCCCATGGGGAGATTTCATGTCAATAATGGGAATAAGAATGGTCTAAATGCCATATTGATTTGGGAGGTAGAATAACTATGTAGATGCATTTAAAATGTATCCCTAAGTGTGTTTGAGGGCATAGGTGATCACAACCATACCTCCATAGTAGAAGTTAGTACTCTTACTGAGGCCCAGCCTAGGGTTATATGTTTATGACAGTGCTTTGAAAAATTTCTAAATTTTTTTAGAAGTAAGAAAATTAATTACTATCACATAATAGGCAAAATTGTTAAATTGATTTGAGGTGGAAAGTGCATGTGCACAAGAGGACCTAAAATGCATGATCTTATGTTTGTCCTATCAACATGAATGTGCAAGATCCTAATGTTTTACATCCTCATGTGCACAACATAAGAGTCTTCAATCTTCACCTTTCTTATTTTATTACATGTTCATCAGGAAAAAAATTAGAAAGCACATAGATTTGACCTTTAAAATAGTGCATGAAGGGGTATGTTGAGATAATAAGGTACATTTTTGAACCCTCACATCTCACCAATTATAATCATTCATATAATAGTGGTGAGAAAAGTTGTGGAGAATTGTAGGGGAGGAGTGGAGACTAGTGCAAGGAATAAGTAAATCCACTTTCTATTGTCCTTGTATTTTAATCTACTATAGCCTGTTGATATCCTCCTTTAACCAGCCAAGTGAACCTAAACCAATCCAAACCAATCGAAGACATCAGAAATATAGGCAAGTTCAGTTTGGTGTTATTTAAGGCATTTCTAGTGTGGTAAATTATGTGCCACTACACCACCCCCATCCTAGATTTGTAATAGTTGTACATTAAATGCCTCAATAAGACTAGAAAATAATTGAAAGACCCAAAATAATCCCTCTTCATGTGGAGGTTTAGTTACAAAATCATAGGCTTTCTTCATATAAAAATTTGTGAGATTTTTGTGATGGTACAATGATAAAAAGAAAGTGTTGAGCATTAGGCTCCCTGGAATGACTATGGAAGGAGGTTTCCCTAGCATCTTTAGGAATTGTGGTAGCATGTCTTACTTAGATGTCTCTGGTAATAGTCTTTTAGGGTAAACCCCAAAGGATCTTTACAAATGGATTCCCTTTCTTGTGTAATTAGATCTTTATAACAACCAATTCATAGGACCCATTCCTAACCATCTCTATAATTTCACCTATCTTAATCTCCATCTCAATGGCAACTTGTTAGTGTGAATAGGGTTATTTTGCTATCTAGTTATTTCTTAGCTTTTTCTCCACTTTAGCTCTCTTTACACTAGGTTAATTTTACTTAGGGGATTTTTAAATTTATCCCACATTGGTTGTGTTTTGATTCTCTTGGGTGGAATATCCTATATATAGCCACCTCTTGATCTCATATGAGAATTCCATTCTATAGTATTGCTTTACATTCTCTTGAGTTGAATACAATTTATTTGGCTCATATGTGATTTCTATTTTGCTTTCTCTCAATCACTTGCATTCTTGGGTAGAAATATTTCATGGTATCAGAGTGGTTGTGAGTTATGGGTTAGCATTTTTTTATAAATTTGAGAGTGTAGGGTCTTTTTTCAAAGCACATGAGTATGCTCTTCTCTTGCATCCTCGGATGATCTGGAGAATCAAAAAATTATGGAGAAAACTCTAGTTTATATGGGGGTTCTTATTTTGACTTGCCAATTGTAGGTTTTTTGGAACTTCCTAGAGACTTTCTCAACTAATGGTTAAATCTAGAGCAACCAAGATAGTTAGGTTTTCCTTTCATCTGATTTGGACATTAAAAGCTAGATGTATGGGGTTTAGAAGCTCATATTTGACATTTAGCTTGTATATTTTTGTTTTAATCAATATTATAGGTTGTATCATGCCTTTTATTGTCTTAGGTAGCTCATTCAGCCTTTACATGCTATTTTTTCATTGTTGCAATCATTTTTTGCTACTAAAAGCATCTTTTTGTACTAAATATACATTTAATGTACATAAAAAATAAAAACTCTTTCTATCTTTTGTTTATATCATAAAAAAACCATCTAGTTATCTGTTAGTTTTTTTGTATATAAAACATCAAAAATGTAATGAGAAATTTTTTGTAGGCCCTCTCTCCATTGGTAATTTTGTTATGATAATTGAACTTTGTAGGCCTCTATCTTTGTCATCCAAACTCTGATTTTGGTGCAATTTTAATTGATTTGGGGTATAACTTCATAGGATTCATAGTGGTGTAAATGGATTTTGATTTTAGTGTCTGGATTCTCTAGAAAGTGTATATTTTCATCACTGTTAGTGAGAAATCCTCATTTTTAGACTTTTTGAGACTCTATTTGGGGTCATACAAAAACATTTTTAGGTGGCTTTTTTAAAAGTGAATTATTTTTTGATTAATTATTAGATATATAATCATTTTTGTCTAGTTTTTCTCATAAAATCTACTTTCAATATAATGCCTAATTTTGCCATTTGCATGTACCAAATCAAAAGACCACTTAGCTATTTTGGCTTGTGGCAACTATAATACACTATATATAAAGTGCCAAGATCATATTTTACTAGGGGCATAATTTATTAAGTAAATTTGGGGTGGGGGGGGGGTGATCTTTCAGTGGTTGATTGCTTTCATCTCTTGGTTGTGTATTTTTTTCAATGGGGAAATCTCAAATTGAACTCCTAACTCCATATAATTATGCATAATGGAAAAAATTAGTATGGAATTATCTAATGGGAAAAGGTTACATAGTATATGTAAAATAATCTATTCATGAACCTACTAATGTGTGTGCAAAGGTAGTATGGGAGATAAATCATAAGAAAACTCTTAGGTACATTTGCTCATTTGTCTCTTTTGACTTGCAATTTCATGTTGAAAAATGTTCAACACATAAGGAATTTTGGGAGACTTTTAAAAAATTATATGGTAAAACTGATAAGATTAGGGGTTATCAAATTGATAATGATTTGATGAATCTTAATCCTAAGGATTTTGAAAAAATCCAAGACTATATCTCCAAGATTAAGTAATTAAGAACACAACTAAAGGATTTCAAGATTACTAAAGAGGAATTATGATTGATTATAAATGTGTTATCCAAGCTTGGTCTTGAGTATTTAGTATTTGTTTCTATCTTTCATACTCATCAAGTTTTCATGGGAGCTACATATGCTGAGCCTACTTTTGATGATTTTTCAAATCTTCTAATCCAAGAAGAAGCAAATTTAATTTAAATGGGCATTATCAAGTCTTCCAAGCCACAAACACTGGTGGCTAGAGAACCTAAGGTAGATAAAGAATAAGGGAATACTATAAAGAAACAAAAGAAGAAATAAAACAATCCACATATATAATTTGAGTCTTCTCCCTCCAAAAGGGAATCATCTAAGAAGGAGAAGCCTTAGTGTGCATGTTGCAAGAAATTGGGGCATGATGCACACAAATGTTACATAAAGAAAATTGATGAATTATAACATGAACTAAATAAGTTTTAAATGAATTCATCTAAAGATGGTTCATATTTTTCTTCATCATCATCAAAGTCTGAGAAACAAAAGGGGAAAGCACTTTTTGTAGTTGCAGAGTCTGAGTTAGGGAATTGGATCCTTGATTCTAGAGCTTCACATCATATGGCTTCATCACAGAGTATGTTCTCTTCATATAAGACTTGTTCATCACCACTCATTTTTATGGGCAACAACACATCTATGAGTGTTTTTGGGAAAGAATCAATTGACATTGATGAATAATCATTTAATGATGTCCTTTGTGTACCATCATTGTCTACCAATATCATTTTTATCTATCATATTACACATGGTGGAGTAGGAAAGAGTGTTAAGTTCACACCTAATTCTATGATTATTTAGGATTTACATAGCAGAGATATAGTTGTAATTGGGGAGGTAGATCATCAATCTCAAGTGTACACCTCAAATTTTGATCCAATTATTCCTTTAGCTAAGGTTCACACTCATGTGGATACTTTTGAGGAGATTTAGTATGGTCATTTTCATCTTGGTGTTCTTTCATCAATTAAGGTTCTAGAGACATGTGCTGACATTCCATCTCCTCCTTCATCCCTTGTTGTATCTATAGAATTTAGTGTTACTACGTCCATGGTTTCTAGTGATTCAGTGCAATAAGACATTTAGATTCTTCCAAATTTAGTCATTTGGGATGAGTAATTGATAGGTAGTATAGGCTTGTTTTGTGAGTCCTATATTATATACTTAGAGGACAGTATTTATGATATTCATCTTCTCTTTAATGAAGTTGCTTCATCTTCTTTAGATGTTGAGGGGGAACCTTTTGACCCTCTTGTTCTTTACCCACATGATCATTCTTCATAGTTTGACATGACTGTGGCTACTATTGAGAAACATTTAGAGGAGGCACCTTTGTCTTCAAATAAGATAACTTTATCTTTGGATCATGTTCTACATCAGTTTCCACTAGATCCTAGATTATCACATTCTTTAATTTGGCATGTGACTCTTGATTGGTTTGTGGCTTCTTTTGGCATTGACATGGTGACACCTGAGCAAAATTCAAAGACTTCATACATTTTGAGTTTTCTTCCTTAATATTCATTTTGGGAATGGGAAGACTTATTGCACACATTCTTGGTCTTGTTTCTTCCTAGGGGGAGGAATATTGTTTAGCAATCATGGATCATCTTTAGCATTCATTGTCAGACATCTACCATCAATGTAGGTGACTCTACATTGAGGGGGGATACTTTGTCTCTCTTCTTTTCCTCTCTTCTAGGGGGGATTATTAATTATATATATGTGTTAGAATTGGTAACATATGATTCATGTTGACTCTACTCTTCCACACTTCTTGCATTTTCACTTTTGGGGAGGAGTTTTTTCCCATGTGGTTTTCTCCTTTACTCTAATTTAGACTTGTTTGTACATGGGTACCTAACATGGTCTAGTATTTGGGACCCATCCATCATTATATCCTTGCATTTGTCAGCTTTTCCCTATGTTTCACTTAATGGGGGGTATTAGTGTGAATAGGGTTACTTTGTTATCTAGCTATTTCTTAGCTTGTTCTCTACTTTAGCTCTCTTCACACTAGGTTAAGTTTACTTAGGGGAATTTTACATTTATCCCACATTGGTTGTTTTTTGAGTCTCTTGGGTGGAATATCCTATATATACCCACCTCTTTCTCTCATATGAGCATCCCATTCTATTGTATTGCTTTGTATTCTCTTGAGTTGAATACAATTTATTTGGCTCATATGTGATTTTTGTACTGATTTCTCTCAATCACTTGTATTCTTGGGTAGAAATATTTCACAACCAACTTAGTTTCTTGATGCCATTGGAATTAACATGGCTTAAGTACCATAATGACTTAAATTTTGTATAAAATCTAATTATAGGGTAAAGACCCACTAAGTGGGCCTTTAATAACACCAACCTTTTTTAAAATAACCCACTAAATAGACCTTATTAACAACAATAAATGCGTTCATAACTACCTTATTTTATTGAAACACCCATTTACTCATTGAATCACTTAAACATCTCAATAACACTAGGAAGGTTCAACCTCGAGGTATCCACTAGGATTTTCCTTCATATGTAACTTGAAGGTGTCTCCTAGGAGATACCTTGAAGATATTACAAACCTCAATAACACTAGGCAAGTTCAACCTTGAGGTATCTACTACGAGATTCCTTCAAGGGATTTGTAATAACATCATGCGTAACTTGAAGGAATATCATAAGAGATGCCTTGAAGATATTATAAATACCTTCAAGGTAAAGGAAAATTACACTCATACAATGTGGTAATTATTTGGATCTAAAACTATTAAAATAACCTTGTTACATGAAAAATGAAGCATGGGTGATCTACATGATTCAACTCTCCTAGATTCTTTGTATCAGAAAGTTTCACTCCAAGAAGTTTCCCATGGGCAGTTTTCATGTTGGGAATGGGAATGATAATGGGCCAGATGCTGTGTTGACTAGGGAGGTAGAAGAGCTACATAGATGCAACTAAAATTCATCCCTAAGTGTGTTTGAGGGTTTAAGTGATTGTATCCATACCAGTTTGGTAGTAGTTGTTATTGCTATCGAGGCCCAACCTAGGGTTGCATGTTTATGATAGTGCTTTAAATAATTTATAAGTTTTTTTAGAATGCAAGAAAATTAATTACTATCACATAATAAGGAAAATTATTAAACTAATTTGAGGTGAAAATTGTATATGTGTATGAGGAACTACAATGCACACTCTTATTTTTAGCCTATCAGCATCAATGCATGCTCTCCCAATGTTTTACATCCTCATGTACACAACATAAGAGTCTTCAGTCTTCACCTCTCTTATTTTTCTACATGTTCATCAGAAACAAAATCAATAACCACATGGATTTGGCCTGTGAAGGAGTGCAAGAAGGGGTCTATTGAAGTAATAAGGTGCATTTTTAAACCCTCACATCTAGTTAATAATAATCATTCATCTAATGGTGGTGAGAAAAGCCTTGGAAAATTTTAGGTTAGGATCAAAGACCAATAAAGGAAATAAGTAAATCCATTTTCTATTGGCCTTGTATTTGAAGCCACTATAGCCTATTGGTATCCTCCTGTAACAAGCCAAGACAACCTAAACCAACCAAACCAAACTAAGCCATGGGAAACATAGGTATGTTAAGTTTGGTTTTATTTAAGGTATTTATTGTGTGGTCAATTATGTGCTACTGCACCACCCCCATCCTAGAGTTTGTAATAATTGTACATCAAATTCTTGAATGAGACTCAAAAAAAATTGAAAGACCCAAACCAATCCCTCTTCCTATGTCAGTTTGGGAACAACATCACAATTTTGCTTCATCTACAACTTTGTGGGAATTTAGTACTGACATAATGAAAATAGGAAATTTTTTAGAATTAAGCTCCCCAGAATGACTCTGAAAAAAGATTTCCCCATCAACTTTAGGAACTATGGTAGCATGTGTTAATTAGATTTTTTTAGTAACAATATTTTAGGGTAAATCCTAATGGATCTTTGGAAATGGCTTCCCTTTCTTGTGTAATTAGATCTTTCTAATAACCATTTCACAGGACCCATTCCCAACTATCTCACTAATTACGTCTATCTTAATATCCTTCATATCAATGGCAACCAACTTAGTAGCCCAATACCATAGGAATTATCATAGATTGAGCCCCTTAATGACTTCAATTTTGTAAATAATATTATTATAGGGCATATAACCACTAAGTGGGCCTTTAATAACACTGACCATTTTTAGAATAACTTACTAAGGAGACCTTATTCACAATAATCATTGTGTTGATAACTATCTTCTTTGATTGAAACGCCTATTTATTCATTGAATCCCTTATACACCTCAATAACACTAGGCAAGTTCAACCTTGAGGTATCCACTATGAGATTCCTTCTAGGCCTTATAATACCTTCATTGGTAACTTGAAGGTATCTCCTAAGATATATCTTGAAGATATTGCAAAGACCTTCAAGGTAAAGTAAAATTCCACTTATATAATAAGGTAATTTAAATCTAAAACTATTAAAATAACCTCATTCCATACAAAACAAAGCATGGGTAGTCTACTTTAGTCAACTCTCTTAGATTATTTGCATCATAAAGTTTCACTCTAAGAAGTTTCCCAAGGGGATATTTTTCATCAAGAATAGAAATGAGAATGAACTAGCCCAAAGTTGCATTTTAATGAAAATGCTTTCAAAAATTTCTAACTTTATTTAACATTCAAGTAAAATAATTACTATCACATAATAAGGAAGATTATTAAACTAATTTGAGGTAGAAAGTGCATATGTGCAGGAGGACCTAAAATGCATGATCTTAAGTTTAGCTTATCATCATCAATGTGTACTATCCCAAGTATTAGAAATCCTTTCAAGGTATCAAGTTACCACCTAGTAACTCTTTCAAGATAAATAAAAATTCTACTTGAGTGTATGTTGAAGGTATCTACTGGGAGATACATTCAACATACCTTTTAATATATGACACCACCCTTCAAGGTTTCCACTAGGAAATTCCTTCAAGGGACTTGAAAGACACTTGTAATACCATCATGGTTAACTTAAAGGTATTTCCTAAGAGATACCTTGAAGGTACTTGTTGATTGGTGTTTTGACACATATTAGAAACATACTTCCCCCTCATCTTTCTCCTTTAAAACAAATGTTTGTGGATTCCTTTACCCATCAGATTATATTGGTTGGTACTTGATATGATAAAACTGTATAGTCAACTTTTATGCCATTCCATTTTTATTCTTATTACATCTCTCTAAATATAATTTTTTTTTGTTTGGTCATACATTATTGGGTTTAAGTAAAAGTTAGTGTATATATTATGAATATTTAATATATTTTGTATTGTACATTAGAATTCACATTTGTTGATATACAAGTAGTCACTACTTAATCACAAATAATTTTGTTAACCAATGTAATATGTAACTTGCATTTTACAAAATATCAATATTTAAATCATTTTAATTTCTTTATAGAATGTCTTCAAGTGAGAAAAGAATTCCCACACTTCAAAGGCAGAAGAAAGCCTCATTATAAGAGAATTTGGATATAGTATCATTTAAAATACAAAAAATAAAATTAAATCCACATCACCACCTTTAATTTTATGGTGGTGATAAAATTCCTCTCATTGATTGGTATTTTGAGTTGTTTAGTCTGCCAAACATGCATGTAGATATATACTTGTTTAGCACTATATCAGGAAAAGAATTTTCTCATATTGGAATAATCCTTGCTTATGATAAGGATGAAATTTAAGATGTCATTAAATTATAAATGGAATTATGTAACAAATAAGAGGTAATTGTTTGTCTAACTACATCTAATTTTAATAAATTTACACCTAGTAAAATAAAATTGACAAAAAAAAAAAATCTCCTTCTTCTAAAATATTTGGGTTTCATTTGAATAGCTATGACAACCTTAAAATATATGTGTTGATAGATAGAGATAATTTTATCATTAGAATAAAAAACTTGTCTAAAGAAAAACATGAAAAAGGGGTAACAACTGATTCTACTTACCACCATATAAACATGTATTTAAGATACCCTACAATCATGACAAAAAAACATTGAATAAAATAAAACAAGAAAGGGAAACATATTTGTATGCATATTTGAAAGAGGTTATACAATTACTCATACTAGTGGAGAAAAATAAGATCAAACAAAATTTTGATACACTTTTATTGACACAAACTTCTGATTAAACACATAGTGAATTCTCTACATGGTATATTTCCTCTAGCAATTATGCCTTGAACATTCCTATAGAGATCTGTGAATTGGGGGACACTAATATCAAAGTAAGAAATATGAATGAAATATGGGTGAGTGATATAATTTATTAATTTATAAAACATAATGATGTTCTAATTAAGGATGTTTTATTAATTCCTTTCGATCTAAATAGTCCTCAATGTGTTCTTGAATCAAAAAAAATCCTAGAAGATATGATGGAGAAAAAACTGTAAGGTTCAAAATTGTAGATGGCCAACACACAATTACATCACAACAAAGAATTATTTTAGATGAGGAATACAATTCACTATCATTGAGAAATAAATGTTTTGTTACAATGGTAACATTTCTAAAAACTTGTACTCTATTCCATATTGTGCACAAAATATGTTACCAATATAATGAAGCCAATGAAATAATTTATAAGGCTTCATGTGTAAAAAGCATTTGATATGCACATGGCCTTATCCAACTGAGAGGTTGGAATAATTTTTAAATATGGAGAAAAATATGGAATAAATACATGAAAAGATACACACTTGTTCATATAAATGAATTGTTCAATACAACTACAGGAGGAAAAATGCCTTCTTTTCATGGAACAACCTGTTTATGATTGTTTTGATAAGGCATTTGATTTTTTTTGAAATTGGTACTTTACCTAGTTTATATTAAAAAATTAAATCTAATTGGTATAGTAATACTTATAAATATTTAAGGGCTTTCAGACAAAAAAAATATAGAACCAACAGATTTATTGAAAAAAGGGTCTATTTCCTTATTGAAAACCCCTAAGTACAACAACATGGATACTTAGTGCAAAAGGGTGAAGCTAGAAAGTAACATATTATCAAAAATTTCATATTATTTCACCAACCATGATTTGACACTACCACCAAAAAAATAATCACACCTGAAGAGGTAATGGAGAATTATATAATTTCTACAAAAAAGTTTGATGATTTGTGTGTCTTGAATGAAGGTATTTCAAAAAATACAAAAAGTTGTGAAGTATTATCTCTAGATTCAATAAGAATATTGATAAAATATCTACATAGTGATGGAGGTTAGCTTCCCAAGATAGATTTAGAAATATTTAGTTGCCAATTTTCCATCCATTTTAGAAGATTTCAATGAAATGTTCATTGTTGGTGTGAATATCAATTTGATAATTATTGATCTTTTGAATCTCATTAATGTTTTTAAGGAATAAAATATTCGCCTATTTCTTTAAGCATTGATTGATAAAGTTATTTTTATGGCCTTCAATGTATTCATCATTCATAAATTAAGAAAAAATTTTGGCATTCAAAACTCTCTCAAGAATCTATGTGTTGGTGATTTTTATTGCATACAAAAAATGGGTGTCATACTTTGGGGTCCAGAGAATGATGGATTCAATTGGACTCATATTACAGGTATCAATTTTTCTAAGGATCCCACTAATTTTTAGCTTCAATATTTCATCCTCCATTCACAATAAATTATATTAAATGAAGGCTTTGACATCAACAAAGACATACTAATATTTCAAATGACTAATTCATGCAAAAAGTTAATGCCATTTAAAAATGAAATAGATAACTTATTTTGGGAGACACTTATCTCTACTTTAAATAATTTAGATACATTTGAAGTGTAGGGCTATATACAAGAGATGTATTATTGTGTGCTTGTATACAATTATAAAGAAATTTATCTTTCATTATAAAAACTGAAGAAAAAATAATTTCTAATGTTGAATTTCAATATTGTTTGAAAAATTTAGAGCAACCAATAAAATAACCACTTTGATCGGTACCAGGTGCATAACACTTTTAATCTAATTTATAACCATGCTTCATTTTTTAAATATAACATCTTAAAAAAAATTTGGTGTGTATTATTTATTTTTCAAACTTAATAGCTTAGAAATATTTTGGTGTGTAGTAATAATGACATTGTATGCAAGTGAAGAAATAATAATAACAAAAAATCAAATCAATGAACATGACACATTGAAAGTTGAAGAAGGTAAGATAAGATCATGTATATTTTTTCAATTATATAATTTTTTATTTATCAACTATTTATAATACTGAAAAAATATTTATTCATCTATTTATGTTTCAATTAAAATAGTTCACAACATAGATCTATAACTTTTTTTATCCAATATAACAACCCATGACATAGCTCTA
This sequence comes from Torreya grandis, assembly GCA_037957365.1. Taxonomy (NCBI): domain Eukaryota; kingdom Viridiplantae; phylum Streptophyta; class Pinopsida; order Cupressales; family Taxaceae; genus Torreya; species Torreya grandis. Next base: position 3,104,098 of record JARHVA010001597.1, on the reverse strand, counting down.
GATGTTGTTACCTCCATGAAAATAACACAAGGTAAAACTCTAAAAAAAGACACATTTTTGAAATAAAAATATCAAATCAATTGATGATGAGAATTTTTAGTTACTACATTATATAATACCTTGCCAAGAATGAAGAACCAAATGTTCAATGAAAGAGTGCACCTGTAGAAACTACAAAAGATTTTTAAAAAAAAATAAGGTGAAAATCCCTTTCAATGAATGTGTAATTATATAATTTTATACACTAGAATATATTAATTATCTTTATTTATTTAAACACATTACAATTCATTTTTTCTTCATGGACATGAGATTTTAGAAGACAATAAAATATAGACTTACATCATCTTGGGATTTGGAAGTGTGGGTTAATTTTATTGTTGTTTAGTCTTGAATGTGATTGTATTTACCCATTAAAATGTTGTTTAAATGTTTAGTTTACCCAATATAAAATAACACAATATGTGTTATACTATGTCTTCAATATAATAAATTTTGATGCAGAGTATCCATGTGATCTTTATAAATATAAAAATAATAAAGTATATTGTGATAGAAACAATTATATTGCTATTGATTTAAACAATTTTTAATTTGATATGTCTTATTGGAAGTATATGAAGGGGGTTCAACTATAGTTGTATATTCATTTTAAATTAGTGATAGTGAAATTTGGCTTAGAATGAGTAAATCCTAATTTGTTTTTTTTGATGATATATGAGAAATGAGTTATGGCAAAATAGGATTGTTTTATAATATGATCAAGTTATGTTCAAGTTATAAAGATTCAATATGAACATTTATATGCATATGTATGTTACAAAACTAGAAATATAAATGGTACATCCATGTATAATGAGTATAGTTAAATGTGTTTGATCATGTAGTTATTTTTATATATGTTTATATGAATCTTTATAAGATTTAAGAAAATCTAAATAAAAATGCATCAAATGAAATGCACTATGTTTATATGTTACAATATGAAATGTAAATCAAAAGTACATCAATGACCAATCTAGTAACATGTAAAACATTTTATTAGAAAATTTCCATGTTATATTTCTTATAATACAATATTGTTAATAAATGATTGCTTTTTTTTAAAATAAAGTATAAGCATTCAAAGGAGGAGCTAAAAACAACTTCTAAAAAACTATTGATTTGGGGTTGGATGACTTATTATTTGTTGTGCAAAAAATAAAAGATATGAAAATGAATGATATGATAAAAATAAACATTATAAAATATAAAATATGTCATACTACATTCGATATCATTCCAAATAAATTTTGAAGGTGCCACTTTAGTCTTTTTATTTTTCTCACATTGTCATTTGGTCAATGATAGAGGACAATCATTTGAGGCTAGTTAGACAAGTTCAAATTTCATGATTGTTTATGGGAAAATATATTCTAAGCCCTTCAATATAAAAAAATAAATTGGATGAATTTATTTTTAAAGGGACCATTGGAGATGATTTTTCAATTATCAACACGATATTCATTGATTGTAATTCAATAAATTATGTTGCATATCAAAAATTAAAAATGAGTTATGTTACATCAAGTAGATATATTAGAAATGGAAGTCCAAAAGATGAAAAGGATTAGATAATTAAAATTATGTCTATCATCACATTCTTGGGAAAAAGAAAAAAAATCATGCTAGCAACTAAGAACCATTGTTTAGAAGGATGCACCTTCACCATATTATTCTTTCAAGTGTATTTATTGATTATAAACTATAATTCTAGTAATAAAAATTATCATCAATTTCATACAAATCAATTCTAAATTATTTCAAATGTAGTTTAATTTATTTCAAATTAATTGATTCTAATTTAGAATTACTTTGATCTCATTAAGTGAAATTTGATTTATAGTTGGAAACACCTTGAAAGTATTGAATCAAGTCAAAGTTTCAAATTCAATCCCTTTGAAAGTGGATACTCCATCAATTTATATTTAAATTTCCTAAGTTGATCCATTAGTATATTGAGACCTACTCATGAAGATCTTCCAAATGAATAATAAACAATTCTCAAGTCTCTCTCTCCTTAAATTTTTTTGCCAATGCCAAGTTACCTTGGACTCATGCAAACCTTAACAACCTGATGATAATGTATTTTTAGTCCCTATGTTGTCTTGGTTTCAAAATTTAATGGTTATCCATCAAACCTCTCACATTATTTATGACTAAACAACCCTGGGAAACATCAAATGATATTCTATTTAGTTGATGAACTAGTTTCTTATTATGTTTTCATACATAATTTGTCCCAGTCAAATGGTTCCATGTGTCCTAGTAATAAAATCTACTTCAAAGGATCAATGATTGATCTGAAATACCCAAAGGGTACCATGAGTTCAAAATAGTCCAATCTATTCAAAATAATCTATTTGAAAATAGTTTGAAATAATCCAATTTATTTGGAATATAGAAAACATATTTATGGATAAAATATTCTCCACTCCAACTTAGTGGGTATAAGTCCAAATTACTCAAAATGGCCCAATTTAATCAAAATTATCTATGCCCAAATGGTTTGAAATAATCTAATTTATTTGAAATATAAAAAAATTATTTTTAGAGAAAGTTTTATTCACTCCGCTTTAGTGGGTATAAGTCTAAATTATTTAAAATAACCTAATTTATTCAAAATGATCTATGTCCAAATTCTTTGAAATACTCCAATTTATTTGGAATATAAATAATTGTTTTTTAGAGAAAATTCTCTCCACTCCACTTTAATGGGTATAAGTCCACATTAATTTAAATAGCCCAATTTATTTGAAATGATGTATGTCCAAATGGTTTGAAATAGTCCAATTTATTTGGAATATAGAAAAAATATTTATGGAGAAAATTTTCTCCACTCCACTTTAGTGGGTATAAGTCCAAATTATTCAAAATATTCTAATTCACTTGAAATGATCTATGCCAAAATTGTTTTAAATAGTCCTATTTATTTGGAATATAAGAAAATTATTTTTGGAGAAAATTTTCTCCACTCCACTTTAGTAGGTATAAGTAAAAATTATTCTAAATAGTCCTTTTTAGGAGAACTTGGACTATAGTGGAAATGGAGATTCCTTCTAGGGCATTTGGTATAAGGGGAAAAATGGAGGAATATCTTTCTTTTGAATAAAAATGGGGGTAATTCAACAAATTCAAAAGGAATACTTTTAGAAATTAACCTTGTAGTCACCTTTGGCATTAAATTTGCTTACTAGTTTGTAACCAAGAGCCAAAAAATTGTTGGAGTCATTAGATGTTGCATGAAGTAAGCTATTATAGTTATAAATTTGTCAAGACCACCATCAATATTGGACCAGCTTGTTGAAACTCTATCCTAACAAGTGTGATAGAACTATTATCACTCTAAATTGCACCCATAGGAGGGTTATTGAAGCCTTCTTACTTAGATGATATAAATAGAAACACATTTAGGATTTGGGTGGCCTAATTAATTAGGGGAACATCTAGATATGTGTTATCTACCTTGATGCTTCACCCAAGCTACTACTAGACCTATTCAATTGAAAAGAAAAGGGGGAAGAGAAGAATAAAGACTAGAAAAAAAAGGAGGTGATGCACATTAAAAATAGTTTCCTCTACTTTCCTATGATTTTACTATGAATTGAAAAGGCATAAATTTGATTCCACATCTCCAAAATTTATTCACATATAAGTGTTTTTATATGAAGGTTATGACTAATGTAACAACTAAGTTGAATGATCAAGAGGACTAAAAGAAGACATTAATGATATTTATACACTTAACTTAGAAAAACCATTTGATACACATCATATGACCTATATAAATATCATAACCCACATAAAGGCAATAATGAAGATAATAAGTGCAAGGAAGTGAAACACTATCACTAACATTCATCAACAATCCATCTTATAAACACTAGATGCAAGATGAATAAAGCATAACTTAGCTTGAATTCATTTTATAGGCAATAATTAAGTATTAATTTTGGTATGGATTTTCCATTAAAACTTTGAGGATGCTTTTCCAGGCCAAAATCAAGCATACATATATAAAAATTTAGAATAGAGAGAGTGGGGATGCATGATAAATCCATCATCAGTGTCATGTAATCATAAAACTAGTTAAAATGTCAATAGAATGTAGAAAATGCAGTTATATCATCCTTATAACATTTTTTTACTTATTTTGATGATGGCCTTCAAAAAGTGTCATAGGAGTGACACATCATCCTCCTATATTGAAACTACCATCTCTTGTTCTTTATTTGGGGAGTTACAAGTCCACTCATTTCTAATAACTTCTAGGCTTCTTATCACTTTTCCATGCTTAGTAATATTTCATACTAATGTTTCAAGTGTGTTAGGTCCTATAATAAGTATTAATACATGATCAAATATCAAAAGACATTTTAGGTGTCTTGAAAATCTTCATGCTTTCTATGCTACTCCTTTGCACTTGGTTGGAGAGTTACAAGTTCACTTATACCAACTAGATTTTGGCCTTCATGACACATTATCACACTTGGGTGACCTGTCAATGGATTTATAAGGATGAATAAAGTCATTTCTAGTCTTTCCATGACATTATCAATTATTATTAAGTTTCTATGAGATGCATTTGACAGTCATAAGCCTATAAGATTTCTCCCAAGGTCTCTTGAGTGAAAAAATAGGTTTACCAAGTCCTTTAATATTTTACATCTTTTAGAAGAATAATATGAATTGGAAATGTTATTAGATAAGCTTAAAAAAGCTAAAAAAAAATTTTATCTATTTTTCAAGTCATTATTTGATAGAATTAGCCACCCTAACCTGCCTACCTCCACTTGAATTGGCTTGTTTATGTCTTGAAATCCAATCCTAACACCTTGATATATTTTAGAAAGGATTTTAGATACCATGAGACATTTTATCATTCTTATGAGACCTCCTAAATATATTTAGAGTCTTTTCAACCTCAATAAGTATATAAATAGGTCTATAACCTATCATTTTAAGTCATCTTATTACATTTTACCCTTCAAACATGACCAAATTTGGATTCAACAGGTGCATATAGGGTCTAAAAATATCCTACATATGATATATGATAAATTTGAGTGCACTAGGAGCCATTAATGAGTCATTTTGATCCATTGGGTTCATCATTGAGGTTTTATGAGGGTTTAGAGGGTTTGGACTATTAAAGATCATTCATAAGAACATATCTCTAATAGATGGATAAATGTCACAAAATGAAATTATATGTACCATACTACCTCCCCCTAAGGGAAATTAGTATCAATTTTTCATGTGAGATCTTAGTACAAAAGGGTGACCGCTTAGGTCACAAGTCTATGGATGAACACCCAGCTTGAGTTTTTTAACAAAAAGAGTCATTTTGATATTTATTTTTGGTTGAAAATGGCTCATTTAGGTTGAATACATCTATCACTAGGCTTCTAGATGAATATTATATAATTTATCCCCTATTTGATCTTGAAACCTACTTTCATACCATGGGTAGGGTAGTGTTCTCTATGTAGTTACTATGTGTTGGATTAAAAAGAGGATTAGTTCAAGCATTAGTCATGAAAAACACAAAATAATGCATAATAACTAAAAATCTAGGCCATCCTATTCAACAAGGTTTGAAAATGACAACAAGAAGCAATTGAAAGAAAGCACATATACCTATTATCTTCCCAAGAATGTTCCCCCATCCAAAAGTGGCTCCAAGCATGTTTTTCCCCTTGATTTGGTGTTCTTGTCTTTGTCAACAATGGATGACAAGTTCCTCTATCATCTCAAGACAACCATGCATAATATAGAATCATTATATGAATCACTAATATGTCTATCAAATAAATTTATACTATTAAAAATAAAGCATGATAATCAAACTACACAAATGACTTGTGGAAAGAATCATGCATTATAAGTTTACACAATTTAAGATTGAAAAAATGATGTTCTATACCCTTATATTTATATATTTTTCAAACCATTTAGGATCAACCATGACCATCCATCTGAAGATTGAGATGTGTGACCATGAATTAATCTAATATTGCATAATAAATCCATAAATATCCTCATAAATATTTTGGAGGAAGAGGCATTAATTAGGCATGGGTGACCATAAACCTAATATTTGTTATATTTATGGCTTATAGATGCCACCCCATTGATCATGTCATTAGGTGATGTAGATATTCAAAATAAATTTCCAATAAATAAATATTCAATTTTCTTGATGGAATTCTTACTTAAGCTCATAATTTGGTTTGATTTTCCCAAGTAAGATTAATCAAATTAGTGCAATTTTTTGGAAATTGGTACACAATTAATCAAAATGGTAAAAAATTCATATTAATGGGTTATAATTTGACTCAAAAATAATTGGAAGGTGATGTAAGATGCATACAAAGCATGATCCCATTTATGATGTTGCTAATATAAAATAACAAAGGTACGTGATGTGTAGTAATTAATTAGAAGCAAAGAGTGATCTAGAGCACTAAAATGCAAAATCATCATTTTGACTCAAAATGATTTAAGAAAAGTTAGGAATCACATAAAATGCATTGGCACATTTAGGGATACATTATCCTAAATTGGCACTTATATATGACAAGCTTGAATTATTTAGTGTGTTTAAGTGATTTTGGCCTAAATTGTGCATTTGAGTGCAATTCGAGTAAGATTGACAATTTTAACATAAATGGTGTTAGGAATTAGATGTCTACATTTTGCCCCTATTTAAGAAGGCATAGTGAGACATTTAGGTGAAGAAACATCTTTTCAAAGAAAAGAGTTGTCAAGAAGAAACTAGAAATGACCCACTTAGGGATACATTATCCTAAACCAACACTTGTATATGACAAGCTTGAACCATTTAGCATGTTTAGGTGATTTTGGCCTAAATTGTGCATTTGAGTGAAATTCAAGTAAGATTGACAATTTTAACACAAATGGTGCTAGGAATTGGATGTCTATATTTTTCCCCTATTTAAGAAGCTATAGCAAGACATTCAAGTGAAACATATTTTCAAAGAAAAGAGTTGTTAAGAAGAAATTAGAAATGACCCATGATGCCCCCTCGAGAGGACATACTAATATGAAAGAGAAGGATGGACTCTCAAAAAGAGAGAGAAAGTGAGATTAACCCACAAAATAGATTAAATCTAGATGAGATAATGCTTTCACACATTGATTTCATCAGTGATCAAAATATAATTAGAATATATTAGGCCCCAAAGATGGGGGGAATGGAAAAGATACAATCCAAAAATAGAAGTGACACACTTCAAACACAACCAAATCTAGGGTGCAATCTGCATGCTTCAGAATTGATTGATCTTAAGATAAGCTGAACACTAAAATACTGCCATCATGGGCAAAAATGTGGAGATCTTGGAATTAGAAGAAAAGGATAATGTTGTGTCCAAATATAGAAGAAATAATAGTGTGCTTGCTTCAAGTAAATATGATCATGATAAGCCATTTTTCCCTAGTAGGGAAGATTTTGACACTGATAAAGAATGGTTTGCCCTTATAAGGTTGATTCAATTCAATGTTAGGCTCAAATGTTGTGCCCTAGCACGGGCAAATAGACAAGCAATAGATCAAAGACATAATCTATCACATAGAATAAAAATGAACTAGTGCAAACATAGATGCGATGGTATGATGGCTATAAAATACACAAAATACCAAGCATAAATTAATTCATAAAGTGATGAAATAGATGAAAATAAAGGTGAAGGTGGTTTAGGTGACTCAAGATATGGCTAATATCCAAGTGTTATCTACATAGTCTAAATGGACCTCAAACAAATATAGGTCACCCAAAAGTGGGAGAAAATGGAATGAGGGATGATGAAAACTGACCATTTATTTGATTATACTCATGATATATGCTAAGAGATGCATGTCTAAGCATAGAATTGAGTGTTAAACCTATTGAGCCTAGTTTATGCATAGTGATTTTGAGATCTATCCATCAAATTTTCATTAATGTTTAGACTTCAATCAAAAGCACAAAGTGATTGCTAAAGCAAAATAAATTAGGCATCACAAGTATGAAGAATTCATAATGATATTGCATTCAAATTGCATGGAGTTGATTCAAATGTGAATACCTATAACTAAGGATAATGGTAAAAATGACCAAAACCAGAGTGACAACTATTGACATTTAAACAAAAAAGCAAAGACAAAGAAAAAATCAAAACATAAATGAACCTAAATTAAAATCAAGATATGAACAATCAGAACTCTAGGAACAAAAATGTTTAAAAAAAATAAGAATAAATTAATAGCATGAGATCAAGATATAAATAATCATGATCTATGTGTACCATCAAGATATTCTTAAAAAATAAAAGGAAAGAACAAGATCAAATAGGAAAACATAAGACTAGTAATAAACAAGCATAAACAATTAAAGGAAAGAAAATAAATGAAGAGATAAGAAAGCAAAACAAAACACCAAGAAAAAAACAACAAAAAACCAATAAAAATCAAATAAACACACATAAACAAAATGATTTTCAGTTTTGAATGTTTTATGAATGTTTTTGTAATTTTCTAAGAATCTCAACTTCATTGAGGATTAATAGACATAAAATGGTCCAAATTGAAAAATGGCAAGGGTTTTGCAAAGAGTGTTCATGAAATAGCGAGAGCACGCCAACTTTAAAATGCTCATAAAATGGTGAGAATGTAATAAAAATAGGGGAATGAGCTGACCTCAACATGAATCAAGCATAACCTACATAGTCCCATTAGGACCTCAAGTCACAATAATTTTGCCTACAAAAAAGGTAATGAAAAACTAATCAAGCTATAACAAGTCTGAAAATAAAGTTAAATGATAAGGGAAATGATAATAGTAATGACCAAGTGATGTAGTAATGCATGATAAAATAGGTGTTGTACTTAATTTACCCATAGGTGGTTATAATTAGGAAAAAATGTCATTACTATGATTTTCCTCAAAGGTGATTCCAATCAAGGGTACCAAATATAATATTGATTTGCATGTAGGTGGTTATAATCAATAATACCAAATAAGATAATTAATGAAAGATAACTTGCCAAATCAAATGTCATACTACTTCTATAGACTATCATTCAACATGACATTCTAAACTATTGAAACTAGATCAAAATCCACTCATGGAATGTGTGGGAAGAACCAAAGGAACCAAGATCAAAATAGGGTAAGCAAGATGGCTAAAAACAAGCCTTGGTAAATAGTAAAGGAATGGTATAATAAAAATGGTATAAGAATAATGGTTGAAAGATAATTGGTTATAGTGATAACAAAGTTACCCCTAAGTGATGATTAACTTACCTTGCTCGTAAAATGGTGAGAATGTTCAAACTTAATAATTGCTCATAAAATGGTGAGAGCATGGTGAAGGTGACTAAGCTAACCTCAATAAAAATTGAGTGCTACCTACATAGTCCTGAAGGACCTCAAGTTAATGTAGTTCAAACAATGAGGAAAATGGAACATAATGGTATAAAATTCCTTTAAAAAATGGTCTATAGGGTTACCCTCAAGAGAAAAGGCAAATAAAATGGTAGGGTAAAATGGAGATTGAAATATGGTTTGGATGTTCCTTTTGACATGGAGATGCATGTCTTAGTCAACATGTGAGACAACAAAAATGATTAGTCATAAAAATTATTACCCAACACCCTTTCAAAAAATTATTCTATTAAGAACCTACTATAGATTAGGACTTCAATAATGTGTTTTTTATCTCCCTTGGTTATTGATTTTTCTTCCTTCAAACATCAAGACAAGATGCCTTTTTAGCCTCTATAATGGAAAGTGTTGTCAAAGATGGTAAATAATGTTAGGCATAGGATACATGATATAATGGGTAATAAATTGGTGGATGATAATGAAATGTATAATGAATGGGAAACAAATTAATATCAAGATTTTTAGGCACACACAATGTTTTTTATTCTAGATTTGACATAATTTTGGTTATGTTGGGGTTGAAAAACTCTAAAGATGTTCTCGATAGGACCACCAAATTGTTCTATTGTTTGATCTTGAGAGTAACTACCATCTAATTATGTTATATATTGGAATATATATTGATTTGATCTTGAATAATGTCTTCATCAAGTAATGAAGAACTCTTGTGGTCAGCTATCAGTGCCTCGATGAGGTTTTCACCAATGGATTTGTCTTGATCATCCCATAATGCCTTTGAGAAGATTTTATGAAGAGATGTTAAAATTTAACTTTGATTTTCTTATTATGCCTTCAAAAAGGTTTCACTAAAATATGTTGAATTTTATTTTTAATTATCCCCTGGTGCCTTCAAGAAGGTTTCACTAGGAGACTATTCTTCTGCATAAATTTGGTCTTGCCCCCCTCCCTAATATTTTATAACTGATATATTTCCATGGATGAAGTTTAAAAAAGTGTGATTCTATTAGTCCCAATTGATTTTTGTGAGAGATGGAATGTCAATATAATGTTTATATTGTGTGGGGGTTATGGAATGATAAAAAATAACACAATCATCACAAAAGATACTAGGAGAACTTGTGTCGATGCTTAAGTAATCATCCTCAAGAATCATAGAAGGATAAACAATATAATTCAAATTGATCCACAAGATAAGTGTAACCAATGTTGTAACAACCATGACTATACTCTATTTTTTAATCCAAGTCTAACTTAAGGGACTCTAAATCTAGTGTCAGTTCTGATAGTTATTTTACTTCTGATGCTAAATCTGATGTTGGTTCAAGAAGGGAACTTGGATCTAATGTTGTTTCTTTATCTGATGTGGTTGTTTCTATAATAATTTTATATTGAATTCTTGGTATTTAATAAGTAATTGCCTATGATGGCATAATAGGCTCTATAAAAATTGATTCATTTAGGAAGGGTTCAATATAGACTAGCTAATCTAAGTGAAGCCCCTCAAAGAGAGGGAACCATTCGAGGGATGACTATATAGAATATTGTTTGTCAAAAAGAGACTCTTTAATGAGTATAAATAGATCAAGAGATAAATATATAGATATTATCTTGTCAAGGAAATGAGGCTCTTTAAAAATAGGTAAAATATGAATAGGTAACTCATCACAAGTTGACTCATCACAAATGGGTGTTTCAACAATAACATCATGATCTTGGTTACCAATTGGTTACAAAATATAAAATTTAAACACTTTTTGATCCTCATAAGATGGATCTTAAATAGGTAATGGTGTTTTTTTTGGATCGAAGACCAACATAAAATTTCTAAAGTGGGGAAGATTTGGTTTAGGGTAATCAATGGTTTGTGTTTCAATAATAGGATCTCCAAAAATTAGACTATTGAAGAAGGGATCAATAAAATCTAGTTCATCAAATGGAAATTATACAAAAATAGTTTCAATAGATAAAGGAGATGGGCTTGGAATGTAAATGACTAGATACTACATAGTTTGGTTGCTCATGCAAACTAAAGGAGGAGGTCCTAAGATGGTAACTTTCATGTGTTATAGAGCTTGATCACTCGCACAAGTTGAATGAAAATAGCCTAAAATGGTAACCTTTACACATTTAGGAGCCTAATAACTTGTAAAATTTGAAGGGGGATAACCTAAAATTATAACCTTTGAGTGTGGTATACAAATTGAAGGAGGATATCCTGGAATGGTAACATTCGAGAGTGGCATGCAAATCCAAGTGACAAGACTAGAATGACAGACAAAAATTGGCATGTATTAGATTGATATTAAATAAATAACCTCAAAGAGATATATATACCCAAAATTAATTGAGTGATCATGTCCATCATAAAAATTATCTACCTCATAACTAAGGCCATAAGGGACCCCACTACAAATGTACCTTTGAGTCATGTCTAAAAAGTTTTCTATCTACATTTGAATAGATTTGGGAAATGTTTTGAAAATGTTTGATAAAGGTATGTGTTTTTATCTTTTCTAAACAAGGTGACAAGGTACCAAAGAGACTATAATAAAAGGTAGGTTGGCATAGTACCACACATAATTAGAAGAATGGTGTTCATGAATTTACTCAACCTTGGGTAGATTGAAATCATATGAATTGGAAGAGGGTATGATAACTAAAAAATCCAAAGTGTAAGCTAGTACACCAAAGCTTAGATTTAGAGATACATAAATACCATAAATTCTAGTTAAAATTTAATGATTTTCTACTAAGAAACTAGAATAAAGTCCATCAAATTAATAAGGAGATAATGTGAACCAAGAAACTCAAGATGTGGAAACATGCAAGAATTCTTACGTATAAAACGAGAACCAAATGGGAAACACAATGCCACCACATGGTAATAGGAATGGTAGTATAAAATATATTATATAAATTTGAGTGTGAGTGATACACTTGATGATCCAAGTTCTCAATGATGAGAATGGATGATGAGTCTCTAAATGACCTTCAATCCAAATGGGAAATTGAACCCAACTTCCCTCAAGTCAAGTGAAAATGGAAAAACTAATTAAGATGCCAACCTTATGAACTTAGAAAGGTGAAATTAAATTTTTTAATTAGTAATGAAGGACTTAAAATATTTTGGGCAAGTGGTTTAGACTCAAATGGGCAGCATAACTTCACCAATTTAGACAAGATAAAACACAATGTTTAAGATGAAAATTTTGAACAAGGTAAAGATGATTTAGATTTGAGTAGAATAATGCCTCCTTATTTAAGATATTATGGATAATATGTTTGGTTATGATGTGTGTTTACAAACAAGTTTTGAGTCAAATAAAAGACCAAAAAAGTTAATACTAAAAGACAAATGCAACTAATTAATCATCCTAAGTCCTAAACTAACAAGGTTTTCTTTGTATTATTGAAATTCATCTATATACATGCACTTGGAAGGAATTTTAAGTGTTCATCCAAAATAAAAGTGAATTAATTGGTATGTTATTTTACACCTCCTTCTTCCAATTAATAATATGGTGACATGGAGCTTTGGGCACACCCTGCATCAAAAACACTCCACATCAAGTGGGGTTTTCTAAATATTAAACTTTATGACCACCTAGATGGTCTCAAGTGTGGTTAACAAAAGAGATGAAACATGTCAATTGAGTTCATTCCAATCAAATTATCATACAATGGTCTATTCTTATACATGATGATTCCATCCATGGACTATTAATGGAATCCCATGATTAACCAAACCTAACTCGAGCTTTTATTATAAAAGGAGAGGTTAGCTACTCAATCTCCTAGCTCTCATAGTATGATTACCCTAATTTTTATACTCCACCATGGATCAGGGTTGAAATATTATTGAGAGATGAAACCCCAGTTCAATGCTTCCCTAGAGAATCTGTGGGAGGTAATGAAACCCCCTTCATAAGCCAAATTTTATGAAATAAAATTTAAGTAAAAAGTATTTAGGATTGTTTTTAGATCACCCAAACCATATGGGTATTGGGGAGAGCCTATATAACTTCCTTTTCATGCCTTGGAGAAAGGAATAATTGTAATGAAAAGGCACTTTTGATCACCTAAGTTCCCTATAAGGGATAGGGGGAGAGCATACACATGCAATTCCTTTTACTCAAACAATCTAACAAGCAAGTGATAGATGAATTACATAAAACAACTTCAATAAATTTGAAATTTAAGTGAAAGTTGAATTTTATAACACCAAATTGAAATGTGAAGTGAAGTTCTTGGCCCCTTAGCCTTAGTTTTTAAAAATTTTGAAAACATCCATTTAAACATTCAATCAAATCATATAGTTCCTTTTAAACACCAAAGGGAAGGTTCCTAATTATTTTTAAACACCGAAGAAAATGTTAAAAAGACTAAATTATTCTCAAATAAACACTTTTCCTTATAGGTCCTACAAGAAAAATTAGAGAGTCTTGTTTAGCTTTGAAGCATATTTTGAAATGAGATAAGCACTTTTGAAAAACATGCTCTTAGGTCTATGCTTTTTCAAAAAAATAAAGACTAACATCAATTAATGTTGACTAACGTTGGTTACTACAAGACCAATGATGATCATATCTTAATCATGGCTGGTTGAAACTGATCGATAATGGCCACCTGTGAATTTGAAGGCATAAAAAACATTTGAACAAAAAACAATTGTTAGGCTTGTTAGGATAAAATATCCAAAAGAAAAGCTTTTATATAAAGAAATATATTCAAACCAGATACTTATAAACTCAAATTAGGCAATATAACTTTGAGAAAACCTCTAAAATGCAAATTTTCTAGCCATGTTTTTTTTTTAATCCAATTGATGTTGGTTGGCCTTAACCAATGTTGATCACTCAAAACTAATGTCAGACACTGTGTGACTTGTGCATGCATAAAAACATTAAAAACATGCAAAAATGAGCATATAAATTGATGTTAAAGGACTTTTTAATGAAGTTAATGAAAATTTGAGATTGACAAGATGTCTTCCTTGATTGAATGGATGTTATGTTCCCACCAGTCATTCCAAAATTTATTGTTGCATTATAAAGAAGATTAGTTAAAGCATTAGTCATGAAAAACACAAACTAATGCATAAGAACTAACAATCTAGGCCAACCTATTCAATGGGGTTTTTAAATGACAATAAGAAGAAATTGAAAGAAATCACATATACCTATTACCTTCCCAAGAGTGTTCTACCATCTAAAAGTGGCTCTAAACATGTTTTCCCCCTTGATTTGATGTTCTTTTCTCTGTTAACAATGGATGCCAAACTCCTCCATCATCTTAAGATCACCATGCATAATCTAGGCTCATGATATGAAATAACTAATATGCCTATCAAATAAAGTTATCCTATTGCAATTAAATCATGATAATCAAACTACATAAATGACTTATGGATACAATTCTGAATCATAAGTTTACATAATTTAAGCTTAAAATAATAATGTTTTATGCCTTTCTATTTATAGAGTTTTCAAATGGGTTAGGATCAACCATGACCATCCATATTAGGATTGATATGTGTGGCCATTAATTAATCTAATATTTCATAATAAATCCATAAATATCATCATAAATATTTGGAAGGAAGAGGCATTAATTAGGCATGGATGCCCATAAACCTGATGTTTGTTGAATTTATGGATTATGGATGTCACCCCATTGATCATGTCATTAGGTGATGTAGATATTTAAAATCAATTTCTGATAAATAAATATTCGATTTTCTTAATGGAATTCTTACTTAAGCTCATAATTTGGTCATTTATCAAATTTAGTGCAATTCTTTGAAAATTGGTGAACAATTAATCAAAATGGTCAGAAAGTCATATTACTAGGTCATAATTTGACTCCAGAAGAATCAGAAGGAGATGTTAGATGCATATGGACCATGTCTCATTTAGGATGTTTTTGACATAAAATAACAAAGCTAAATAATGTGTAATCATTAATTAGAATAAAAGAGTGATCCAGAGCACGAACATGTAAAATCATCAGTTTGACTCAAAATGGTTTAAGAAAAATTAGGAATAACATAAAATGCATTGCCCTATTTAGGGATACATTAACCTAAATAAGCACTTATATACAACAAGGTCAAACAATTTAGTGTGTTTAAGTGATTTTGGCCTAAATTGTGCATTTGAGTGCAATTCAAGTAATATTGGCAATTTCAACACAAATGGTGTTAGGAATTAGATGTCTATATTTACCACCTTTTAGGATCTTAAATTGACCTTTCACAACTCAAACCATGTTGAACATGAACTAAGAAGGCTTAAAATTATTTATTAACCTTGATATAACATAAAGACCTATAAGACACTAAATACCCATTAGTCATGCTTAGCCTTCACAATAAGGACCTTTACATTCACATTGATAGATTTTACAATAAAGAGGCATTGAAAAGGCTTAAATAACATAAAACACTTTACCTTAATCTTTATAAAAATACTTTAAATTCTCCAAACTCTTCATGAATGATCAAATTGAAAAGATTGAAGATAAGGTTAAGTGTTCTGACTCACCCTCTTGCTTAGACCACCCTATAAGACCTTAAGCACTACTAGGAACAACATCACAACTCACCATTAAAAGATAATATTTTACCAAAACAATACCCCTCAAAAGGCTATCAAAAAATTTAAAGAAGCTTAGATAGAAAGTTTGGAAATGTATTGACCTATGGTGGCTAACTTGGCTAACATGATTTATTTTGATTTCTCTATTTTTTTGGTTTGGGGATCTATTCAAAACCCTCATTGTTGTGTTTCAGTTATTGTTTCATTGTGGTTCTTCTTCGATCGAGTTTTTTTATAAATATTTTGGGTGAGACCTAATGTTAGTTGTTATGAACTGGAGGTTGCTCTTGAGCTAAAGGTTAGTTATGTTTTTATGGTGATGATGGGAGGTCTACTCTATTTATAGACTAGTTATTTATTGGTTTTTAATAGTGTTTCATGTAAATATTTTCTTTGGTTGTAATGGTTGTGGGTTCCTATCAAAACCCTCACTCTAGGTTATGGGTTTATATAAAATCCTTCATTTTTACCCTTAATAAAAATAATATGAATAGAATGTCATATGCAAAGGTAGTTTTTCACCTTATTTAGTATGTCACATTAAAGGGTAGGTACAATGTAATCAGATGGTCCATGTTTAGAATGTTGAAATATTTTAGGCATGGAGTAGCTTTCATTCTTCTTTTTTTCATTCTCAAATGGTAATTACACATCCCCAAGACACTCACTCAAAAGTAGAGAGAACAGTAATGTTTTGACTAAAGAATTAGACCTATAAAAGGCTCTCATGAGGTGGTTCATGAGAGAAATATCAAGCCTCAAAATCAAGATGAATATATTTCAATAGAAAAATGAAAATTTATCCAAAGCTTGGATTGATAAAAAAAAGGATTTACATATTCAAAGGCCGAGCTTCAAGTGTTGAGGTGTGGAGCTAAAAGCTTCACGGATGAGCAAATGCAAAGTTGTAGGATTTACATAGTTGCTGACGTCGGTCAGGGATCGACTAGAGGCTATCGACATCAGTTATGGATCGGCCGATGTTGGTCATATGCAGGCAAATAGGGACCGACGTTGGTCACCTGTGCATCCAAAAAGTCTATTTTCATGGATGAAACGAATTGTTTGAATGATAAGATTAAGTGTTACTCTTAAGTTCGTGTCTCTATCTTTAGTAGGAATATTTTAAGCCTTAGATTAGGAGGTGTATCTAATGGTTGATATTGCATAGCTCATGATCACTAATTCTATATATAGGGATAGATCTTCATAGCTTGTAAGTTGTAAGATGTAAGATAGGCAATTCAAGTAGCTGAATTGTGTTTGTAATTGTGAAGAGAGAACTCTTGAGGGAAAGATATATATACATCTGAGAGAGGTGTGGAAGAAAGAGAGATTTCTTAAATTGTATTTCCAAGAGTTTAATACAAGTTTTCATTGTTTCTTGTATCTCTTGTTCTTTGTTGATTCTAGTTTCTAGTTACTTATTACTTCTGATTAATTCCATGTTTAGTTCCTTGCACAATAGTAATCAATTGTTCTTGTTAAGATCCTGACAAGTGGTATCAGAGCTAGGTTGCTAGTTCACCAAGTGATACCAACTGACAAGTGGTATCAGAGCTTGGGTTTACTAATAGGTGGTTTTAGATCTATTTAGTGTGTATTGATTACAAGTCACTCACAGGGGTTTCTGTTTGAGTGGGAGCATAACAATGGCAAAAGAAAGTAAACTAAGAATGGAGAAGTTTAACGACAAGAATTATCAATTATGGAGAATGCAGATAGAGGATTATCTATATTATAAAGATCTATACTTATCATTGGGTGGGGTTTCAAGCAAGCCCACTAATATGGAACATGAAGAATGGAATGTTCTTGATAGAAAGGCTCTGGGATCCATAAGGTTGAGCCTGGCATCTTCTATGATTTCCAACTTGTTATATGCAAAGACAATGGTAGAGTTGATGGACACTTTAGAAAATTTATATGAAAATCCCTTAGCTTCAAATAAGGTATATCTTATGAAGCAATTATTTAATTTGCAAATGCAGGAAGGTGGATCTGTATCTAGTCATCCAAATGATTTCCATGGTATTGTAAATCAATTAAATTTAGTCAAAATAGTTTTTGATGATGAAATTAAGGCTCTTTTAATATTATGCTCTTTGCTTGAAAGTTGGCATAGTTTAGTAATGGCAGTTAGTAATACTGCATCTGCCACAAATATCTTGAAAGTAGATGATGTTGTTAGTGTAATCCTAAATGAAGAGACTCGCAGGAAAAGCACAGGGGAATCATAAGGTAATGCTTTAAGTATTGAAAGTAGGGGAAGGCAAAAAGAGAAGAGTAAGCAAGGGAGATCAAGGTCTAAGTCAAAGATGAGAAGAAGATCCAAATCCAAAAATGGAAGAAGAATAACCTACTAGAATTGTGGAAAGATAGAGCATACAAAGAAAGATTGCTAGTTACCGGTTAAAGAAGAAAATCAGCATGAAGGTAAAGAAGAAGCAAAAGTTGTAGGTATTGTTGCACAAGATGCTCTTGTACTTTCTTTGGATAATAGAATAGAATTTTGGGTTGTATATTTTGGTGATTCTTTCCATGCAACCCCAAATAGAGAATTTTTTAGTGATTATGTCGAGGGAGATTTTGGAAAATTCTATTTAGGGGATGATGAGCCTTGTAAAATTGTTGGCAAAGGAAAAGTGTAGCTGAAATTGCAAAATGGAAACACATGGGTGTTGAGGGATGTCATGCATGTACCCATCCTGAAGAGTAATCTAATTTCTGTAGGAAAGTTGGGGGATGAGGGTTGTATAGTAACTCTCACAGCTGAATCTTGGAAGGTTACCAAGGGTGCACTTGTATTGGCCAGAGGTAAGAGAGAAGGTACTCTCTATTTATGTAATTATGTTACTGATTATTCTCCTTCTATATTATCTACTTTAGATGTAGATGTAAAGTTGTGGCACTATAGGCTCAACCACATGAGTGAGAGGGGAATGAAAGTTCTTAAGTCAAAAGGTAAGCTTTTAGATTTGAAAAGCATAGATCTAGATTTATGTGAGCATTGTATTTTTGGAAAGTAGAAGATAGTGAAGTTTCTCAAAACTTGGTCAACAAGGAGGAAGCACAAGTTGGAGCTTGTTCACACAGACGTGTGGGGACCAGCTCAGGTAGCTTCTATTGGAGGATCACAGTATTATGTTACTTTCATTGATGATGCTACAATAAAGGTATGGGTCTATTGCATAAAGAAGAAATCTGATGTATTTGACACATTTATGAAATGGAAAGCTTTGGTTTAGAATGAAATAGGTTTGAGATTGAAGTGTCTTATATCTGACAATGATGGTGAGTACTGCAGCTATAAGTTTAATAGGTACTATTCTATGAATGGAATATGCAGGCAAAGGATGGTTCTAAGGACACCTCAACAAAATGGAGTTTTTGAGAGGATGAATAGAAAAATAATGGAGCGTGCACAGAGTATGAGGTTGCATGCTAGGTTGCCCTTATAGTTTTGGGTAGAAGCTATAGACACTGTAGTTTACCTAATTAACAAAGGACCTTGTACTGCACTAGATGGTGGAATTCCAGAAGAGGCTTGGATAGGTAAAAAGGTAGATCTTTTATTTCTCAGAGTTTTTGGTTCTGAATCTTTTTTGCATGTTGATAAAGAAAATAGAAAGAAGCTAGATGCTAAATCTATGAGGTGCACTTTTATTGGTTATGGCTCTGAAGATTTTAGATTCTAGTCGTGGAATCTAGAAACTAACAAGATTATTAGAAGCCATGATGTTATTTTCAATGAGAAAGTGATGTATAGGGATCAGCTCAAGAGGTTGAATGATTTTGAGCAGAGCAATGGAGATTTGGATGAGATTGTGATCCAAAATGAGCTCATGGGAAATCACTTCAAGGAAAAACATAGACACCGACATCAGTCAGGTAGGAACCAACGTCGGTCAGATAGGTTAGACAATAACTAACATTGGTCATGTAGGAATTGACATTGGTCAGATAGGAACCAATGTCGGTCAGGTGGAACCCATGTCGGTCAGGTATAGACTTGGAGATGACTGAGATCGGTCACTGATAGAGAATTAGGGTAGATAGCAAGCAATGAATGAGTCTCAAATTCCCTTGAGGAGGTCAAAAAGGGTAAGTAAACCTCCAATTTGATATTCCCCTTCATTATTCTACTTATTTCTCATTGATAGTGGAGAACCAGAGAGTTTTGATGAAGCAATGTAGGTAGAAACCCAGAAACAGTGGGAGCTTGGCATGAATGAGGAGATTGATTCCTTGAAAGAGAACCAAACATGGGATTTGGTTGAGTTTCCAGTGGGTAAGAGAACACTAAAAAACAAATGGGTATACAGGTTAAAGGAATTTGAGAATGGACAAATGAGACACAAGGCCAGGTTGGTAGTAAATGGATTTGCACAGAAACTAGGTATTGATTTTGGTGAAATTTTTTCTCCTATAGTAAATATGACTTCTATTCAGATTGTATTGTCTTTAGTTGTTATTGAGGATTTGCGTCTTGAGTAGCTTGATGTTAAGACAACATTTCTTCATGGAGATTTGGATGAAAAAATATATACGGATCAGCCGAAAGGGTTTGAGGTTAAAGGTAAGGAGAAGCTTGTGTGCAGGTTGAAGAAGAGATTATATGGTCTTAAGCAAGCTCCTAGACAATGGTATTTGAGATTTGATAGGTTTATGACTAAGCATGGTTTCAGTAGATGTCAATTTGACCATTGTGTTTATTTTAAGAGATTGGATAATGGTGGATATATTATTCTATTGCTATATGTAGATGATATGCTTGTTGCAGGTTCACACATGTAGGATATTTCTAAGCTTAAGGTAAAATTAGCTCACACATTTGCCATGAAGGATTTGGGAGCAGCAAAGAAAATACTTGGCATGAGTATTAAGAGAGACAGGAAAAATCACAGGTTGATTTTATCTCAAGATGACTATGTGAACAAGGTGTTAAAGAGGTTCAATATGCAGGATGCAAAACTGGTAGGTACACCTATGGCTAGACACTTCAAGCTAAGTAAAGAATTGTGTCCTAAATCACATGATGAGGTAGAGTGCATGAGTAGAGTTCCATATACTTCCATAGTTGGAAGTTTGATGTATGTAATGGTATGTACTAGACCTAATATTGCCCAAGCATTGGGAGTTGTCAGTAAGTTTATGGCCAATCTAGGGAAGGAACACTCAAAAGTAGTTTAGTGGATTCTCAGATATCTGAGAGGGACCAACAGTAGGCATTTATGCTATGGAGGGTCAAATACTTCTCTACATGGATATGTAGATTCGAATATGGAAAGTGACTTAGATGGTAGGAGAAGCACCACAGGTTATGTTTTCATTGTTGGTGGAATGGCAGTTAGCTGGATTTCAAAGTTGCAAAAGGTTGTTACCTTGTCTACTACAGAGGAGAATACATTGCAGTCATAGAGGATAGCAAAAAGATGATATGGATGACATGGTTCTAGAAGAGTTGGGAAAGGAGCAAGAGAGTTGCAGATTATATAGTGATAGTCAGAGTGCAATTCATTTGGCTAAAAACTTAGCCTTTCATTCAAGAACCAAACATATACAGCTTAGGTACCACTTCATTAGATAGGTATTGGAGGATGGTGAGTTGAAGTTAGAAAAGATCCATACAGATGAGAACCCTACGGATATGTTAACAAAGCTGGTAACAAAGGAGAAGTTGAATCTTCATTCAACTTTTGTTGGTCTTCAAAATTGAGCTTGAAGATGGAGGAGAAGCTAGAAGATGTTGTTGTATAGGTACAGGTGCAGCTATTTATCTCCAAGTGGGAGATTTTTGAGGTGTGGAGCTAAAAGCTTCATGGATGAGCAAATGCAAAGTTGCAGGATTTACACAGTCACTGACATTAGTCAGGGATCGACTGGAGGTTGCTTACGTCAGTTATGGATTAGCCGACGTCGGTCATATGTAGGCAAACAAGGACCAACGTCAGTCACTTGTGCATCCAAAAAGTCTATTTTCATAGATGGAACAAATTTTTTGCATGATAAGATTAAGTGTTACTCTTAAGTCCACATCTCTATCTTTAGTAGGACTGTTTTAAGCCTTAGATTAGGAGGTGTATCTAATGGTTGATATTGCATAGCTCATGATCCCTAATTCTATATATAGGGATAGATCTTCATAGCTTGTAAGTTGTAAAATCTAAGATAGGCAATTTAAGTAGCTGAATTGTGTTTGTAATTGTGAAGAGAGAAATCTTGAGGGAAAGAGATCTGTACATCTGAGAGAGGTGTGGAAGAAAGAGAGATTTCTTCAATTGTATTTCCAAGAGTTTAATACAAGTTTTCATTGTTTCTTGTATGTCTTGTTATTTGTTGATTCTAGTTTCTAGTTACTTATTACTTCTGATTAATTCTGTGTTTAGTTGCTTTCACAATAGTAATCAATTATTCTTGTTAAGATCCTGACATCAAGATAGACCTCCTTGAGCATGTAAATGAGAACCTTTAAAATAAACTTAATTTCATTATTAATGGTATTAAAGCCATAATTAATGAAGGTATATAAAATATGGAAAACCTTCAGGTGTGCCTCAAAGACCTTTTAGACCCTAGATACACAGGCAAAGGAAAAGAGATAAAGGACCAAAGTAGTAGAGGAATACACAACATTGACTATGAAAGTATTATTAGAAAAATTAACATGAATATTAATATCATGAAGGCATGCTGGGAAGACATTTTTGGAAGAATGGAGTAATCTAAGTTGTTTGGCTATATAGGAGTAATTTTTTAGTTGTTCTTTTATTGTCTCCATTCTATGTCTTTTGGATTCTCTTTTTTTGGCTTGTTTCTAGTCCCAATAATTATCTTATTTGATGTATTCCTAGGGTTTGCAGACCCTAGATCAAAAAAATTCCCCCCTTTAACCTCAATAAAAAAAACTATATGAATATATATAAATGATCATATGACTTAATTAAATATTATGATAGCCACAAGTTAACCACATATCTCAATTCATGTTATACGCTAGGGGTGAAATAGATTAAATTATATGATCATAAAATCTAAAAGGATAAGTCTAATAATAGACAATTATTTATATGATATTTTATAGATACACATTTAATGTCAACATAAGGATTATGGTTGATAATGTTTGAAGTAAAAAAATTGGCATAATGAAATTTATTACCAATTATGGATACACATAAAATGGATATAAATTGTACTACCACAATTATTAAAGGATATTATGACATTATTTTGAATCTAATATGAAATATCACATTATCTATCACCATGGTTGATAATAATATCTTAGTTTAGTTTTGTGTAGTAATTTATAATGACATGTATGAGGTATTACCTTGATGGCCTTTTATAAATCAAATGAAATAAATCCCATCTATATTATTCTATGTTTTATTGTTTTTCTATGATAATAAACTAATCACTCTTTATGAGTGAACAATGTAATTTTAACATAGGTTATTATCTAAAGAGATACCAAAATAAATAATCATACAACCTTAAATAAATACACCTAAAGTTCTAGTAACAAGCCATCCATGCACTAAGTAAATGTTATAACAACCTCTTATCCATATTAAAAATAAATAACATATCGATATTCATATCATAAAGAATGCCATCTAAACTAATAATAGTGATCCTTTATAAGTGGATATTATAGTTATCCTAGGTTTTCGTGACTATAGAGATAATAATGACAATGGAAGTGATTTTAATTACAATGTATATTGTGACTATACTGATGATGATATAGTGATGACAATGTATTATTGATGTAGAGGTATTCCATAAACTTGTCTAATTATGGATGTAAACATTCACTTACCTCTATTAGTCCCAACTCTAATATGGTTTCCTTATTTTCTTTGACCTTTATATCTCTTTCTCTAACTCTATCTCACCTCCTAATACACTTATCTCTATTAATTTAACAATTTATTTATTTAGTCTCCAGACCCATTTACACTCTTGAAGATACTTCTGATTTATTTATACTTTATCCTCACACCTTCTTAGTAACACTAGTCCTGTTATAATAGCCAACTTTTTAAATATCTCTTAGTCTTATCCATCTAAGCTTAGTAATCATACTGCCTCATAGGTTTATAGGAATCCTTAATAATTTTGAGTATCTTATATTCTATGAAGGATATTAGGGTCATTACCATGTTCATTCAAATTCTCTTTGAATTCTCATTCCACTCACACAAGCTTCTTGCATAACTCCACCACCACTCTTTCTTTCTTGTCCTTGTTTATACCTCATAATAGCCTTTTTTGTCTTTTTTAAATGTAAGGAAAATTATGGATTTGTATTTAGAATATAATGATAAATTATGACACCCTCTAATCTCCACTATCTTTCCATGAAGTTTTATGGTCTAACTCAATCCCTAGATGTCCTTTTCAAACCTCACCTAGACCTAATTAGGTCTCTGTCAACTTATTATATACACTGTCTATTATAATCCATACTCAGTAGACTGTACACACCTAAAAATCCAAAAATCACTTATAAACCATGATATTAAAACTACTAATAAAAAATCATGAATTTTTTATGGTTGAATCCATTGTAAATTCATTTCTTGCTTAGAAACCCTAGCACCGAGTTAGGTCTATCTTAGTGAACCCAATAAGCAATATTTTCATTATTAAAGCTTTATATCTTGTTTAAAACAAATATAATGGTGGATTATGATTATTATAATCCACATACACCTTATTTAATCTTTGGTGTCCTTTATTATTTCCTCTATGGGTTGTTACACATAAAGTTTTAGGTTGATTGTGTGCACAGTCATAGACTGCTACACGGTTGAGTACCTTACTCCATGAAATACATTTGAAAATGATTTTAATTGACATAATAAACTTCATGAACATGTAAATAAATACTTACCAACCATAAATTATCTCCAAAATACATTTCATAGGATCCTTTCTTGCACATGATGTTTACTCAACCTTATTTGTCATAACTGATAGGAAACATATGATCTGTGTTTGTTCTCCTCAAAAAACCTTTTAAAAATACCAAAAGATAATGTTTTCATAAAATTAAATTCATTAAAATAAATTCTTACCAAAATTTAAATTTTTTTCAAACACTTTACACAAAGTTTTGCTTCTTAAAACAATGCACAGTCAGTCTCCTCTTAAACACAGGACGTAGGAACATAGAATATAGTCATTTGATTGTTAACAATGAGAAAAAATATCATTATACATATCATCATTAGCATAATTATTATATTTTAATTTATATTTCTAACCAAAATAAACATTATATGGTTTCTTTTCTTTCTCATCATAGTTACATAGACTTCTCTCTTACATTACACTCAATTTCATGAACACATAATTCAAAGTGTGATAGGGTCTGCAAGTTGGTTTTCAAAATAAATAAAACTTTATTATTAATTTTGGTTTAAAAATTTATTTAAATATTTAATCCACCCCCATATAAATTCCACAATATAATTTACATGTTTATATATGTCCAATAAATACCTTAATATGTTCTTGTATTCCTTTACAAGAATGCTGACAAGACTCAAAACATATAACACCTAACACATCTATATGAAAAACTAAATATGTGACTTAAAAATGTAATAAATTTCAATTTACCCAATTATATATCCCAAATCAAAAATATTACACTTTTAATCTCTTTCACAAATGATTGAGGACCCAAATTTGACACAGAAATTCAAAATTTTAAATTTGTAGAAATGGCAGGAAAATGCCATATGAGCCCAAATTTAAATTCTATGAACTTTTATAATTTAAAAAATATAAAAAAAACACCATAAATGACCTATAACAAATAAAATAATAAAAAATGGAGACATTTAAATATGTCCCTACACCATAATACCAAGGGGCTAAAATAACTTTCCCATGAAAGTTATAACTAATCTTGTTTTGATGTGATTCATAGCTACTCTCCTTCTTAATAACTTCTAATATTCATTACATGGACTATTAAATCAAAATTCCTACTTTAGAAATTTATAAATCCTTGTCTCTTGAATACTTCTATAACTAATCTCTCATGCAAATGCACATGCTCTCCTGATCCACACTTATACTTCTTCCCTCTTACTATCTTCATCCAAGCTATAGCTGCAATGAACAACAAATAATTAAATAAAACATTTGTCCACTCTTGCCTTTAAGGAATAATCCAACTCTTTTTCTTTCTTGTATATTTTCCCTATTACCAAGCACCTTCATGTGCCCTATATGGTTCACTTTTCATCTTACATCATCCACCAATTCATCATGTGCTTCTTCTTGAATGGTTTCTCCTTAATGTATAACATGTCCTTCATCTTTAGTAACTGTAAATTCATCATGTATAGTGTATTATTGTACTTGAATTCTCCAAGACTTCATAAGTGTTCTTATTTTAGACACCATTACTGCATGCCATAGGTTTATGCTCTCTCTATCATCTCTTTCACCATTTATTTATACATGTGATGAGGATCAAAGTTATTTTACCTCATTAAAGCTTCATACACACTAGAATAATCCTCACACATTTAATTTTTATATTTATTTAATGCTTATTTATTTTCCTTTACATCCTCTTGAGTGAGGATCACTTCATGCCACATGCCATCTTGCCTCATAGATTGATGACCTACTTGTTCTTCTTCTAACATCAAGACTCTATGTTGAGCCTCTCTTTCCTCTTGGTTCCTCTTGAAAACCACTTGGTCAAATTATTCCTCTTCATGTTTTAGCCTATTCATTGTCCCATCTAACTCATCCTCTTTATCAAATTTCACACCTCCATATACACATGCTAAAACATCATTAGTTTTAAATTCATGAGGCTTGATTTCCCCCTTCTCCTTCTTCTTAAGCTAATTTTTTAGTACTTTCAACTATCTCCTCACTTTTCATACTTATTCTTTTTTTTTATTATTCATCACCATTTCCTTGAGATGCCATCTCACTATTTTTATGGTTCTAACTAAAAACATTGGTCTAAGCTCTTTTAAAAATTGTTCTAAGTCTACCAAGACTTAAACTCAAAAATATCCTTCTTCTCAACTTTATATTTCTTTAATTTCTTATGGAAACATTCTTTATTCATTCCCTTCATCTTCATTTTACTCTCTACGCTCTCTCTATCTTCAGGGTCTCCTTGAGATTCCTCATTTGAGCTTTCACTAGATCCCCTCTTTATATTTCTAGGCCTCTTGGCTTAAGGGATTTAGCCACACAAATTTATTTTATACCTCTCTATCCAATTATGTAACTTATTTATCATCCTTTAAAAACTCTATCATGAACTTATTAAAGACATAGAATGAAAACTAAAACAAATATGTACCTTTCTTTGCTTGCAAACCTTCTTATCCTCTTCCCATAAATAACTTCTCTCTATGTAGGGGCATATTCAAATGTCTCCATTTTGATTTTTTTTAGTTGGTATAGGTCATTTAGAGTGTTTTTCTCTAGATTATAAGTTCTATGAGTTCATATAATTTAAATTTGGGATCATTTGGCATTTTCTTGCCATTAATACAAATTTGAAAATTTGAATTCTTGTGTCAAGTTTGGGTCCTCAATAATTTTTAAAAGAGATTCAAAGTGTAATCTTGTTGATTTTAGATATATAAGGAGGTAAATTTCACTTTATTACATTTTTAAGTCACATATTTATTTTTTCATATAGATGTGTTAGGTGTTGGATGTTTTGAGTCTTGTCAACATTCTTGTGAAGGAATACAAGAATCTATTGAGGTAGTTATTATACACATATAAAATTATAAATAATATTGTGCAATTTATATGGGGGTGTATTCAAGATTGAAATAATGTTTAAATCCCAAATTAATATTAAAGTTTTCTTTATTTTGAAAACCAACTTGCAAACCCTGTCACAATTTAAAATTTGTGTTCATGAAGACTAAGTGTAATGTAAGAGAGAAGTCTATGTATATGTGATGAGAAATAAAAGACACTATATAATTTTTATTTGGGGTAGAAGTATAAATTTAAATATGAAAATTATTCTAATTCTAATATGGTTAATGAGAGTTTTTCTCAATTTTGACAATCAAATGACTGCATTTTATGTTCCTACATCATGTGTTTAAGAGGAAACTAAGTGTGCTTTATTTTTAGATACAATAATTTATGGAAAGTATTTTAACAACATTTAAATTTTGGTAATATTTTATGTTCATGAATTTAATTTTCTTAAAAACATTGTCTTTTGGTATTTTGAAAATGTTGTCTGAGGAGAACAAACATAGACCCTATATTTCCTATCAATTATGACAAAGAAGATTGAGTAAACATCATGTGCAAGAAAGGATCCTAGGAAAGGTAGTTTGGAGAGAATTTATGGCTATTAATTCTTTATTTCCACGTTATTTAAGGTTAATTTATTAATTTAATTCATTTTCTAATGTATTTCATAGAGTAAGGTACTCAACCCTATAGCAATTTATGACTGTGCACATAGTCAACCAAAACTTTGTGTGTAATAACCTACAAAGGAAATACTAAAGGACAAAAAAGATTAAATAAGGTGTATAGGGATTATATATACCCTAATACACCATTAAAATGGTTTGAAACAAGATATAAATCTTTAAGAATAAAAATAACCCTTATTGAGTTCGCTCAAATAGACTTAACCTTGTGCTAGGGTTTCTAAGCAAGAAATGAATTTGCAATGGATTTCACCATACAAAAATGATGATTTTTGGTTATTAGTTTGTATATCATTACGTATAAGTTATTTTTGGATTTTTAGGTGTGTACGGACCATCGAGTATGGATTATAATAGATTGTGTTTATAAGAAGTTGACAGAGACCTAATTAGGCCTAGGTGATGTTTAGAAAAGACATCTAGGGATTGAGTTATACCATGAAACTTCATGGAAAGATATTATAGGTTATAGATCATCATAAATTACCATTAAATTCCCATGACAAGTTTGTAATTGTCTATACATTGAAAAAAATCAAAAAAGGCTACTAAGATGTGTAAACAAGGACAAGAAAGAAAGAGTGGTGGTAGATTTGTGTAATAATCTTGTTTGAGTGGAATGAGAAATCAAATAACATTTGAATAAAAATGGTAATGACCCTAATATCCTTCATAGAATCTAGGAGACTCCTAATTATATATCAAGGCCTATAAACTTATGAGCAATTATGAGTACTAAGATTAAATGGAGAAGACTAAGAGAGATTTAAGAAAGTGTCTATGATAAGAGGAATAATGTCATTAAGAAGATGAGAGGATAGAGTATAAAAAATCAAATTATCTTCTAGAGTGTAAAGGGGTTTAGAGAATCAAGAAATAAATTTCTAACTTAATAGAGACAAGTGTATTAGGAGGTGAGATAGAGGTAAAGAAAAAGCTACAAAGGTCAAAGAGAACAAGGAAACCAAATCAGAGTTGGGACTAGCAAAGGTAAGTGAATGTTTACATCCATAATTAAACAATTTTATGGAATACCTCTATATCAATTATATTACTAAGATTCATTATCCCTAAGACATCCAAATATTTTTCATGAATATAAAGAGTCGTCATTTTATGCATAATATAGTACTATATGTGTGTGTGTATGTATATATATATATATGTATATATGGTTGTGTGTCTATAATATATATAGTCCACCTCATCTTCTTCTTCATCTGAATCACCAAAAACACCTCCAATACATATGGACTCTTTTTTATTTGAACAACTTACTTCCTTAGTCATGAATAGTACTTCATTAACAGCAAGACCATCACCTTAATGGTCACTCTCAGAATCACTTCTCTCACTCTCATCAAATAAGCTGCAATATTCCTTGGTATAAAATCTTATTTTGTTTTTGTAAAATTTCTTCTTGTCATCATTATTTCTAAAGATTTTCTTTCTTTTATCAGACCTATAGGAATTTTTTTCATCATCATGACCTTCATCATGCTCTTCATTATCTTTTGATTTATGCTCATGAGGGAACTTATTATCAAAGTGTCCAATCTCTCCACAAATAAAAACTTAAAGGGTAGTTTACCCTTGTATTCAAATAAACACATTTTCAATTTCTTGTAAACATAGCTATCGATTCATCATTATTAATATAATAATCATCATTGTGTTTGACTTTCCTGCCTTGTATCTTATTTTATTTTAATTTTTTTCTACCTTGAATGCATCTTCTTTCTTTTCAAGGCTTCCTTCACTTATCCTAATATCATAGGATATTAGGGTTCCATAAATTCCATCCATATCTATCGATTCTATATCTTTCATCTCTTCAAAAATAGATACTTTATAATAAAAATTAGAAGCTAGAGATCTTAAAACCTTTTAAAAAATAGTAGATTCTTTCAATTATTCACCTAGGCATCTTAAGATGTTTACCACTTCATCAAGCCTTAAAAATTAAGTTGAAATTGTCTCATCTTCATTCATCCTTAGGATTTCAAATTGTCTTCTATTGGTTTGCAACTTAGCCAACTATTAGAGTTCTAGGTTGCACCCTAGCTGAGAAAATAATTGCTAAATTCCTTTACACGAACCTATTCCAACATAGGAATTACCTTAGGCTATGGGTCACCTAATACTAGGCCAAACCTCTAGATTTTATGAGGATAGCTCCCCTAGTTTACCAATTCAATTTACTTTCTCTAATATTGAAACTCTATGGGGGATGAAAAGGGTCAAAAAGATTGCATAAGAATGAAAATTTACTCTAAAGTGTGGTGATGCACCATGAATGCATTATATCTACTCATAATATTGAACTCTTAACACACTAATTGACTAATCACACCCCAATATTCATCTTCATGAATCCTATGCAGAAGTGTTTTATATGGAGGTCGGATTAGATGAATGGAATTCCAAGGCTATGACAAGTAGGTCTACTATAAGACTCTCACTAGTCATGTCACACTTCAAGACCATTGCCTACACTTCAACACTCCACATGACCTACATAAGACATCTCTTTGACAACTAGGGTGAACCAAGACCTAAAAAGGAAATAAAAATATCACATTTGCTTATTAAACTAGTATGAATACACTATTATTTCATCATGAAAGAGTTACAAAAGTCTATTATTTAATCCAAAATAAGTGCACAATTACAATTCTAGTAGAGTCTCCTCATACCAACCTGAGGAATACAAGTCAAGGTTTATAAGCCTGAATATATAGAAGAATGGAATGAGAGAGAAGAAAAGAATGGCATAGAAGAGTGGAGAGGAGGTAATAAATGACCAAGTCCACTAAAAAAGATAATTACAATAGTTACATAGCCTCCTCCAATCTTCTCATGCATTAAACTTCCTTGGTGGCTCTTTGAATGAGTTTTTGGCATTATAAATCAAGTAAGGGAGACTGAGTCAACTTTAGTTACTCTATGTCAAAGGATTTAATATGCCTAAAATATCCCATCATGTTCCCCTATGATAATTATGAGATGAATTAGGCTACCATAGTCATGTAGTAGCCCACACTCTAAGGCAAATTGATAAGGTCAATGAAACTATCTTATTTATCCATCATAGCCATAAAATGAGCATTAAATTACCTTCAAGTGTCATTTAATTAGTGTGACACCTTATCTTTTACCCATTCCATTGGTCTTTTCAATGCCAACTTGATCTTCTCTAGTCAAAACATAGGCCAATTAGGTTATTAAGCCTAATTGGCTAAGTATTTACATCTTGCCCTCCATGAAACTTAATTTTTTTTTTTGAAAACCTCTAGATGAGTGTGATCCATGATTGAAACAATACCTCCAACCATGAAAAAGGCTTGGAAAGGCACTAGGAGCTTGAAATTCTACTTTTCCAAGGTGACTGGTTCATTTCTCTTAAGCATGGCAAACTGGTAGTTTTAAATTCCCTTGTAGAGGTTTTTATAGATTAAATAATAAACATGTTATGCATTGATAAGGTGAATTTAATCCCACATTGACTACCCCAATGATTGGAATCATGTTTTACTACCAATTACCCTTTATTCTACTCAAAACTCTATAAAATAGGCTATTTTTTAGGGTTTTATATAATGTTTATACAGTCAAGTACCATAGGTGGATTCCCCTATGAATTTTATTTACCTTACATGAGTTTTTAGATCATACCCAGGTGTTAAGGCATCAAACTATCAACTTTTATAAGACTGGGTTTACCTAGGTTTTTAGGGATCTTTAGGATGTTTTATATAGTATGGATATCTAAGATCATAATAAATACTATGAGTCTCTAGGGAATAGGCCTACCTAACATCCATGAATGGCTAGGATTCTCATGCAAAGTATGGATAAATATATGAATGACAAAAGGTGACCCTAGGGTAGTTTGCAAGTAATTTTTGAGTGCCTATCTTCTTAAAATTTATTCATAAAAACTCACCACCCAATTCAAATCAATATATCATGGGTTTTAAGTAAACATGGGTACTATTAGCTCCAAATGTGGCACCTTAGAAGAGGGTGTTCAAGCCTTTTATATATTTGGGAAACATTGGACTACTTCCAGGTGTGTGGGGCACCTATGGTGGAAGTAAACCTCTAGGATTGAAAGGGCTAGCTCCCTAGATATATCCTAATGTACTTGTCACCTAATCTAATACTTGATTATGTGAAAATGGATAGGAGTTACAAGAAATTAAACTATTATAAGGGGGTGATACACCATGAATATCTCCATAATATTATCATATAGATACACTAAGAGACAAGACTCACAAAACTAGCTTCTACCTCTTAAAGCACACTAACATTAGCATTTCAAATATGAAGGTGGAACATATGAAATAATACTCAATGTGAGTCAACAAAATATTAGTTTTAGTTAGGCTACTTGTACACTTGAAAAATAGACTCATACACTTAACAACACTTCATGTGACCTATTAGAATGAAATAACTTGCATTAGACATGGAAGGATTGAGAGGAAGCAAGGATTGATATCAATCACTTGACTTTTCAGTATACATATCTTCACAAACTTAGAAAGTATAGTTTTTAGGATGAAAAACAGAGTTAATATATTATTTCAAAGGAAAATTACAATATCAAACTAGTAGGGTTTCACCATACTAGGTGCGATCTTTTTTACAATAGCCAAAATGGCTAGCATTTATAGAACTTAAAAGAAGAGAGAGAAAAGAGAATTTAAATAGGTATAAGGACAAGTGTCTAAAGATGAAAATTAGTTACAATAATGGAAATAAGGTTGAAGAGAGATAAATAACTAATTTGAATATGTATCCATCCCAAACTGAGCACATTCCTCATATGTGGCATTGAAACTCCTCAATCACTCTCCCTTGGAAACTGCCTTCATCATTGGCTTTTTTGAGCATTCCAAAATAGATTAGGGACAAGTGTCTCATGTACACTAAGGATATGAAGTTAAAAAGAAGCCTCCACCTACATTGGGATTTTTCCTAATCATTGACCCTTTATTACACAAGCACAATCATCATCTACAACCATGATCACTCTCTAATATGCTTTTCTTGACAATTGGCACTAGAATATTCTTATCCTTCCTAACTGATCCATACTAGGGGTCTCATGACACATGGTAGGACACTTCATATGCTTGGTTCCATTAGACACATCTTAAAATGTCTTCAAATTTAGGTTATCACTCTTTTCACTGTCACTTTAGAGACTGGTTGAAGTGAGAGGCTAGAAGGGACACTTATGAGAATTTATAATCTCTTCAAATGGCATAGGGAGTTGGCTTAAGTCTCAAGATATCCTCTAAAGTGGTTGGTATCCCATGATCATATTTAGGGCCTACAAAACATAATAAATTTTCAAATAAATTTATTTTTTACCTAATATGTATTGATTCCATACAATCTAATTCTATGGATCTAAACCTCATGTAGTTCTCAATAGCTTCTCTTTATCTCTTAGGGTCAAATTTCTTCATTTGTATGCACTTTGAGCCTCATTTCTTCCACTAGGTCAAAAAATAGGGCTTTAGGAGGGTTTTTAGTGTACCAGTACTTAAGGGATTGTTCCTAAATATCTGACATTGTAACTCTAAACTAACACCCCAATTTTATTTCTTGTGACCTCCTTCATCCTCCTGTAGCTTATTAGAATCCCATCCAATGTCTCCAAGTAGGTGTGAGCATTTGAAGTTGACCTCTTAATTACACCCCTTTAATTTACATACCCTTTCATGGTGTTGGGTCCAAAAGTGATCATTATGTGACCTCCTCTACATACCAAAATATAAATCAAATCTGATGGGCCCAAAAAAACACATTTCACACCATTATAATGATCATTTCATGCCACAAGTGTAACTGATATACCAATCTACCTTAGGTCTAAGCCTTGTTTCATAAGGTTGCACAAAACATAAGATAAAATATAAATCTCCAATGGTTTATAATAATTATTTATGGATTAAAAACCTCTAATATACCTATAAAATCATGAATTATCCAAGTGGAAAGCTTTTACAAGGTTTAAAATGAATATGACCCTCAACTTGGCTTCTAGGCCTAAGGGTTTCCCTCACGCATGACTATAACCTTTGTTTCTTAGGGTACCTTATTTTATTTAAAATATCATAGGAAGGTTTTTTAGATTTTTTTGTGTTCTCAAGCTTTAAAAACCTTCATTTTATTTCTCTTTATCTTTTGGTCACCTACTCATCAGTTTTCCTCAAAATTGTCAATTTTGTGCATGGGAAAAGTACCTTACCTATAAGATAAAATAGAGAGTATTATGCCTATTATCCTTGAAAATTTTACCATTGGAGGATATTTTTTAGGTCCTAAGGGTAATATTTACCAAATTTTATCACTTAACTCATCCATTTGACCCTTCAAAACCTCTAAAAGCCAAGATATACTTGTAAGAATGCACTATTTTCAAGGATTTTGAAGAATGACTAAGTTTTACATCTTTGTTTGAGACATATTTTTGAAAAATGATCCTTAAAATGGTAATTTCAATCTTCTATGATGTTTTTAAATAATATTATATCCTATTGGTCTCTCAAACACTTTCTATGCATCTAGAAACATAGACTAGGTCTACAACTACCTAGAATGAGACCACTATTTAGGCCTACTTGTAGATAATTTGAGCTTGGTTTAGGATTTTAAAACACAATAAAAACCTCATAAATTTTTTATAAGATAATTTATATGGTCATCCATCATTTTTTCAAAAAATTTAGCTCTATCCTTTGCACTAATTTATCTCTCATTCCCAAGATTAGGCCATCTACTTGTTATGAGCTGAGACAACTTATCCTACCTGTAGGCTGATTTGGCTTTGTCCACCATTTTATTAGGTGTATTTAGGTTTTCCATGAGCTCCTTGAGGTAAATTTTCAATTTTATAATCCAAATTACACCAACATGGTCTCTTCTCTTATAAAGGAATTCCTACTTCTATTTTACTGATGGTATTTCTTACATGACTATGTTTTATGGACTTTAGGTATACATGTAGGTGCACTTGAGCTCTTTTAGGTCATGTGGTTGATAATAAGTACCTTAAATTTAGGATTAGTTCTCTATAAGTATCTATTTTCACCCTAAACCTTCAATTTGGTCATTATATTCCCAATTGAAATAAAAAAATTACTAAAGCCTATTTTATGTGATCCTTCTCAAGCCTGTGTATGGACAAGGGAGAGTGCTTAGGGGTCAAAATAGGAAATTAAATATTTTATTTAACATTTTGTATTAATAATATATTTTTAACCATTTTTTATTATTCTATCTTGATGGCATATTCTAAGGTTCTTAATCTGAAATTCAAGGTCACTTTTTTATCAACATCCTTTAGGTTTCACTGTCAAAATCTAGTGGTTTCTTGGGCAAATTTGGAATCTAATTGTTCATCAATAACTCAAATTTTGACCATAAAACTTGTAATGATAATTCTATGTGGATATGGATATAAGTTGAGCATATGAGGATCCTTCAAAACCACCATAGTCTCATTTTATGAAAACAACAAAAACACTCAAGAGCTCTATTTTGTCCACTTGCGGATTGTGAGCCTAAGTTTAGTCACTTGGATTTTATAATGGTTTTTCCTTTCATTTTTAATTATACCTCTTTCCAAATGGAATTCATGATCTAAAAAACATGATATGGCATCAAGAAAAATTCTAATTTATGTTTCAACACTTTCAAAATAGCATTACAGCTCTTCAATTAGGCACCTATAGGCAATAATGGTTGTAAGCAGGCTAATGAGAAGAACATGAGCCATATCCATGATAGATGAAATATTAACAACATGATATACTTTCAAAAGTAAAATTAGTCTTTTCTATCCTATGAAGACTTGGGTAACATCAAGATAGCTTCACCTCACATGATACATTCTTTGAATATCTATAGATGCACCTCTAATGGCTGCCAAATCCTAAACTACTATTTTAGACTTTTTTCATTTATTTTATCTAGTAATTTATAGTTTTAAAACATTACCTATTAAAACTTATTGAAAAACATTCAAATATATTTCAACTTGTTTTCCTACTTGTACAATAGCCTAATATATCAATTTTGATGAAAAGGATAAAATAGAGCTTCAAGAACTCTTAAAAAAACACACAAATATGCAAGATGACATGATTAAAATACTAAAAGAGTAACAAAGGAAACCAATGGTAAATATTATCAAACTATAGAGCCACCAGTTATACATGACACTATAGGGGTAACTACGTCACAACAACCCCCTATAGCAGCCCAACCTTCTTTTATGCCACCAACTGTAGCTAGTACACCCCTTTATATTGATTTGGTAGCCCTTGTACAAGAGATTAAATATTTTCAATCCAAGGTGAAACATCTTGAGAAAGGTGCCACTATATCTACACATGCATTGGATTCAATCACTTTATTGCATACACCTTTGGCACAACATATAGTTGCTACACCTTTGCCACCTAGATTTGTACAACCTAAGCTCACTCTTTACGATGGTAAGGGTGGTCTAAAGAAACATTTGAGATCCTTGCACACAAAATGTTTGGATTGTGTACCAAATGACTAGATATTAACTAGGTTATTTCCAAGGAACCTTAAGGATTATGCACTATAATGGTTCTATAGTCTACTGAATCAGTTGGTCAATGCATTCAATCCCCTTACCAACATGTTCTTAGTACATTTTAGTATCAACATCAATGATAAGGTGTCATATGATATAATTTACCAACATAAATATAATTCAAATGAGCCTCTCACCGAGTATGTTCTCAGATATAAGACCATATTGGCTAAGATGACTAGCCCTATGGTAGATCAAGAGTTATAGAAACTCTTCAAATAGAGTTTCCTACTAGTTTTGCATGAAATAATCATGTTCAAAATATTATCTTCTTTCACTAAATTATGTCATACTTTAAAATGATGAGAAATCAAACTCATATCAATGGGCAAACTCAAGTATAAAAGTGTATCAAATATAGCTAATAAGAGTAACAACAAAGTCCCATATAAGGTCAAGTTTAATGATAGAAAAGTATAGACTCAATAAATAGTCAATGTAGCTTTAGAGCCCCCATAGAGAGTCACATTATCAACACCTCCTTTATGACCTTTTACAAATCTAACAATTTATCCAAGTAGAGTTATATAGTAGATACTAGAATGTAATATCAATTCTTTACCTCCTATCAGAGAAGTTGATTAATAAAGCCTCTTTCATGTGGATATGATCAAAATTTACTTTGTGACTTTCACAGGGCACTAGGCCATACTAAAAATAGATGCATTAGTCTCATGCATAAGATACATGATTTAATTGATGTTAACTAGATTGATTGAAGCACTTTAGTTGAGCCTCCTTAAGCCAAACCAACATAGTATAAGTCACTTAAAATATTTTTAGATCCATTTCCATAGCATAACAAGTTAGAGGTACAAGACACATTAGGTGTACATCATTAATATCAAGTACATCCTCCACTATCTACATACATGGCACTGCTATCTAATTCATATCCATTGAGTGATATGATTGGCACCTTTCATTCTATCCTTCTAGTTTAGCCTTCTATCTCCTTTTCCAATTAAGATATTATTAATTATGACATATATTATCATGTATTCTTCATCAAAGCTTTTATGCATGATCATCCTATTCATAGTGTTCTAATTAATAATGGATCCAATGTTAACATGTGTATTATGACACTAATACAACACTTGGGGTATATAGAGCATGATATCATTCTAACTAACATAGTTATCAGTGGATTTAGTAGACATAGCTAGACTAAATTAGGTGATATCATTATTATATTACATGTTAGTCCTACATGCATGACCATACCATTCACTATAGTTCCTAGCGTAGGACTTTTTGACATGTTACTTGGTAGACCTTGGATACAAAAATGTCAATAAATTCCATCTAAACTACATAGATGCATGAAATTCATTCATGTTAATTAGGTTATTATATTTACTATAGTTTCATATGAGTTACCACTTCTAGTTTTAGTGCCAGTTTTAGCTCTAGAGCTAGTTTTAGTTCCAACACCAGTTCTAAATCCATTACCAGTATAGAGGGTCCATACACCTCAACAAATTTAGGATTATAGATAGCTTCTAGCTACAATATTGACACCTAGAGTAGTTTCATTGAGAGCTCAGGAATATACACATCAAGCACATGTTCAGAGAGCTTCTCCTACTTATTTATGGGTCCTTAATATCCCTACAATTTCATATACTTCTCAGAGTTAGAGAAGAACCCTACAGTTAGTTTGTACTTCATAGATTTTAGAGCATCTATAGCATATCCTAATTTTAGAGCCTCAGTCTTAGCACTTCCATCATGCCTCACAATCACACATAATCTCACTTTTTGATACTAGACACCATGATAAGCAATCACATCTGAGACTTATCAATTAGTATCATTCATTTGTAGTATTTTTAGTACATAGTCTCTTTTGCATGATTGTACATAGCTTATTAAAAAAATAAAAAATAATACAAACTTCAAAAAAATACAAAAACATGTCCATTGTATGCATCATCTATGTTTTACATTGCTAATCCTTATATTGTACTTACATTATACTATTGTTTGTTGATTTATCAATATTACCATCACTTGATATTTTTTAAGTGTGTGCAGTGAATTTAGATCCTTTATTGATTTACTCCATCCATTAAGGGGGAATCTTACATCTACATTATAATTACATATTGATACATCTACCCATTAGGGGTACACTCTACATGACTACACCATCCAGGTTATGTCATTCTTACACTACACACATTAGACATTTTGTTATAGTATGTTCCTTACTTTCTTACATAGATATTACACTGACATTCATTGTAATTTATCACACTTCTATATTTCATAGCATATACATTAGTCTTGTATCACATAACTTGTATACTATTACTTCTTAATTTTTATAGTTAGATGCATGTTCACTTCTTCCAGTACTATACATGATTCCACTCTTTGCTTTGATTAGCTAGATGTTTTTGAATTTTTCCAATTCCTATTTCCTTCCTATTTACATTATAGGACATTTTAAAAATGTCCTTTGCTCTTGTCTGCATGTGTGTGCCTTCCTATGTGCTTATGGCCCTTGTGCAAATCCTTGATTATTCCTTTTATGTGTGTATGTGGCATTTGAACATGCCTTATATGCCTTGCATGCTTATTTGGCCCCTTGGCCACCCTTGTGTGTCTCTTTCTTCTTGATTTGTATGATTATTTACCTAATAATTCCTCTTTGGGTGCAATGCCATGATTCCAATCATGAATTTACCTTGCTTCCTAGATGCCATGATGGACATCATGCTCGATCCCTCTATGATACTAACAACTAACAACTAGCACCTCACATTATAGCTTTATCCTATGCATATATTATTACATTGTTATATCTATCTAGGCATACCCCTATGGATCTAATAATCTCTCTTTACAACTATTTATATATCTTGAGATCATGAATATCAATGCTATATCAAACATTTTCATAGCTTAACACACTTGCAGGGATTTTTCTTCTGACCACAATCATTGTAAAGTCTTCATTCTAACCCTTGGAAGAGGGGGAAACAAAAAGGGGGTTTTTCATAGAGATTAGAGCTCTTACTGGTCAAAAACATAGTTTTAGAAAAGTTTAGTCTAGATTCCAAAATTTAGCATAGGTAGGCCAGATCAGGAAGATAATAGAAAACATAATCTAATTTTTAGTTTTGGCTTTGGACAATAGCACCAAAAATGGGACTATATCACTAGAATCCAAAGTGTCTAGTTTTTAATGCTAGTGTCTAGATAGCATAATTTCAAGTTTTTTCTAGAATCAGGTAGAGGGTTGAGTTCAATCATAGTTTTGCCTTAGCAATGCAGTCCAAAATCTAAGAATTTCCAGTGTTTTTCCACTCAAATAATCCATTTAAAATAGGAATCATGCATGGTATGAGGTTTTCCACTTATATTTTAGACATGGTAATTGATACAACTTTCATTTTAGAATCTATGTTCTAGATGCCAATTATTGGGGGCAAAGTGTGCAGCACATGGGCCTTTTTTTTCCAATTTCAGTACATTTTCTTGCATGTTTCCAATAGATGTATGCCTTACTCCATCTATAGGTGATTGTCATCACTTGAAATTAAACATTCATACAATTTTGCTTCTTGAGTACCTGAGTTCTTGATTTGATTCTAGTTTGGAGGGGATTTTTATACAAGTTCCAATCTCTATCTTTCAAAGTGGCCAACATTGGCCTTGTTTCCGATCACATTCAGCTATAAATACCAACATTGTCAAATTATAACACATTCATGGGCTTTATGAGCCATATCATATGACATTTAGTTTATACCAGTATCTTTCTATTTAGATTCACATATGAGGCCATGATGGATCCAAAGGTCTAGCTAAACTTTGTATTCTTGAGCCACTAATTTAGAGGGATTGGACACATAGTCTAGACATTGATTAACACACTTGTGATTCATTAACTTTACATAGTTGGCAATGATAGAGATAAAGGGCCAGCCTTTACATTCTTGATCCACCTTCCAGGGGATTGATCACTCATCTCATTCATCAATATAACTCTTGGTTTAGTATTCATCCAACATCACTAAACACAACCTAACAACATTACAAGTTTTATATTGGTTCACGTACTCAGTGAGGTGTATTCATTCTCTTCCTTTCTCTCTCTTTACCCAAATTTGTAAATTCTTATTTCAGATATAGCATATCTAGTAAGAATGAACATAATTTCATTTTCCTTGTTTACAAATTCACATAGTATAATATGTTGTCACCATGCACAAATCCAACATCACACACTTTCTTGGGCTTAGCCTCATAGGTAAGTTTTGGTACACTTCTTATGTTCTCCTTTATCATAGTATTTTGCTTAGATACATACTTATAATAAAGGGGAGGTAAATTTAATCACCTAAAAATGAAATTTGTACAACTTGAGCATGACTTGTGACATCTAAACCATATGTCTTTCTTGCTTGCATGCATAACCCACTAATCATGTTTTCACTACTTCCCAGTCACCTAAAGCCTTCTTAAATCAACCACACCTACCTTAGACTCCTATCTTAGGAATATACCTATCCCTTAAGCTCCCCATCCCCTTGGATAATAGCACCATAAGTTAGACTATAGCTTTGGACCCTAGGGTGTCCACTTTCTAGTGCTATTATCCAAGTCAATCTTAGCCTGAAACAATCAAATTTCCCTATATCCTTATATTTTTACCTATTGGCCTAACATGAAGTCATCTAACCTAATATCATCATTTTACCTTTAAAATCCTATTCGAGGGTCATTTATAAGGGATGGAAATCATTCAAAAGGCACGATCTAGAAATACACTAAGCATACTCAAGGAAATCTTCCTATTCTTTGCATATAACCAACCACTACTATTTATAGCCTACTCAAGCTCCTGCATAAGTCATGATTTATCTCAAGCTTTCCAAAATTCATATAATACTTACATTACATACACAAGATTGCATAATAAACATTCAATTTGGGATAACTACATTAGACTTAATCCCTCCTCAGAGTATTGGTATGTAAGCAGCATGCCCAAACATGGGGTGTGATTAAATATTTAGTGCATAATACAAACTAACCCTTTTTCCAATTGATTCAAGATAATTTTCAATCCTAAGGAGGAACTATGACCCTAGAGAATATAATTAGTTACACACAGAGCTTCATGGATGATCAAGACCTAAGATTCCAGACATAGAGCCTCTTGAAGTATCAAAATAGAACCCAAAAATCTTAGAAGAAGTAGATCAGAGGGACTATAGCACCAAAAATAGGACTATAGTGTTGGACCCCAAAGTGTTCAATTTTTGGTTCTATTATTCAAGTTGAAAAAATAATTTTGGGTTCTATTTCTAACAGTTTACCCAGTCAGCTCAGTAATTTATAGTTCTATAATCCTCCATATCAGTCTTAAAATTAACTAAGTTTACTCTCTATCCCCTTGTTTTCTATTTTTAGTAATTAATTAATCAAATATAGATTTAGAAAATAATTAGGCTAATTTAGGCATACTATATTCACATATTTTATAGATTAATCTAGACCCTTTACTAATTAGCAAATTAAACCATTAGTTTCCCAAAAATAGTAAAACATTTGGTGAATCCAACTTACTTTGAATCTTCACACAAAAACCCTATAAACCCTATGGATATTTATTTTTTATTTTTTTCCATATTTTTCTAATTTTTATATAATTTAAAAATTA
Organism: Torreya grandis; assembly: GCA_037957365.1. Classification (NCBI taxonomy): domain Eukaryota; kingdom Viridiplantae; phylum Streptophyta; class Pinopsida; order Cupressales; family Taxaceae; genus Torreya; species Torreya grandis. Next base: position 3,061,260 of record JARHVA010001597.1, on the reverse strand, counting down.
TAAATCTATAAATTTAAGTGCAATATTTTCAATAATTCACTAAATTTTTACTTTCCACATACTAGGTCCTTTTTGCAAGAAACCACTTCTAAACCACTAGAAAAAATATTCTACCAATTTTAGAAATATTTCAGATTTTTTCCTAATATATTTCAAGTCTAATCTACTAATTCTCAATAAAATTTTCAAATTATTACATTAATTTAAAAAAAAAATCATTTCAAACCCTAGTTACATCACTTAATTTCTAGTCATTTTCCAAAAACCACTTCCAAACCACTAGAAAAAATATTCTACCAATTTTAGAAATATTTTCAGATTTTTTCCTAATATATTTCAAGTTTATTTTACTAATTCTCCGTAAAATTTTCAAATTATAACATTAATTTTGAATAAAATCATTTCAAACCCTAGTTACATCACTTAATTTCTAGTCATTTTCTAGAATATTCCTCTTATTTTCTAAAATTTTTGATTGAATATTAAAATAAAAAAATCATTTTCAAATTCAAAAGTTCATAGTATTATGCAAATAATATTCCTGAAAAATCCCTAGGTGTATACACTAGGTCCTATTACATTCTAGGCTATCACCTTACATGTTTGGTAGCTTCGTATCCTTTTTTACACAAATTCTAAATTACTATTTTAGACTTTTGCTTTTATTTCATCCAAAACTTTCTAGTTTTAACACATTAATTATTACAACTTATTATAAAACATTCAAATACATTTCAAATAGTTTTCCTACTTGTACAATGGCCCAATATACTAGTTTTGATGAAAATGATAAATAAGAGCTTCAATAACTATTAGCCAAACATCCAGATATGCAAAATGACATGATTAGAATACTACAAGAATAACAACAAAAGGCAAAAAATGGTCAATATTCTCAAACTATAGAGCCACCAATTACACATGACACTATGAGGGCAACTATGTTAGAACAACCCCTTAGGGCAACCCAACCTTATTCTATGCCACTAGTTGTAACTAGTACATCCCTACCTCCTAATGTGGTAGCCCTTGTGCAAGATATTTGATCTCTTCAATCTAAGGTGCAACATCTTCAGAAAGGTACCAATAGATCTACACAGGCATTGGATTTCATCACTTTATTACATATACCTTTGGCACAACATATAGCTACTACACCCTTACCACCTAGATTTGTACAGCCTAAGCTCACTCTATACAATGGAAAGGGTGATCTAGAGACATATTTGAGATAATTTCATGTATCATGTTTGTATTATGTAACAAATGACTGGATATTAACTAAGTTATTTCCAAGGAGCCTCAAGGATTATGCGCTACAATGGTTTTATAGTCTATTGAATTAGTCAATCAATGGATTCAATCCTCTTGCCAACATGTTCCTAGCACATTTCATTATCAACATCGGTGATAAAGTATCATATGATCAAATCAAACAATAAAAACATAAGTCAAATGAGCCTCTCATCAAGTATGTTCCTAGATATTAGACCGTATTGGTTAAGATGACTAGCCCTATGGTAAATTAGGAGTTACATGACCTCTTCAAATAGAGTCTTCTATCAGTTTTACATGAAACAATCATGTTCAAAAGATTCTCTTCTTTCACTAAATTATGTCACACTTAAAAAGAATAAGAAATCAAACACATATCAATTGGAAAACTCATGTACACAAGTATATCAGATACAACTAATAAGAGTAACAACAAAGTCCCATATAAGGTCAATTTTAATGACAACAAAGGATAGAATCAATTAGAAGTCAATACGACTTTAGAACCCCCACAAAGAGTCACATTACTATCACCTCTTTGATAAAATTTTTCAAATCTACCAGTTTCTCTAGCCAGAGTTCTATAGAAGCTACTAGAATGTAATATCATTTCTCTACCTCATATCAGAGAAGTTGATCCAACAAAGCCTCATCCATGGGGATATGATAATTATGCATTTTATGACTTTCATAAGTCACCAAGCCATACTAAAAATAGATGCATTAATCTCAGGCATAAGATACAAGATTTAATTCATGCCAACCAAATTGATCTAGGCACTTTAGTTGAACCTCCTTAGGCTAAACCAATGTAGGATGACATAGATTATCATGCACTCTTCATTAGAGATTTTATTCATGATCATCCCATTCACAATGTTTTAATTGATAATGGATCTAGTGTTAACATGTGTACTATGACACTACTACAACACTTAGGGTATACAGAGCAAGATATCACTCTGATTAACATAGTTATCAGTGGATTTAGTGGACATAGTCAAACTACATTGGGTGAAATCCTCATTCCATTATAGGTTGATCTTACATGCATGACCACACCATTTACTATAGTTTCTAGCACAAGATTTCTTAAAATGTTACTTGGTAGACCTTGGATACAAAAAATTTGACTAATTCCATCTACACTACATCGATGCATGAAATTCAATCATGCTAATCAAGTTATCACAGTTACTAGATTTTCATATGAGTTACCATTTCTGATTTTAGTGCCATTTTTAGTTCCAAAGCTAGTTTCAATTCTAGCACCAGTTCTAAATCCATTACTAGTATAGAGGGTCCATACACCTCCATAGCTTTGGGAATCTAGATAGCTTCTAGCTACAATATTCAGACCTAGAGTAGTTTCATTGAGATCTCAGGGATCTACACATTGAGCACATGTTCAGAGAGCTTCTCCTACTTACAAATGGGTCTCTAAGAACCCTATAGTTGCATCTACTTCTCAGAGTTATAGAGGACCCCTATAGTCAGTTTTTAATGCATAGATTTTGGAGCATTTACAACATATCCAAATTTTAGATCCTCAGTCTTATCACCTCCATCTTGCCTCATGATCATGCACGATTCCACTTTTTGATACTGGACACCATGACAGGGAGTCTCTTATGAGACTCATTGATTAATATCATTCCTTTCTAGTATTTTCTATACATAGTATCTTTTGAATCATTGTACATATCTTATTCCAAAAATACAAAAACATGTCAATTATATGCATCATCTATGTTTTACATTGCTAATCCCTATACTAAATTTACATTATACTATTCTATACTATTGTTTATCGATTTATCAATATCACCATGCTTCACTTGATCTTTTTTGAGTGTGTGCAGTGCATCTAAATACTTTATTGCTTTACTCCACCCATTAAGGGGGAATATTACAAGTACATTCTAGTTACATATTGATACATCTACCCATTAAGGGTACACTCTACATGACTAAACCATCTAGGTTATGTCATTCTTACACTACACACATTAGAAATATTGTTATATTATGTTCCTTACTTCCTTACACATATATTACATCGACATCCATTGTAATTTATCACACTTTTGTATTTCATAGCATATACATTAGTCTTGTATCACATAACTTGTATATTGTTGCTTCTCACATTATATAGTTAGATGCATGTTTATTTCTTCTAGTGCTTTGTATGCTTCCACTCTTTAATTTGATTAGCTAGATGTGTTTAAATTTTTTCAATTCCTATTTGCTTCCTATTTACATTTTAGGACATTTTCCAAATGTCCTTTGCTCCTGTCTACATGTGTGTGCCTTTGGATATTTGCCAATGTCCTTTGTGTGTGTCTTCCTATGTGCTTATGACCCTTGTGCCAATATTTTATTATTATTTTTATGTGTGTTTGTGGCATTTGAACATGCCTTATATGCCTTGCATGCTTATTTGGCCCCTTGGCCACCCTTGTGTGCCTCTTACTTCTTGATTTGTATGCTTTTTTACTTGATCATTTCTCTTTATGTGAAATGGCATGATTATAATCATGCATTTACCTTGATTCTTAGAAGCCATGATGGACATCATGCTCCATCTCTCCATGATACTAAAAACTAACAACTAACACCTTGCTTCCCAGATTTATCCTATGCACATGTTATTATATTGTTATATCTATTTAGGAATACCCCTATGGATCTAATAATCTATCTTTACAACTTTTTCTATATCTTGAGATTATGAATATCAATGTTATATCAAAAAATTTCATAGCTTAACACACTTTTTGGGCTTATTATTTTGAGGGAATTCGTTGAAAGGTCTTCATTCCTACCCTCAAAAGAGGGGGAAAAAAATAAGGGATTTGTCATAGAGATCAAATCTCCTTCCAGTCAAAAATGCAATTTCAAAAAAAAATTAGTCTATATTCCAAAATTTAGCATAGCCAAGGTAGATGAGGCAAAAAACAAAGAACACAATCCATTTTTTCATTTTGGCTCTAGACATAACACCAAAAATGGTGTTATAGCATTGGACTCTAAAGTGTCTAGTTTTCGGTGCTAGTGTCCAAATAGAAAAATTTCTAGTTTTCTAGAATCAGATAAAGGGGTGAGTTCAGTCACCATTTTGACATAATAGTATAGTCCAGAATCTAGTAATTTTTAGCACTTTTTCATTGAGAGAATCTAGATACACGGGTCATCATACGTGACATGAGAGTTTCCACTTACAGTTTAGAAATAAATGTTGATATAACTTTCAAATCAGAATGTATGTTCTAGAAACTAATTATTGGGGGTAATGTGTGTAACACATGGGCCTTCTATTTTTTGAGTTTAATACATTTTCTTGCATGATCCTAGTATTTTCATGCCTTACTCCATTTTCAAGTTGTTGGCATCACTTTCAAGTAAAATTTCATATAATTTTGATTCTTGAGTACCTGAGTTCCCAAGTTGATTCTAATTTTGGAGGGGCTTTTTATACAAGTTCCAATCTCCATCTTTAAAAGTGGCCAATATTGGCTTAGTTTCCAATCACATTCAGCTATCTATGCCAACATTATTAGATTACAACATGTTCAAGGTATTCTTGAGCCATCTCATATGACATTCAACTTATACCAGTATCTTTTTATTTATCTTCACATCATGAGGAAATGATGGAGCCAAAGGTCTACTAACCTTTGTATTATTGAGTCACCAATTTAGAAGAATTGGACACAGTCTAGACATCAATTACCACATGCATGATTCATTAACTTCAAATAGTTGGTGATGATGAAGCCAAAGGGCCTACCTTTCCATTCTTGAGCTACCTTTAAGGGAATTGAGCACTCAGATCATCTATTGATATAAATATTGGTTCAATAATCATCTAGCATCACTCAACACAACCCAATATCATAACAGGTTTTGTATTGGTTCACGTACTCAGTGAAGTGTATTCATTCCTTTCTCCTCCTTTTTATCTCTTTACCCAACTTTGTATGTTATTATTTTAGATATAGCATATATAGTAAGAAATAATCTAATTTTATTTTATTTTTTTACATATTTACAAAGTACAACGTGCTCTCACCATGCACAAATCCAACATCACATAGCTTCTTGGTCTTAGCCTCACAGGTAATTTTAGGTACACTTTTATTTTTCTCCTTTATCCTAGTATTTAACTTACCTACATACTTATAATAAAGGTGGGGGGGGGGGGTAAATTTAATCACATAAAAATGAAATTTGTACAACTTGAGCATGATTTGTTATATCCAAACCATAGGTCTTTCTTTCTTGCTTACATAACCCACTAGGCATTTTTTCACTATTTCTTAGTCACTTGAAGCCTTCTTAAATTAGCCCAAACTTCCTCAAACTCCTCTCCTAGGTATAGACCTATCCCTTAAGGTCCATATCCCCTTGGAAAATAGTGCCATAAGTTGGACTATATCACTAAACCCTAGGGTATCCACTTCCAGCCCTATTGTCCAAGTCACTCTTAGCCTCAAATGGTCAGATGTCCCTAGATCCTTATCTTTTTCCCTATTAGCCCAAAATGAAGTCATCCAACCTAATATCATTAATTTACATATAAAACCCTATTAAATGTTTATTTATAAGGATTGGAAATCATTCAAAAGGAATGAGCTATAAATACACTAAGCACACTTATGCAAATCTTCCTATTCTTTGCATACAACCAACCACTACTATTTCCAGCCTACTCAAGCTCCTACACAAGTCACGAATCATCTCAAGCTTGCCAAAATTTTCATAATAATTTCATTACATATATAATATTGTACAATACACATTCAATTTTGGAGAACTACATTGGCCTTGATCCCTCCTCAAGGTATTGGTATGTAGGCAACATGCCCACACATGGGGTGTGATTGTACATTTAGTGCATAATACACACTAACCCATTTTTCTAGTTAATTCAAGACAATTTTTCAAGCCTAACAAGGAACTAGGACTCTAGAGGATAGAATTAGTTATACATGGATCTTTTTGGATGATCAAGACTTATGATTTCAGATATAGAGCCTCTTAAAGTATCAGAATAAAACCTAGAAAGCTCAAAAGAAGCAAATCAAATAGACTATAGCACCAAAAATAAGACTATAACATTGGACCCCAAAGTGTATAGTTTTAGGCACTACCATCTAGGTATAAAATAGACTTTGAGGTTCTATTTTTGATAGTCTACTTAGTCAGCTCAGCAATTTATAGTTCTAAAATCCTTCGTCTTAGTCCTAAAATGAACTAAGTTTCCTCTATATCTCTTTTTTAATATTTTTATTAATTAATTGATCAAATATATATCTATAAAATAAGTAGGTAAATTTAGGCATACTATATTTACATATATTCTAGATTAATTTAGACCCTTTACTAATTAGGAAATTACACCCATGGTTTCCCAAAAATAGTAAAACACTAGGCCTGTGTACAGACAAGGGAGAGTGTTTAGGGGTCAAAACATTAAATTCCATATTTTATTTGAGATCTTATCTCAAGAGCATATTTTTAACCATTTGGGATTATTCCCCCTTGATGGCATAGTCTAGGATTCTAAATATGAAGTGCAAGGTCACATTTTTATCAACACCCTATAGGTTTCACTGTCAAATTCCAATGGTTTCTCAGGCAACTTTGGACTCCAATTATTCATTCGTCACTCACATTTTGACCCTAAAAATTGGCATGATAATTATATGTGGATAGGTATATAGGGTGAGCATATGAATATCCTTCAAAACCACCATAGTCTCATTGTATGAAAACAAAAAAAACACTTAGGAGCTCTATTTTATCCACTTGGGGACTGTGACCCTGAGTTTAGTCATTTAGATTTTAGAATGGTTTGTACTTTAATTTGTCACTATACATCTTTAAAATGGTAATTAATGATTTAAAACACATGATATGGCTTCAATAAAATTTCCAATTTATGTTTTAACACTTTCAAAATGACACCACAACTCTTCAATTAAGGCACCTATAGGTAGTAATGGTTGTGAGTAGGGCAGTGAGAAGAACATGAACCATATCAATGCTAGATGAATTATTAACAACATGATATCATTTCAAAATTAAAATGAGTCTTTTATATCCTATGTAGACTTGGGTAACATCAATATAGCTTCACTTCATGTGATACTTTCTTTGAATATCTGTAGATGCACCTCTAATGGCTGCCAAACTAAAAAAGTTGCATGTGACTATAATTCTCACTCTTCTTATACTATATGGAGGATTTATCACCACTCCATGTTGATAAAGGATACATAAATGTTTAAAAACCTTAAAAAAACATTTATGTACATCCCTAGAAACTCTACAAATCATGGCCAAAGATGAACATTTCATGATCTAAAAATTATACCAACACATCCAAATGAACCTTAAATATATGTAAACCTATAAAAAAATTCCCCTACCTTCATCAAACATGATAAATGTCTTTAATGGCACCTGAGATAGTTGAGAGTGAAAAAAGATTAGTTGGAAGCATATATAAGCCTATAAAAGGCTTTCTTAGGCACTTGAGATTTTCAAAACAAAGAGAACCATGGAAATTTATTTTAAATCATAGAGAAACACTTGGAACCAAAAAACCATCAAACCAAACTAATAAAATCTGAAACAAGTGCAAATAGTGACCCCCTCATGGATGTAAGTACTTAAAAAGTTACTTGGAGTGTTAGAAATTATTCATAAAGGATGAGGAACCAAATTTAAAGTTCTTGATATTGATTTTAATTACACCAAGATTAATATCCAACACCACTACCATTCCTCCCAACTCTACTTGTACGGCCCATGCCAAGTGCTTGAATTTGACCTTCCTTGGCTTGCAAAGAGAAAATGGAATAAATAGGAGAAAAATTGAACTTTTTTGCATCCTCCTTGAAACCCAATCATTAAAAATAGTGTGGGAAGGTGAAGATTCAATCCACTCACGTTTTTAGTTTAAGGTGAGTTTTGAAAGTCCATATAAGTGCTACAAATGGCCTATTTTTAAGAATAAACTACCAATTCTTGCATATAATTAACTCTTTAACTACCATCTGACTAATTATTACATAGTATGACCTCTTCCACATTCATATTTATTTTTATGACAAGTACTTTAACTCCACCACCTGTACAAGTCATTAATTGAGCTCAAAAATTGGCCAAATGACCCTTTTGACATATGAAACCTAGTAAGTGACCAATTTATGACTTGAAGACACCTTGAAACATATCAAAGACCATTATAAGACATTTAAAAAATAAATTTATCCTTTGAATAAGTTTTAACATTGTTGACCAACTTTGACTTTGGTTGACTAGGCTAGTACAAGGAGGATGGGCTTCAACAAGGACTAGGGGAAGGACAAGTGAGACATATAGGATAATAAGAGAACCCATATTACACATGAAATATTATTCAAAAATTCAAAATATTAGGGTTTAACCCAATTTTACCTAGGGTCAAATTTGGTCAACATTCTTAGTGATTCTTAGGAGTGGCATGCCAGTTATGCCTAAGACCAGTTGCCTATTCCTTCCATTGGGAATAGAGTCATGCATATGGGCACTAAAATTGACTTGAAATAAACTTTTACTCAAGGAAAACAATATATTTTACCCACACACAAAAAATCAAAGACACACCACAAGCCAAAGGAAGGAAACACAAGATAAACTAAAACAAACACACTCTAATATGTACAAATTAAATTTAAATAACTAATCCTCCTAGATCGAAAGGAATTTTTTTTTACCATCTTCTTGAAGTGAACTAGAAGGATGCGCAAGATATAACTTAGGACTTATTCTTATTTATTCAACACCTTGTTCACTTCTCATGGTGCTTGCATTGGTTTTATTTGGTTTTATAGCTAAGAACATGTGTTCAATGAAGATATAATCCTCTTTATTGGTTTGAATGGAAACCATAACCCTTATTTAAAATTATTTTTCATTTATTCTAGACTCATTTTTACCCTCACACTCAACCTCAACTTCAACTGCAAGTGGCTTTCCATCATCAAGACTATACTCATTTTTTAAATTAAGGTCTCCATCAAACTTTGGTGGTCCTAGAAACTAAATGCATGAGAGCTGTTCTTAAAAACATACTACCTCTCTTTATATCTTATATTATTCATCTATATTATACATTAGATTTTCTTGAGATGAACCATGCTTACCTTGATCTTTAGACTCTTCAAAAATGTGCAAATAGGACTGCCATATGACCTTGTCTTCTTGTTGAGGTAATTCATGAATTTCAATAGCTCTTTATAATGCGAAGATACATCATTCAAGCTTAAGAAAAATTTCTCAAGGTCATCCAAAAATACCCTCTTCATGATAAATAGAAAGGACTTAAAGTTTATAAACATTCTTACCAATTTATTTTGGAATATCATATTGGCTAATGAGTACCTCTTATTAATATTATTTTTCAAGTTGATCATCATCATCTTCCATGAATCATGGAAATTCATAAATCCACTCAAGGTCTACATTTTCTTGTCTTACAGCTAAAGTGTCTTCTTCTACTAAAACCTATGCTTGTTTATTCATGTCATCAACTCCTTCCTCAAGCTCAAAAACTGATCTACTAGGGTGAAGAGGTGTGCCAATGGAAATATATTCATCATATGTGCTTGAGATATCATCTTAAATATGTCCAAGGAACCCACTATGGTAGTATCATCTTCCAACTCTTAAAGAGTCTTAGGAACAATTAGTTAATTCTCAAGTTGTGAAGGCAATAGAGAAGAAGTATTAAATGGTAATCCTTTAAGTATCTTGTCAACTTTTGGTATATATTGTAATTTATTAGAATATATAGCATGAAGGGTAGAGGTAGAATTAGAACAACTTGTAAGACCTTTTGAATTTCTCCCAACACAATTCTCCTTCATAATTTACCTAGGCATAGGACCTTCCTTCCTCTCAAGGTTAGGCATGACATAGTTTGGGTTTTTGGTTCAATATGGACTACAATATGAATCTATGGAAATATCTTGAGTAGGATTAGTAATCTTGGGAGGTAAAATGATGAGAATGATCAATGTTTGGTTTTATTTGAGATATGATCTGCAAATGAAACTTGTTATGCATCTTTGACTCAATTTGACCTTTCCAATCATGATTAAACTTGAAAATAAATTGAGACATATCATTGGACACTCTTCCCCCAATATTATCCATAAAGTCATTATCTAAGAATAGAGAAAATTATGGTTACACATCTAAAACTATTATATCTTGTGGGATTATAACATTAGTATAAGCAAGAAAATCAAAAGACACATTTATGTTTCTTACAATGCCAAGAGTGTTTGTATCTCTTCCTTCTAATTATAATTCTACTCTAGAATCAAACTCATATTACAAGTTTAACTCATTATCTATTTCCTTATGGATAAAATAATGACTTGCGATAGTACTAAAAGCACAATTATGAATCAAGACATTAATAATGATCATGGTGGTAATGAAAGGAGAAGGAAAAACCTTCTTGACTTGTTGAGGAACATGAGATTGATGTTGCATTGCTTGTTGTTTCAAAAGTTATTTTAACTCCATAAGTTCACTTTTAAAACCCTAGAAATCAAGGTTTAACTCATTCTCATCTTGCTCAAACTGATCATTAAGAGTAGTAGGTTTGTAATAGGAGTGATTCGATGTTGGAGGAGAGTAGAAAGGTTGATATGAACCTTCATGAAGTTCAGTCTCTTGAGGAAAACTTGTGGAGAAGCCATGAACACCAAAAGTAGAATCATCTTAATAAGAAGGTACATGATGATTGGAATATGAAGAGTACATATCAAAATTGATGTTTTAAAGCACTAGGACCGCTTACACTAGATGAAATCATTCAGAGTCACCATTGCTGCCTTGATTGCCTTTAGAGGATAATGAGTTGAAGGATAACACCATAAATTCCTTCACTTGAATTCAATTATCCCATCAAGTGTGCTAGAACTATTAGCTCTAAATCTTGTACCCTAGAAGAGGGTGTTAAATCCTCTTCTATATTTGGGTAACAATAGACTACTCCAGGTGTGTGCGGCACCTATGGTGGAAGTAGACCTCTAGGATTGAAAGGAATAGCTTCCTAGATATATCTTGATGTACTTGTCACATATATAATACTTTTTATATAAAAAGGGATAGGATTTACATAAAATTAAATGATTCTAAGGGGGTGATACACCATGAATATCTCCATAATATTATCATATAGATACATTAAGAGACAAAACTCACAAAAACAACTTCTACCTCTTAAAGCACTCTAATATTAGCATTTCAAACATGAAGGTGGAATATATGAAAGATTACTCAAGGTGAGTTAACCAAATATTAGTTTTAGACACTAAGGCTACTTTCACACTTGAAAAATATACTCATACATTTAACAACACTTCATGTGACCTTTTAGAATGAAATATCTTGCATCAGACATGGAAGGATTGAGAGGAAGCAAAGATTGACATCAATCACTTGAATTTTCACTATACATCTCTTCAAAAACATATAAAATTTAGTTTATTGGATCAAAACCAAATTGCATATATTATTTCAAATGAAAAGTACAATATCAAACCAATAGGACTTTGCCATACTAGGTGTGGTATTTTTAACAATAGCAAAAATGGCTTGCATTTATAGAACTTGGAAGAAGAGAGAGAAAAGAGAAGTTCAAGAGGCCCAAGGATGAGTGTCAAAATATTAAAATCAGTTATAATACATGGAAATGAGGTGTAAGAGAGATAAATAAATGATGTGAACATGTGTCCATCCCAAACTAAGCACCTTCCTCACATGTGGCATTGAAACTCTTCAATCACTCTCCCTTGGAAAATACCTTCATCATGGGCTTGCTTGAGGATTAAAAAATAGATTAGGGACAAGTGTCTCATGTCCACTGAGGAGAGGAAGTTAAAAATAGGCCTCCACCTACATTAATATTTTTCCTAATCATTGGCCTTTTCTTACATAGGCGCAATAATCATTTACAACCATGATCACTCTCTAATAGGCTTTTCTTGAAAATTGGCACTAGCATATTCTTATCCTTCCTAATTGATCCATACCAGGCATATCATGACACATGTTAGGACACTTCATACACTTGGATCCATTAGACACATCTTAAAAGGTCTCCAAATTTAGGTTATCACTCTTTTCACAATGTCACTTTAGAGACTAGTTGAAGTCAGAGGCCTCGTAGGGACACTTATGATCATTTATAAGATCCTAAAATGGAATATGGAGTTGGTTCAAGTCTCAATATATCCTCCCAAGTGGTTTGTATCCCATGATCATCTTCAGGGCATACAAAACATAATAAATTGTCAAATAAACCTATTTTTTGCTTGATCTATATGGATTCCATACAATCTAATTCCATGGATCTGAACCTTATGAAGTTCTCAACAACTTCTATTTATCTCTTAGGGTCAAATTTCTTCATTTGGATGCACTTTGAGCCTCATTTCTTCCACCAAGTCACAAAATAGGGCTTTAGGAGGGTTTTGAGTGCACTAGCCCTTAAGGGATTGTTCCAAAATATCTAACATTATAACTCTAAATTAACACCCCAATTTTATTTATTTTGACCTCCTTCATCCTATTGTAACTTATTATAATCCCATCCATTGAATCCAAGTATGTGTGAGTATTTGAAGTTGACCTCTCGATTACACCCCTTCAATTTGCATACCCTCTCATGGTGTTGGGTCCAAAATTGATCATTATGTGACCACAAATTAAGATAAAATATAAATAGAAAATTATTTAACCTACCTATTTATGGATTAAAAACCTCCAATATACCTATACAATCCTGAATTATCCAATTTGAAAGCTTTGACATGGTTGAAAATGCATATGACCCTCAACTTGGCTTCTAGGCCTAAGGGTTTCCCTCATGCATGACTGTAACCTTTGTTGATCATGGAACCCTATTTAATTTAAATTATCATATAAAGGTTTTTTATATATATTTTTAGGTTTTATCAAGCTTCAAAAACTTTAATTTGATTTATCCTTGTCTTTTGGTCACCTACTCATCACTTTTCCTCAAAACTGCCAGTTTTGTGCCTCAAAAAAGTACCTTACCTATAACATAAAATAGAGAGTATTAACCCTATTATAATTGAAATATTTACCATTTTAATATATTTTTAAACTCATAATGGTATTATTTACCAAATTTTATCACTTAACACATCCATTTGACCCTCTAAAACCTCCAAAAGCCAAGACAAACTTGTAGGAATGCACTATTTACAAGGGTTTTGAAGGATGACTGAGTTTTGCATCTTTGTTTGAGACCTATTTTTGCCACATGATCCTTAAAATGGGCATATTAATTTTACATGATGTTTTGAAACAATATTCTATCCTATTGGTCTCTCAAACACTTTCTATGCTTTTGGAAACATAGACTAGGTCTATAACTACCTAGAATGAGACCACTATTTAGGCCTACATGTAGGTTATTTGAGCTTATTTTAGGATTTAAAAATAGAATAAAAACCTTATAAAATGTTTATAAGCTCATTTATATATTAATACATCATTTTTTCCAAAATTTATCTCTATCCTTTGAACTAATTTATCTCTCATTCCCAAGATTAGGCCATCTACTTGTTATGAGCTGAGACAACTTATCCTACCTATAGCTTGATTTGGATTTATCCACCCTTGTATTAGGTGTATTTGGGTTTTACATGAGATCCTTGAGGTAAATTTTCACTTTTATAAACCAAATTTTACCAACATGGTCTCTTCTCTTATAAATGAATCCTTACTTCTATCTTAATGGAAATATTTCTTACATGACTATGTTTTATGGACTTTAGGTATGCATGTATGTGCACTTGAGATTTATTAGTTCATGTGGTTGATAATAAGTACCTTAAATTCAGGATTATTTCTCTAAAAGTATCCATTTTCACCCTAAACATTAAATTTGGTCATTATATTCCCAATTGAAATAAAAACTTACTAAAACCTGTTCTAGGTGATCCTTACCAAGCCTGTGTATGGACAAGGGAGAGTGCTTAGGGGTCAAAACATGAAATTACATATTTTATTTAATATATTGGATAAAGAGTGTATTTTTAACCATTTTTTATTTTTATCCCTTGATTTCATATTCTAGGATTCTGAATATGAAGTGCAAGGTCACTTTTTATCAACATCTTGTAGGTTTCACTATCAAAATCTCGTGGTTTCTTGGGAAACTTTGGACGCAAATTATTCATCCTTAAATCCAATTTTGACCCTAAAAACTATATTTAGAATTTTATTTGGATATTTATATAAGGTGAGCATATGAGGATCCTTCAAAACCACCATAGTCTCAATTTATGAAAACAACAAAAACACTCAGGAGCTATATTTTGTCCACTTGGGGACTATGAGCCTGAGTTCAGTCACTTGGATTTTAGCATGGTTTGTCCTTTCATTTGTTATTATAAGTCTTTAAAAATGTAATTAATGATCTAAAAAACATGATATGGATTTAATAAAAGTTATAATTTATGTTTTAACACTTTCAAAATGGCATCACAACTCTTCAATTAAGGCACCTATAGGCAATAATGGTTATGAATAGGACAGTGAGAAGAACATGAGCCATGTCCATGCTATATGAAATATTAACAATATGATATAATTTCACAAGTAAAATGAGTCTTTTCTGTCTTATGGAGACTTGGGTAACATCAAGATAGCTTCACCTCACATGAAACTTTCTTTGAATATCTATAGATGCACCTCTAATTGATACTAAATTATAAACTACTATTTTATACTTTTGCATTTATTTTATCTAGTAATTT
Organism: Torreya grandis; assembly: GCA_037957365.1. Lineage (NCBI taxonomy): Eukaryota > Viridiplantae > Streptophyta > Pinopsida > Cupressales > Taxaceae > Torreya > Torreya grandis. Next base: position 3,046,126 of record JARHVA010001597.1, on the reverse strand, counting down.
ATAGTTTTAAAAAATTACCTATTAAAACTTATTACAAAACATTAAATACATTTCAAATTTTTTTCCTACTTGTACAATGGCCCAATATATCAGTTTTGATGAAAATGATAAAATAGAGCTTCAAGAATTCTTAATGCAAACACCTAGATATGCAAGATGACATGATTAGAATACTAAAAGAGGAAAAGAAAAAAGGAAACCAATGGTCAATATTATCAAACTATAGAGCCACCAGTTACACATGACACTACAGGGGAAACTATGTCATAACAACCCCCTATAGCAGCCCAACCTTCTTCTATGTCACCAACTATAGCTAGTACACCACTTTCTCTTGATGTGGTAGCCATTATACAAGAGATTATATCTATTCAATCCAAGGTGAAACATATTGAGAAAGGTACCAATAGATCTACACATGTATTATATTCCATCACTTTATTGCATACACCTTTGGCACAACATATAGCTGCTACACCTTTGCCACCTAGATTTGTATAACCTAAGCTCACTCTTTATGATCGTAAAGGTGGTATAGAGAAACATTTGATATATTTTCACACAACATGTTTGGATTATGTACCAAATTACTGGCTATTAACTAGGCTATTTCTAAGGAGCCTCAATGATTAAGCACTACAATGGTTTTATAGTCTACCAAATCAGTCGGTCAATACATTCAATTTTCTTACCAACATGTTCCTAGCACATTTCAGTATCAACATTGGTGATAAGTTGTCATATGCTTAAATTACACACCAAAAATAGAAGTCAAATGAGCCTCTCACCAAGTATGTTGTCAAATATAAGACCATATTGGCTAAGATGACTATCCCTATGGTAGATGAAGAGTTACAAGACCTCTTCAAATAGAGTCTTCTACTTGTTTTTCATGAAATGATCATGTTTAAAAGATTATATTCTTTCACTAAATTGTGTCACACTTTAAAATAATGAGAAATCAAAATCATATCAATGGGAAAACTCAAGTACAAAAGTGTTTTAGATATAACTAATAAGAGTAACAATAATGTCCCATATAAGGTCAAGTTTAATGATAGTAAAAGATAGACTCAACAAATAGTCAATGCAAATTCAGAGCCCCCATAGAGAGTCACATTATCAACACCCCCTCGATGACCTTTTAAAAATCTAAAAGTTTCTCTAGATAGAGTTATACATTAGCTACTAGAATGTAATATAATTTCTCTACCTCCTCTCAGATAAGTTGATTTAATGAAGCCTCTTCCATGGGGATATGATCAAAATGCATTTTGTGAGTTTTACAGGGCACTGGGCCATACTATAAATAGATGCATTAGTCTCAGGCATAAGATATAGGATTTAATTAATGCTAATTAGATTGATTTAGGCACTTTATTTGAGCCTCCATAGGCCAAACCAACATAATATAAGTCACTTAAAATATTTTTAGATCCATTTCCATAGCATATCAAGTTAGAGGTACAAGACACATCAAGTCTACATCATGCATATCAGGCACATCCTCCACTAGATACATAAAAGGCACTGGTAGTTGATTCACATCCATTGAGCCACATAATTGGCACCTTTCATTCCAACCTTCTATTTCAGCCTTTTATTGCCTTTTCCAAGTAGGAGATTATCAAGGATGACATAGATTATCATGTACTCTTCATTAGAGGTTTTATGCATGATCATCCCATTCATAATGTTCTAATTAACAATGGATCCAATGCTAACATGTGTATTATGACACTACTACAACACTTTGGGTATACAGAGAAGGATATCACTCTGAATAACATAGTTATCAATGGATTTAGTGGACATAGTCAGACTACATTGGGTGAGATCATCATTCCATTACAGGTTGGTCTTACATGCATGACCACACCATTCACTATAGTTCCTATCATAAGAGTTTTTGACATGTTACTTGGTAGAACTTGGATACAAAAACTTCAATAAATTCCATCTAGAGTACATCGATGCATGAAATGCATTCATGTTAATTAGGTTATTATAGATACTAGAGTTTCATATGAGTTACCACGTCTAGTTTTAGTGCTAATTTTAGTTCTAGAGCTAGTTTTGTTTCCAACACCAGTTATAAATCCATTACCAGTATAGAGGGTCTATACACCTCCATAGCTTTAGGATTTTATATATATTCCATCTACAATATTCACACCTAGAGTAATTTCATTGAGATCTCAGGCATCTACACATTGATCACATGTTTAGAGAGCTTCTCCTACTTATAGATGGGTCCTTAAGAGCCCTATAGTTACATATAATTCTCAGAGTTATAGAAGATCCTTAAAGTCAATATGTACTTCATAGATTTTACATAATTTATATATATCCAAATTTTAGATCCTCAATCTCAACACTTCCATCATGCCTCACGATCATGCATAATTCCACTTTTTAATATTGAACGCCATGATAGACAATCTCTTTTGAGACTCATCGGTCATTTTTAGTATTCTATGTGGATATTCTCTTTTGCATGATTATACATAGCTTATTCCAAAAATACAAAAACATGTCAATTGTATGCATCGTCTATGTTTTACATTTCTAATCCATATGCTAGACTTACATTATACTATTTTATACTATTATTTGTCAATTTATCAATAGTACCATGCTTCACTTGATATTTTTTGAGTGTGTGTAGTGCATCTATATCCTTGATTACTTTACTCCACCCAATGAGGGGGCATCTTACATCTATATTCCAGTTACATATCAATACATCTACCCATTAGGGGTAAACTCTACATGACTACACCATCTAGGTTATGTCATTCTTATACCACACACATTAGACATCTTTTTATATTATGTTCCTTACTTGATTGCATAGATATTTTATAAACATCCATTGTAATTTATCACACTTTTCTATTTCATATAATATACATTAGTCTTATATCACATAACTTGTATACTATTGCTTCTCACTTTTTATAGTTAGATGCATGTTCACTTATTCTAGTACTTTACATACTTCTAGTATTTTCTTTGATTAGCTAGATGTGTTTACACTTTTCTAGTTCCTGTTTGCATTTTAGGACATTTTCCAAATGTCCTTTGCTCCTGTCTATATGTGTGTGCCTTTAGACATTTACCAATGTCCTTTGTGTGTGCATTCCTATGTGCTTATGGCCCTTATTCCAATATTTGATTATTCCTTTTGTGTGTTTATGTGGCATTTGAACAAGCCTTATAAGCCTTGCATGCTTATTTGGCCCCTTGGCCACCCTTGTGTGTCTCTTTCTTCTTGATTTGTATGCTTGTTTACTTGATAATTTCTCTTTGTGTGCAATTCCATGATTCCAATCATGCATTTACCTTGTTTCCTAGATGCCATGATGGACATCATGCTCCATCCCTCCATGATACCAACAACTAACAACTAACACCTCACATTCTAGATTTCTCCTATGTGCATGTTATTACATTTTTATATCTATTTAGGCATACCCCTATGGATCTAACAATCTCTCTGTACAAATTTTTATATATCTTCAGATCATGAATATAAATGCTATATAAAACATTTTTGTAGCTTAATACACTTGCAGGGCTTCTTCTTTTAAGCACAGTCATTGCAAGGTCTTCATTCCTACCCTTAGAAGAGGGGGAAACAAATAGGGGCTTTGTTGTAGAGATTAGAGCTCTTACTAGTCAAAAACATAGTTGTAAAAAAGTTTAGTCCAGATTCCATAATTCAACATAGGTAGGCCAGATCAGGTAGACAACAGAGAACACAATATAATTTTTAGTTTTGGATCTAGACTATAACACCAAAAATGGGACTATATCGCTAGACTCCAAAGTGTCTAGTTTTTGATGTTAGTGTTTAGATAACATAATTTCTAGTTTTTATAGAATCAAGAAGAGGAGTGAGTTTAGTCATAGTTTTGACATAATAATACAGTCCAAAATCAAATACTTTTGGGTGCTTTTCTACTCAAAGAATTCATATACAAGAGGCACCATGCATGGCATGAGGATTTCCACTTATAGTTTAGACATGGAAATTGATACAAATTTCATTTTAGAATCTATGTTCTACACACAAGTTATTAGGGGCAATGTGTGCGGCACATGGGCCTTCTTTTTTCTAAGTTTAGTACATTTTCTTGCATGTTCCCAAAAGTTTCATGCCTTACTCCATCTATAGGTAGTTGGCATCACTTTCAAGCAAACATTCATACAATTTTTCTTCTGGAGTACCTAAGTTATTGAGTTGATTCTAGTTTTGGAGGGGATTTTTATACAAGTTCCAATCTCCATCTTTCAAAGTGGCCAACATTGGCCTTGTTTCCAGTCACATTTAGCTATCCATTCCAACATTATCAAATTAAAAAAAAATCATGGGCTTTATAAGCCATCTCATATGACATTCAACTTATAACAATATCTTTCTATTTAGATTCACATTATGAGGCAATCATGGATCCAAAGGTCTAGCTAAACTTTGTATTCTTGAGCCACTAATTTAGAGGGATTGGACACATAGTCCAAACATTGATTAGCGCACTCATGATTTGTTAACTTCACATAGTTCACAATGATGGAGCCAAAGGGATAGCCTTTGCATTCTTGAGCCACCTTTTAGGGGATTGAGCACTCATCTCATTCATCAATATAACTCTTGGTTTAGTATTCATCCAACATCACTCAACACATCCCAACAACATAATAGGTTTTGTATTGGTTCACATACTCGATGAGGTGTATTCATTCCTTTCTCTTCCTTTTTCTCTCTCTTTACCCAAATTTATAAATTATTATTTTAGATATAGCATATCTAGTAAGAACCAATATAATTTCATTTTCCTTGTTTACAAATTCACATAGTGTAATATGCTATCACCATGCATAAATCTAACATTACATAGTGTCTTGGGCTTACCCTCATAGGTAAGTTTAGGTACACTTCTAATTTTATCCTTTCTCATAGTATTTTTATTAGCTACATACTTATAATAAAGGTGGGGGGGGGGGGAATTTAGTCACCTAAAAATGCAATTGGTACAACTTGAGCATGACTTGTGACATCTAAACCATAGGTCTTTCCTTCTTGCTTTCACAACCCACTAGGCATGTTTTCACTACTTCCCAATCACCTGAAGCCTTCCTAAATCAGCCCTACCTACCTTGGAATCCTCTACTATGCATAGACCTATCCCATAAGTTCCTTATCCCCTTGGATAATAGCACCATAAGCTAAATAATAGCACTAGACCCTAAGATGTCCACTTTTTAGTGTTATTATTGAAGTCATTCTTAGCCTCAAATAATTAGATTTCCATATATCCTTATATTTTTCCTTGTTGGCCTAACATGAAGTCATATAACCCAATGTCATCATGTTCCATTTAAAATCCTATTAAAGGGTCATTTAGAAGGGTTGATAATCAATTAAAAGGCATGAGATAGAAATACACTAAGCACACTTGAGGAAATCTTCCTATTCTTTGCATACAACCAACCACTACTATTTCCAACCTACTCAATCTCCTACACAAGTTAAAAGTTATCTAAAGATTTCCCAAATTCATATAATAATTTTATTACATACACAAGATTGCATAATACATGTTCAATTTTGGATAACTACATTAGACCTAATCCCTCCTCAGAGTATTGGTATGTAGGCAGCCTGCCCATAAATGGGGTGTGATTAAATATTTAGTGTATAATACACACTAACCCATTTTTACAATTGATTCAATACCATTTTTCAATCTTAAGGAGGAACTATGACCCTAGAGAATATAATTAGTTACCCACAGAGCTTCATGGATGATCAAGACCTAAGATTCCAGCCATAGAGCCTCTCAAAGTATCATAATAGAAACCAAAAAGCTTAGAAGAAGCAAATCAGAGGGACTATAACACCAAAGATAAGACTGTAGTGTTGGACCCAAAAGTGTCTAGTTTTTTGTGCTACTATCTAGGCATAAAAAAGATTTTTGGGCTCTATTTCTAAAAGTCTATCCAATCAACTCAGCAATTTGTAGTTCTAGAATCCTCCATCTCAGTCCTAAAATCAACTAAGTTTACTCTCGATCCCCTTATTTTCTATTTTTATTAATTAATTGATCAAATCTAGATTTATAAAATTAGTAGGTTAATTTAGGCATACTATATTCTAATATTTTCTAGATTAATCTAGACCCTTTACTAATTAAGAAATTAAACCATTAGTTTCTCAAAAATAGTAAAACATTTAGTGAACCCGACTTACTTAGAATCTTTGAAAAAAACCCTAGAAACCCTAGGGATATTTATTTTTTATTTTTTCCATATTTTCCTAATTTTGATAGAATTTAAAAATAAAAAATCTACAAATTTAAGTGCAATATTTTCAATAATTCACTAAAACCCTACTTTCCACATACTAGGTCCTTTTTGCATGAAACCACTTCCAGACCACTAGAAAAAATATTCTACTAATTTTATAAATATATTCAGATATATTCCTAATATATTTCAAGTCTAATCTACTAATTCTCAGTAAAATTTTCAAATTATTGCATTAATTTTGAAAAAAAATCATTTCAAACCCTAGTTACACCACTTAATTTCTTGTCATTTTCCAGAATATTCCTTTTATTTTCTATAAATTTTGATTGAATATTAAAATAAAAAAATTAATTTAAAATTCAAAATTTCATAGTATTCTACAAATAGTATTCCTAAAAAATCCCTAGGTGCATAGACTAGGTCCTATTACATTCTAGGCTATCACCTTACATGTCTGGTAGCTTCGTATCTTTTTTTGCACAAATTTTAAAATACTATTTTAGACTTTTGATTTTATTTTATCCACTAATTTCCAATTTTAACACATTATTTATTACAAATTATTGAAAAACATTCAAATATATTTCATATTATTTTCCTACTTGTACAATAGCCCAATATACCACTTTTGATGAAAATGATAAAAGAGAGCTTCAAGAACTCTTAACCAATCACCCAAATATGAAATTTGACATGATTAGAATATTATAAGAGGAACAATGAAAGGAAACCAATGATCAATCTTCTCAAACTATAGATCCAATAGTTACACATGACACTATGGGGGTAACTATGTAATAATAACCCCTTATAGCAACCCAACCTTCTTTTATGCCACCATTTGTAGCTAGTACATCCCTATCTCCTAATGTGGTAGCCCTTGTGTAATATATTTTATCTCTTCAATCCAAGGTGAAACATATTGAGCAAGGTACCACTAGATCTACACAGGCATTAGATTTTGTCACTTTATTGCATACACCTTTGGCACAACATATTATTACTACACCCTTACCACCTAGATTTATATAACCTAAGATAACTCTTTACAATGGCAAGGGTGTTATAGAGACACATTTGAGAGCCTTTCATGTATCATGTTTGGATTATGTACCAAATGACTGGTTATTAACTAAGTTATTTCCAAGAAGCCTCAAGGATTATGCACTACAATGGTTTTATAGTCTTTTGAATTAGTCAATCGATGCATTCAATCCTCTTGCCGACATGTTAATAGCACATTTCATTATCAACATCAGTAATAAGGTTTCATATGCTCAAATCACACAATATTAATAGAAGTTAAATGAGCCTCTCATCGAATATGTTCTTAGATATTAGACCATATTGGCTAAGATGACTAGCCCTATAGCAGATTAGGAGTACATGACCTCTTCAAATAGAGTCCTATATCAATTTTACATGAAAAAATCATGTTTAAAAGATTATCTTCTTTCACTAACTTCTGCCACACTCAAAAAGAATAAGAAATCAAACACATGTCAATGGGAAAACTCAAATACACAAGTGTATCAGATACAACTAATAAGAGTAACAAAAAAATCCCATATAAGGTCAAGTTTAATCACAATAAAGGACAAAATCAATAAATGATCATTGCAGCTTTAGAATCCCCATGGAGAGTCACATTATTAGCACTTCCTTGACAACCTTTTACAAATATACAAGTTTCTCTAGCCAAAGTTCTATAGTAGCTACTAGAAATTTTTATCATTTCTCTACCTCATATCAGAGAAGTTAATCCAACAAAGCCTCTTCCATTGGGATATGATCATAATGAATTTTTTGAATTTTATAGGCCACCAAGCCAAACTACAAATAGATGCATTAATCTTAGGCATAAGATACAACATTTAATTGATGCCAACTAGATTAATCTAGGCACTTTAGTTGAGCCTCCTTAGGTCGAACCAATGCAGGATGACACAAATTATCATGCACTCTTCATTAGAGCTTTTATTCATGATCATCCCATTCACAATGTTCTAGTTGACAATGGATCTAGTGTTAACATGTGTACTATGACACTACTACAACACTTATGTTATATAGAGAAAGATATCACTTTGACTAACATAGTTATTAGTGGATTTAGTGGACATAGTCAGACTATATTAGGTGATATCCTCATTCCATTATAGGTTGATCTTACATGCATGACCACACCATTCACTATAGTTCCTAGCATAGGATTTTTTGACATGTTACTTGGAAGACCTTGGATATAAAATCTTTGAGTAATTCCATCTACAATACATTAATGCATGAAATTCATTCACGCTAATTAGGTTATTACAGTTACTAGAGTTTCATATGAGTTACCACTTCTAATTTTAGTGCCATTTTTAGTTCCAAAGCCAGTTTCAATTCTAGCACTAGTTCTAAATCCATTACTAGTATAGAGGGTCCATACACCTCCATAGCTTAAAGAATCTAGACATCTTCTAGCTACAATATTCACACCTAGAGCAGTTTCATTGAGATCTCAAGGATCTCCACATTGAGCACATGTTTAGAGAGCTTCTCCTACTTTCAAATGGGTCGCTAAGAACCCTACAGTTGCATCTAATTCTTGGATTTATAGAGGACCCTTTTAGTTAGTTTCTACTTCATAGATTTTGGATAATTTACAACATATCCGACTTTGAGAGCCTCAGTCTCAACACTTCCATCATGTCTCATGATCACACACGATTCTACTTTTTGATACTGGACACCATGACAGGGAGTCTCATCTGAGACTCATCGATTAGTATAATTCCCTTTTAGTATTTTTTATACACAGTCTCTTTTGCATGATTGCACATAGCTTATTTTAAAAATACAAAAATAATACAAACTTCAAAAAATTACAAAAAGATGTCAATTATATGCATCATCTATGTTTGACATTACTAATCCTTATGTTGGTCTTAGATTGTGTTATTATATGCTATTGTTTATTGATTTATCTATATTATCATGCTTCACTTGATTTTTTTGATTGTGTAGTTCATCCAGATCCTTGATTTCTTTACTCCACCTATTAAGGGGGCATCTTACATCTACACTTTAGTTACATATCGATACATAAACCCACTAGGGGCACACTCTACATGACTAAAACATCTAGGGTATGTCATTATTACACTACACACTTTAGACATCTTGTTGTAGTATGTTCCTTACTTGCTTACATAGATGTTACATTGACATCCATTAGCATTTATCACACTTTTTTTTTTCATATAATATACATTAGTCTTGTATCACATATCTTATATACTCTTGCTTCTCACTTTATATATTTAGATGCATGTTTACTTCTTCCAGTACTTTGCATGCTTCCAATCTTCACTTTGATTAGCTAGATGTGTTTGCATTTTTCTATTTCCTATTTGCTTCCTATTTTTATTTTAGGACATTTTCCAAATGTCCTTTGCTCATATCTACATGTGTGTACCTTTAGATATTTGCCAATGTCCTTTGCATGTGTCTTCCTATGTGATTATGGCCCTTGTACCAATCTTTGATTTTTCCTTTAATGTGTGTATGTGGCATTTGAACATGCCTTATATGATTTGCATGCTTATTTGGCCCCTTGGCCACCATTGTGTGACTCTTACTTATCACTTTGTATGCTTTTTTTTGATCATTTCTCTTTATGTACAATTCCATGATTCTAATCATGCATTTACCTTGATTCTTGGATGTCATGATGAGCATCATGTTCTATCCCTCCATGATACTAACAACTAACAACTAATAGCTAACAACTAACACCTTGCATTTCATATTTCTCCTATGTGCATGCTATTACATTGCTATATCTATTTAGGCATACCCCTATGGATCTAACAATCTCTATTTAAACTGTTGATATATCTTGAGATCATGAATATCAATGCCATATCAAAAAAATTCATAGCTTAACACACTTTTAGGGATTTTTCTTTTAAGGGTAGTCATTGAAAGGTATTTATTCCTACCCTCAAAAAAGGGGGAAAAAATAAGGGATTTGTCATAGATATCAGAGCTCTTAATAGTCAAAAATGTAGTTTCAAAAAAGTTCAGTCTAGATTCCAAAATTTAACATAGCCAGGCTATATCAAGCAAACAACAGAGAACATAATCCAATTTTTAGTTTTGGCTCTAGACAATAGCACCAAAAATGGGACTATAGCACTAGACTCCAAAGTGTCTAGTTTTTGGTGCTAGTGTCCAAATAGAAAAATTTCTAGTTTTCTATAATTAGGTAGAGGGGTGAGTTTAGTCACCATTTTGACATAATAGTATAGTCTAGAATCTATCAATTTTAAACATTTTTTCACTCAGAAAATCTAGATATAGGGGGCATCATGCATGACATGAGGGTTTCCACTTAAAATTTAGAAATGGAAGTTGATATAACTTTCAATTTAGAATGTATGTTCTAGATACCAATTATTGGGGGTAATGTGCATAGCACATGGGCCTTCTCTATTTTGAGTTCAATACATTTTCTTACATGTTCCTAGTAGTTTCATGCCTTACTCCATTTGCAAGTTGTTGGCATCACTTTCAAGTAAAATTTCATGCAATTTTGTTTTTTGAGTACCTAAGTTCCTAAGTTGATTCCAATTTTTGAGGGGATTTTTATACGAGTTCCAATCTCCATCTTTTGAAGTGGCAAACATTGGCCTAGTTTCTAGTCACATTTAGCTATCTATGCCAACATTGTTAGATTACATCATGTTCAAGGGATTATTCAACCATCTCATATGACATTCAACTTATATCAACATCTTTTTATTTAGCTTCACATCATGAGGTAATTATGGAGCCAAAGGTCTAGCTGACCTTTGTGTTCTTGAGCCACCAATTCAGAGGGATTGGACATATAGTCTAGACATCAATTAGCACATGCATGATTCATTAGCTTAAAATAGTTGGTGATGATGGAGACAAAGGGCCTACCTTTGCATTATTGATCTATCTTCTATGGAATTGATCACTCATATCATTCATCGATATAACTCTTGGTTCAATACTCATCTAGCATCACTCAACACAACCCAATAACATAATAGGTTTTGTATTGGTTCACATACTCAATGAGGTTTATTCATTCATTTCTCTTCCTTTTTATCTCTTTACCCAAATTTATATGTTCTTATTTTAGATATAACATATCTAGTAATAACTATTCTACTTTAATTTTCCTTGTTTACAGATTCACACAATACAATGTGCTCTCACCATGCATAAATCCAACCTCACATAGCTTCTTGGGCTTAGCCTCATAGGTAAGTTTAGGTACGCTTCTATTTTTATCCTTTATCCTAATATTTAACTTATATACATACTTATAATAAGGGGGGGGGAAGTAATCACATAAAAATGAAATTTATACAACTTGAGCATGATTTGTCATATCTAAACCATAGGTCTTTCCTACTTGCTTAAATAACCCACTAGGCATGTTTTCACTACTTCCTAGTCACCTAAAGCCCTCCTGAATCAGCCCCAACTTCCTAAAACTCATCTCCTAAGAATATAACTATCCCCTAAGGTCCTTATCCTCTTGGACAATAGTTCCATAATTTGGACTATAGCACTAGACCCTAGGGTTTTCACTTTCTAGCCCTATTATCCAAGTCACTCTTAGCCTCAAACGGTCAGATTTCCCTAGATCCTTATATTTTTCCCTATCAGCCTAACATGAAGTCATATAACCTAAGATAATTAGTTTACATATAAAATAATATTAAATATTTATTTAGAATGGTTGGCAATCATTCAAAAGGAATGATCTAGAAATACACTAAGCACACTAAAGCAAATCTTGCTATTCTTTGCATACAACCAACAATTACTATTTTCAGCCTACTCAAGCTCTTACACAAGTCGTGAGTCATCTCAATATTTCTAAAATTTACATAATACTTTAATTGAATACACATTCAATTTGGGAGAACTATATTGGCCTTGATCCCTCTTCAGAGTATTAGTATGTATGCAACATGCCCACACATGGGGTGTGATCATATGTTTAGTGCATAATACACACTAACCCTTTTTTATAATTAAACAAATACCATTTTTAAAGACTAAAAAGGAACTAGGACCATAGAGGATATAATTATTTATACATGGAGCTTCGTGGATGATCAAGACCTGTGATTCTAGATACAGAGCCTCCTGAAGTATCAGAACAAAACCTAGAAAGCTCAGAAGAAGTAGATAAAACAAACTATAACACCAAAAATAGGACTATAACACTGGAACCCAAAGTTTCTAGCTTTAGTAACTACTATATAGGTAGAAAATAGACTTCTACATTCTATTTTGATAGTCTACCCAGTTAGCTTAGCAATTTATAGTTCCAAAATCCTTTGTCTTAGTCCTAAAATCAGCTAAGTTTACTCTCTATCCCCTTTTTTTCTATTTTTAGTAATTAATAGATAAAATATAGATCTATAAAATTAGTAGGTATATTTAGGCATACTATATTCACATATTTTCTAGATTAATCTAGACCCTTTACTAATTAGGAAATTAAACCCATAGTTTCCCAAAAATAGTAAAACCCCAGGCTTGTGTATGGACAAGGGAGAGTGCTTAGGGGTCAATACATTAAATTCTATATTTTATTTGTAATTTTAGCTTAGTATCATATTTTTAACCATCTGGGATTATTCCCCCTTGATGGCATAGTCTAGGATTCTTAATATGAATTGCAAGGTCACTTTTCTATCAACACCCTGTAGGTATCACTGTCAAATTCTAATGGTTTCTTGGACAACTTTGGACTTCAATTATTCATTCTTCACTCACATTTTAACCCTAAAAATTGGAATGAGAAATTTATGTGGATAGGGATATAAGGTGAGCATATTATTATCCTTCAAAACCACCATAATATCATTGTATGAAAACAACAAAAATACATAGAAGCTTTATTTTATCCATTTGGGGACTATGAGCCTAAGTTTGGTCACTTGGATTTTAGCATGGTTTATCCTTTAATTTCTCATTATAAATATTTCCAAAGGGAATTAATGATATAAAACACAAGATATGGCTTCAAGAAAAGTTTGAAATTTTGTTTCAACACTTTCAAAATGACTTCACAACTCTTCAATTAGGCACCTATAGGTAGTAATGGTTGTGAGTAGGGTAGTGAGAAGAACATGAACCATATCCATGATAGATGAATTATTAACAACATTATATCATTTCACAAGTAAAATTAGTCTTTTATATCCTATAGATACTTGGGTAACATCAACATAGCTTCACCTCATGTGATACTTTCTTTGCATATCTGTAGATGCACCTCCAATGGCTGCCAAACTGAAAAAGTTGCATATGATGGTAATTCTCACTCTTATTATAATATATTGAGGATTGATCAACATTCCATGTTGATAAAGGATACATAAATATTTAAAAACACCTTTATGTGCATCCCTAAAACCTCTACAAATAATGGCCAAAGCTGAAGAGTAGATGGGAGATGATTGAGTATGGGAAACATAGTTATTTGAGGATTATTTTGGAATTTCATGATCTAAAAATTATACCAACACATAAAAATTCACCTAAATTAGATCTAAACCTCTAATAAAATTTCCCCTTTCTTCATCAAACATGATAGATCTCTTTAATGGCACCTGAGATAATTGAGAGTGAAAAAAGAGCAGTTAGAAGCATATATAAGCCTAGAAAAGGCTTTCTTAGGAAATTGAGATTTTAAAAACAAATATAACCATGGAAATTTATTTGAAATAATGGAGAAACACTTTTAAAAAACAAAACCATCAAACCAAACTAAGAAAATCTAAAACAAGTGCAAATAGTGACCCCCTCATGGATGTAAGTGCATAAAAAGTTACTAGGAGTGTTAGAAATTGTTCATAAAGGAGGAGGAACTAAATTTAAATTTATTGATAAGTATTTTAATTAAAATAATAGTAATATACACCACCAATACCATTCCTCCTAACTCTACTTGTACGGCCCATACTAAGTGCTCAAATTTGACCTTCCTTGGATTGCAAAGAGAAAATGGAAGAAACAAGAGCAAAACTGAACTTTTTGGCATCCTCCTTAAAAACCAAGCATTAAAAATAGTTTTGTAAGATGAAGAGTCACTCCACTCACGTTTTTAGTTTAAGGGAAGTTTTGAAAGTCCATATAAGTGCTACAAATGGCCTATTTTTAAGAAGAAACTACCATTTCCTACATATAATTGACTCTTTAACTACCATCTAACTAATCCTAACACAATCTGACCTATTCCACATTGATATTTATTTTAGTGACAAGTATTTTAACTCCACAAACTGTACAAGTCATTAATTGAGCTCAAAAATTGGCCAAATGACCCTTTTGACACATGAAACCTAGTAAGTGACCAATTTATGACTTGAAGACACCTTGAAACATATCAAAGACCATTATAGGACATTTTAAAAATAAATTGAGACTTTGAATAAGTTTTAACATTGTTGACCAACTTTGACTTTGGTTGACTAGCCTAGTACAAGGAGGATGGGTTTCAACAAGGACTAGGGGAAGGACAAGTGAGACATATAATAAGAGACCCCATAAGACACATGAAACCTTCTTAAAAAATTAAAAATATTATGGTTTAACCCAATATGACTTGGATTCAAATTTGGTCAACATTCCTGGTGATTCCTAGGGGTGGTATGCCAGCTATGCCTAAGACCAGTTGCCTAGTCCTTCCATTGTGCATGGAGTCATGCATATGGGCACTCAAATTGACTCAAACAGACCTTTTAATCAATTAAAACAATATAGTTAACCCACACACACAAAATTAAATACACACACCAATCCAAAGGAAGGAAACACACTTGTGCTATGAAGCACTTAGGAAACACAAGACAAATTAAAACAAACACACTTTAATATGTACAAACTAAATAGAAATATCTGATCCTCCTAGATCAAAAGGAAAATTTTTTATACCATCTTAAATTGAACTATAAGAATGCACAATATACAACTTAGGACTTTTTTTTTAATTCAACACTTTGTTCACTTCTCATGGTGCTTGCATTGGTTTCATTTGGTTCTATAGCTAAGAACATGTGTTCAATGGAGACATAATCCTCTTGATTGTTTTGAATGGAAACCATAACCATTTTTTAAATTGGTGTTTCATTGATTCTAGACTCATTTTTACCCTCACACTCAACCTCAATTTCTGTTACAAGTGCCTTTCCATCATCAAGACTATACTCATTTTGAAAAGTAAGGTCTCAATCAAACTTTGGTGGTCCTAACAACAAAATGCATGAGAGAGGTTCTTAAAAACTTACTACCTCTCTTGATATATTTTATTATTCATCTATCTTATGCATTATATTTTCTTGAGATGAACCATGCTTACCTTGCTCTTTAGACTCTTCAAAAATGTGCAAATAGGACTACCATATGACCTTGTCATCTTGTTGAGGTGATTCAAGAATTTAAATAGGTTCAAATACAACATATTCTTTAAAAAATTTCTCAATCTCTTTCTGAAGTGAAGATACATCATTAAAGCTCAAGCAAAACTTCTGAAAGTCATCCCAAAATGCCAACTTTTCATGATCAATAGAAAGGACTTGAAGTTCATCAACATTCTTACCAATTTCTTATGGAATATCATGTTGGATAATGAGTAGCTTTTCTTAATTTTGTTTTTCAAGTTTATCACCATCATCTTCCATGAAGCATGGAAATTCATCAATCCACTCAAGGTCTACTTCTTCTTGTCTTACAACTAAAGTGTCTTCTTCTCCTAAAACCTTTGTTTATTGCTTCATGTCATCAATTCCTTCCTCAAACTCAAAACCTAATCTACTAGGGTGAAGAGGTGTTTCAATGGAAATATCTTCATCATATCTACTTGACGTATCATCTTCAATATGTCCAAGGAACCCATCTATGTCAACATCATCATCCAACTCTTGAAGAGTCTTAGGAACAATCAGTTGATTCTCAAGTTGTGAAGCCAATAGAGAAGAAGTATTAAATGGAAATCCTTCGAGTACCTTGTCAAATTTTGGTATATATTTTAAATTATGAGAATCTCTATCATGAATTGTAGATGGATAATTGGAACAACTTGTAGGACCTTTTGAATTTCTCCCAACATAATTCTCCTTTATAATCTACCTAGGCATAGGACCTTCCTTCCTCTCAAGGTTAGGCATGACATAGTTTGGGTTTTTGGTCTAATATGGACTAAATTATGAATCTATGGTAGGCTCTTGAGTAGGCTTAGTATATTGGGAGGTATAAGGATGATAATTATCAATGATTGGTTTTATTGGAGAGAGGAGATGAAAATGAAACTTGTTACACATCTTTGACTCAATTTGGCCTTTCTAATCGGGCTTAAATGTGACGATAAATTGAGACATATCATTAGACAATCTTCCCCAAATATTAGCCATGAATTCATTAGCTAAGAATAGAAAAAATTATGGTTTCACGTCTAAAACTATTATATCTTTTGGGATTCTAACATTAGGATAAGTAGGAAAATCAAAAGAGACACATATGTTTCTTATAATGTCAAGAGTGTTTATATCTCTTCCTTCTAATTATAATTAAACTCTAGAATCAAACTCCTATTACAAGTTCAACTCATCATATATTTCCTTAGGGATAAAATAATGACTTGAAACATTAATAAAAGCATAATTATGAATCAAGGCATTACCAATGATCATGGTGGTAATGAAAGGAGAAGGAAAAACCTTCTTGACTTGTTGAGGAACATGAGATTGATGTTTCATTTATTGTTGTTATTTCAAAAGTTATTTTAATTCCTTCAATTAATTTTTAAAACCCTCCAAATCAAGGTTCAACTCATTCTCATCTTGCTCAAACTGATCATTAAGAGTAGTAGGTTGGTAATAGGAGTGATCTGATGTTAGAGGAGATTAGAATGGTTGATATGAACCTTCATGAAGTGCAGTATCTTGAGACAAACTTGTGGAGAAGACAAGAACTCCAAAATTATAATCATCTTAATAAGGAGGTAAATGATGATTGGAATATTAATAATACATATCAAAATTGATTTTTTAAAGCACTTGGATTGCTTATGCTAGTTAAAATCATTCAAAGTCACCATTGGTGCTTTGATTGCCTTTAGAGGATAATGAGTTGAAGAATAGCACTATGAATTCCTTCACTTAAATTTAATTGTCCCATCAAGCATACCAGAAATATTAGATCCAAATCTTTCACCCTAGAAGAGGGTGTTCAAGCCTCTTCTATATTTGGGTAACATTGGACTACTCCAGGTGTGTGGGGAACCTATGGTGGAAGTAGACATCTAGGATTGAAAGGTCTAGCTCCCTAGATATATCTTGATGTAATTTTCACCTAATCTAATAATTTTTATGTGAAAAGGGATAGGAGTTACATGAAAGTAAAATATTATAAGGGGATGATACACCACGAATATCTCCATAATATTATCATACAGATACACTAAGAAACAAGACTCACAAAACTAGCTTCTAACTCTTAAAGCACCTTAATATTATCATTTCAAACATGAAGGTGGAATATATGAAATACTACTCAAGGTGTTTCAAAAAAAGATCAATTATAGACACTAAGGCTACTTTTACACTTGAAAAATAGACTCATATATTTAACAACACTTCATGTGACCTGTTAGAATGTAACAACTTGCAGTAGACATGAAAGGATTGAGAGGAAACAAGGAGTGATATCAATCACTTGAATTTTCATTATATATCTCTTCACACACTTATAAAATATAGTTAATTGGATCAAAACTAGATTACATACCTTATTTCAAATAAAAATTACAATATCAAACCAATAGGGCTTTCCCATACTAGGTGTGGTCTTTTTAACAATATACAAAATTGCTTACATTTATAGAACTTGGAAGAAGAGATAGAAAATAGAAGTTCAAGAAGCACAAGGATGAGTGTCGAAATATGAAAATTAGTTGTAATACATGGAAATGAGGTAGAAGAGAGATAAATAACTAATTTGAACATGTATCCTTCCAAACTGAGCACCTTCATCACATGTGGCATTGAAACTCCTCAATCACTCTCCCTTAGAAAGTAACTTCATCATGGGAATCCTTAAGCATTCCAAACTATATTAGGGACAAGTGTCTCATGTGCACTAAGGAGAGGAAGTTATAAAGAGGCCTCCACCTACATTGGGATTTTTCCTAGTCATTGACCTTTTTTTACACAAGCACAATCATCATCTGTAACCATGATCACTCTCTAATAAGCTTTTCTTGACAATTGGAACTAGAATATTCTTATTTTTCCTAAATGATCCATACCAGGGGTCTCATGACACATGGAATGACACTTCATATGCTTGGATCCATCATACACATATTAAAAGGTCTCCAAATATAGGTTATCACTCTTTTCACAATGTCACTTTAGAGACTAGTTGAAGTGAGAGGCCTTGTAGGGACACTTATGATCATTTATAAGCTCTTCAAATTGAATATGGAGTTGGTTCAAGTCTCAAGATATCCTCCCAAGTGGTTTATATCCCATGATCATCTTTAGGGCCTATAAAACATAATAAATTATCAAATAAACCTATTTTTTCTTGATCTATATGGATTCCATACAATATAATTCCATGGATCTAAACCTCATGAAGTTCTCAACAACTTCTCTTTATCTCTCAGGGTCAAATTTCTTCGTTTAGATGCACTTTGAGCCTCATTTCTTCCACTAGGTCACAAAATAGGGCTTTAGGAGGGTTTTGAGTGCACTAGACCTTAAGGGATTGTTCCAAAATATCTAACATTATAACTCTAAATTAACACCCCAATTTTATTTCTTTTGACCTCCTTCATCCTCTTGTAACTTATAATAATCCCATCCATTGACTCCAAGTAGGTGTGAGTATTTGAAGTTGACCTCTCGATTACACCCCTTCAATTGGCATACCCTCTCATGGTGTTGGGTCCAAAGTTGATCATTATGTGACCTCCTCTACATAAAAAAAGCTCAATAAACTCTAATGGGCCCCAAAAAACATATTTCATACCATTATAATGATCATTTCATGCCATAAGTGTAATTGATATACCAATTTGCCTTAGGTCTATACCTTGTTTCATAAGGTTGACCACAAATTAAGATAAAATATAAATCTCAAATGATTTACCCTACCTATTTATGGCTTAAAAACCTCCAATATACCTATACAATCTTGAATTATCCAAGTTGAAAGCTTTGACAAGGTTGAAAATGCATATGACCCTCAACTTGGCTTTTAAGCCTAAGGGTTTCCCTCACACATGACTATAAACTTTATTATTTAGGGTACCCTATTTTCTTTCAAATCTAATAGGAATGCTTTTTAGTTGTTCTAAATCTTAAATAACCTTCATTTTATCTCTCCTTATTTTTTGGTCACCCACTCATCACCTTTCCTCAAAACTGCCAGTTTTGTGCATGGGAAAAGTACCTTACCTCTAAGATAAAATAGAGAGTATTATCCCTATTAGCCTTGAAAAATTGACCATTGGAGTATATTTTTTAGATCATAATGGTACTCTATAAAAAAATTTAGAACTTAAATCATCCATTTGACCCTCTAAAACCTCCAAAAGCCAAGACAGATTTGTAGGCATGTACTATCTACAAGGGTTTTGATAGATGACTAAGCTTTTCATCTTTGTTTTAGACCTATTTTTTCCACATGATCATTAAAAGGGTCTTATTCATCTTACATGATTTTTTTAAACCATATTATATCATATTGGTCTCTTAAATACTTTCTATGCTTTTGGAAACATAGACTAAGTCTACAACTACCTAGAATGAGACCACTATTTAGACCTACATATAGGTTATTTGAGCTTGGTTTAGGATTTAATAACACAATACAAACCTAATACAATTTTTATAATATTTTTTGTGTTTTCATCCATCATTTTTCCAAAATTGAGCTCTATCCCTTGCACTAATTTATCTCTCATTCTCAAGATTAGGCCATCTTCTTGTTATGGGCTGAGGATTGTTACCACTTGATGGAATTGTCTAGGATTCTCAATATGAAGTGCAAGGTCATGTTTTTATCAACATCACGTAGGTTTCACTGTGAAAATCTAGTGGTCTCTTGGGAAACTTTGGACTCTAATTTTTCATCCTTCACTCACCTTTTGACCCTAAAAATTTGCATGAGCATTGTATGCAGATAGGGATATAAGTTGAGCATATAAGGATCCTTAAAAACCACCATATTCTCATTGTATGAAAAAAAAAACACTTAGGAGCTTTGTTTTGTCCACTTGGGGACTTTGAGCCTGAGTTTAGTCACTTGGATTTTAGCATGGTTTGTCCTTTCATTTGTCATTCTACCTCTTTCCAAATGGAATTCATGATATAAAACACATGATATGGCTTAAATAAAAGTTATAATTTGTGTTTCAACACTTTCAAAATGGAAACATGGCTCTTCAATTAAGGCACATATAGTTAGTAATGGCTATGAGCAGGGTAGTGAGAAGAACATGAACCATATCCATGCTAGATGAACTCTTAACAACATGATATCCTTTCACAATTAAATTGAGTCTTTTATATCCTATAAATACTTTTGGAACATCAATATATCTTCACCTCATGTGATACTTTCTTTGAATATCTATAGATGCACCTCAAATGGCTACCAAACTAAAAAAGATGCATATGACTATAATTCTCACTCTTATTGTACTATATGGAGGCTTTATCACCACTCCATGTTTATAAAGGATACATAAAGATTTAAAAACCTTAAAAACACCTTTATTGACATCCCTATAACCTCCACAAATCATGGCCAAAGCTGAAGAGTAGATGGGAGCTAACTGAGTATAGGAAACATAGTTATTTGAGGATTTTTTTGGCATTTCATGATCTCAAACTTATACCAACACCTAAAAATGAACCTTAAATGGATAAAAAACTCTAAAATAATGTACCCTACCTTCATCCAATGTATTAAATCTCTTTAATGGTACATAAGATAGTTGAGAGTGCAAAATGAGTAGTTGGAAGCATATATAAGACTAGAAAAGTCTTTCTTAGGCACTTAAGCTTTTAAAAACCAAGATAAACATGTAAATGTATTATAAATCATAGAGAAACACATGTAACAAACTAAATAATCAAACTAAATAAATAAAATCTAAAACAAGTGAAAATAGTGACCCCCTCATGGATGCAAGTACATAAAAAGTTGCTTAAAGTGTTAGCAATTGTTCATAAAGGAGAAGAAACCAAATTGAAATTTATTTATATGGATTTTAATTAAACTCATATTACTATCCACCCCAAAGAACATTCCTCCCAACTCTACTTATACAGTCCATACCAAGTGCTTCAATTTGACCTTCCTTGGCTTTCAAAGAGAAAATGGTAAAAATAGGAGAAAAACTATAATTTTTGGCATCCTCCTTGAAATAAAATCATGTAAATGAGTGTGGAAAGGTGAATAGTTACTCCACCCACGTTTTTAGCTAAAGGTGAGTTCCACAAGTCTATACAAGTGCTACAAATGGCCTATTTTTAAGGAGAAACTACCATTTCCTATATATAAATGACTCTTTAACTACCACCTGACTGATCTTGACATATTATGAACTTATTTCATGTTGATATTTATTTTGGTGACAAATATTGTAACTCAACCATTTGTACAAGTCATTAATTGAGCTAAAAAAGTGGCCAAATGACCCTTTTGACATATGAAACCTAGTAAGTGACCAATTTATGACTTGAAGACACATTGACACATATCAAAGACCATTTTATGATATTTTAAAAATAAATTGATAATTTTACTAATTTTGAACGTGGCTGACCAACTTTGACTCTAGTTGACTAGCCTAGTACATGGAAGATGGGCTTCAACAAGGACTCGGGGAAGGATAAGTGAGACATATAGGACAATAAGAGACCTCATAGAAATACATGAAACCTTCTTCAAAATTTTAAAATATTATGGGTTTACCCAATTTGACTTGGGTTAAAATTTTGTCAATAGGTACCTAAAACATGATAAGAATTTGACCCTAAAGACTCATGTGATGGAGTGGGTGAGCTTCTAAAGTTAGTCTTCAAATTGCCTATGTGTATGGTTGAGTAATTTGAGAAATTTTTTGAGATTTTTTAGATCCTTATACACATTTTTACATTTAAAAACTTCTCTATCATGTCCCAATAATCTTCATTCTACTCTCCACTTGATCATACAATCCTCTATAAGAGCTTGAGGAAGCTTAAGATGGCAGTGTAGCTTGCAATTGGGCCTAAAGCTTGCTTGTTTGGTTTATATTCAAAAAAATTTCCTATAAAAGGTCATGTTAAACCATTATAGTAGGTATTATTATCCTAAAACATCACTCCTCATTATCTAGAAACCCTTTTTAGGCTCCACTTCATCTTTTAGACTCTTTAAACTTGATTTTACTTGTCTAACACCTTGACTGCTTGCCTAGATCTATCTTGGTATGAGACAAAATAGTGGGTATACCCACTATTTTTATAACCAATAAATGGATATGGATTATTTTTAATACTTATAAGGATCTTATCCTCCAAAATCTTATACTTTATTATACATATAAGGCCCTTAGATGGCCATTATTGCTTAAACTAGTCTTAGATTACCTACAGACTATGTTGGTATAAATCTTTATGTTTGTGTCATTATAGGTGGGCCAATCACCATTATATTCCTCTCATTTGTTTTAAATTCATATTTTTCCATTAAATTATTTATATACATATATTTATTATCACTTTTTAGCATTAAAATCACTTATGCAGGGTTTGGAAGTTGAGAGTTTAAATTTACCCTAAGAGGTCTACAAACCTTAATTTTGTGGTTTGATTGAGTATAGACCCATTGAATGGACTTGAGAATCTTATTTAATATATATTAGGTCTTAAAATCTTGATTCACCTTCTATCTACACCTTTTGGTTTTTCCATGTGTATATTAATACTCAATTAGGGCTAATTGATAGAGCTTTACATGAAACCCTATGTATATTCAACCTTGCCTATGACTTAACTGATGGTGGGTTATAGATTGCATAGGCTGAGGTGTGTTATTCACCTTTTATTATGGTTATATCTATTTAAGTATGATACCCCTATATTGACGTCCCTTGATTTCCTTTTGCCCTTGATCCATTAAAATAACCATGTAGCTCTCCTATCAAACCTATTTCATGGGGCTAGCCTGTAGGTGTCCTTATTGTCTTATTGACTAAGTGGGATATTAATTTTTCCTTGATATTAATGTATTGTAACTCTTGATGGCATGGATGTTTTTAAGTTATCTCTGTGAACTTAATCATCCATATATTTTCCCTGTGATAATGGTCATTATCACTTAGCACTATTCTTATTCAAGCCAAATAAGTGGTTATAGGTGTGTATGGAGGAAGGATTTTGGGCCCTGGAGTGTCATCATCATATTTTCATACCATTTTATATCATGGATGGAATTTAAATATCACACACACCCCTAAGTCACTACCAACTAGGACATTTGACTCAACTAGCTCATAACACACATTCAATGATAGGAAAACACAACTATAGATGCTTGTGGACTAAGCCTCAGACCTAGAGTAAGTCCAAGGACAATTTTTCATTATATTATTAATTGTGATATTTTTAGTTTCAACCTTAAATCAATTACATGATGACTCCAAATTCTATCCTCTACAACCTTTCTCATATACCCTTAACTAGTGGCTATAGGTTTACCTTCATGTGGTGTTGTAGGCATCTATCACATTATATTAGGATTATTTAGAGACTCAAGGTTCTTATACTTGTAGGTGTTACACTTATTGATTAAAATTTTTAATTTTATTCCTTACAAGATACTCCATAATTTCATAACTTGCAACCCTATATTCAACTTCTTCTTTTGTCAACCTAAGTGAATAGAGGTGGTTTTAGGTGTTTACTAGGTCTATAATGTAGGTGGTGACATAATGAATATGAGTTAATGATATATTCCACTCATACCAACATGTATTTTATACTTTTTATCATCTAAATTAAGGAATTTAATTGTCATTTAAATCCAAGATCTTGTATGTTATTTCAAACTCAGTCATCTAGAAGTATAGCCCTTCTATACGAATAGAGGTTGTCCACATGTGAAAATTTGGGTAAACATTACCTTATACCATTTATGATTATAATTTAATTATAAATCCTTATAATTCTACCCTACTTTATAACTTTCACTTGAATTTCCTTCATCATGCTTCTATGCTACTTTGCTATAGTAGTGACCAAATGGTGGATTATAGGCATGTTTTATCATCTTCAATAAGGTATAGGATCAAACGTTTCCATATAATAACATTATCATGCCTTTGAGATCTCTCATCATATATTTTTATATCAAGATAAACTATGATTACTATCATACCCTCTAACTTCTAATAAATTTTGGAATATTCCCACTATACGGATTGCCACAGTCCTCATGTGCCTCCTGGGATAGTGCCCTTAAGACCATTTATGGAGTTCATGTATCATGGTTACTTGTTTATAATTCATCACCAATTCATCTCTCCATTGCCTATACTTGTCCTTGGAGGGGTATACTCAGTCACTCATTACAATGTCCTTTTGAAACTCTATTATAGTATCCTTAAAGGGTTGACTGTAGGTATGATTTGCCTCTTGATTATGTTGATGTTCAAAATGATTCAATACTTTTTTCTTTCATCCCTTTTGTGGGGTTTTAAGGGTGTATGGAGGCTCACTAGAATGGTATAGATATAGGGAGGATTTATGGATGAAGGAAGGATGTAAATGGAGTGATAAGGAGATGAGAAACATGAGAGGGTAAAAATAGGGGTAAACATAACATCAAGATAGTGATGGAGAGTGAAATGACAATGGTGTGGATTTTGACATGAAATAGAGGGTAAGGATACTCCATATACTAAATACATTCTCATTGGACAACCTTATACCATACATAAGACAACATGAAGCTTTAGAGGGAGTAAAACAACATACAGAGCCTCAATATGAAACTTTAAAAACTCTATGAAACTTAATTTTCATAAAGAAACCTTAATCTTTGCAAAATAGGGATTGAGTGTGTTCAAAGGTGAAGGAGATGATTTTTAAGCTCCTTAAGGCTAATAATATGGTAGAGAGGCTTGTTTTAAAAAAATTAAGATGTTCCACCATCATCTTAATACTTTGCCAATATGTTTGAGCTACTTTTGAACTCTACAGTTATCATTAATAGTCATACATAGTCTATTACATAGTGACCTTCCTGTATGTAAACATATTCTTTCCTTGAGATCATCTGAGGTGATAATGGCTATTAGACCATTAAATTTAATAAATAAGGCACTATAATCATAGATACACCTCTAAAAAATTCAACACAAAGATTGAAACTCCTAAAAAGACATGAAAAGTTTAGTTCATTGCACAATTTTCCTATAGGCTACACATAGTGGAACTTGAAGGTTATTCATTATTATGTTCTTACACGTGTGAAAAAAATTTAAAATTTCCATGGAGGTATCCTACAAGACATAAGATAACATCATCTAGGATTATATTGAGTAAACTAATCATAATTTCATGAAAACCATCTCCTTGAAAATGGCATGTGCAGATGAGATGTACAAACACATTATTTAACTTCTTAAGGAAGGTTCATGAAGTTGGGGAGACAAATATTTATAAAATTTCTCATGATTATAATCTGGTTGATTATATTTCTCATGGCCAAGAGATGGGACCTCCACTTTCTTTCTCCTATATGGTAAAAGCAAGAACTTGAGGAGATGTCCAAGCTTGCAAGGAAGGATTGAAGATGTGAAGAATGGTTTTAGGATTTAATGGAACTAATTTTAACTAAAAACTTGTGAGGAAATTAGACATGAGCTAAATTTCAACCTTTGATCTTCTCTTTAATGGTATAGTCCTTACCATTCTATACATGTATAGAAAACTATCAAAAAAGAGTATTTTTTCATCATTCTCTCCACATTTAGACATCTCAACACCATTATGAGGTCAAATAATGAAGATAAAAACTTTTTAATCCATTTAAAGTAAGAAAAAAATTATAAGGGGAAGAGAAAAATCCACAAGGTGGCATGTGGGACACACTTGGCTTGGTGGAAGGGTTGTGGGTAGCTTATAAAGGACCTTCAGTGGTATGAAATGCATATGGGTAGTATATGGTGTGGATAAGATATATATAAGGCCCTTTTTAATATGAGTAACACATCACTTTCCATTTTCTAAAGTTTTTCAAGGTGTTATAAGCTCATAAAGGGGTTTTAACAGGGCATAAAGGGGTCAAATGGACTTTAGTTGGGTATGTCATGTGAAATGATTTAAATCCATTATGATATTCATATCATAGCCTCACACCAATGTTAAAACATCTCTTCATTAACTAAGACCAATATCTCCCTCAAACAAGGCTAAGCACTCAACGGACTTCATGATATTTTGACAATGATATCTCTCATCCCAAGACACCATGACACTTATTATCACTTAAAGATTTCAGAACACTCATGACATCATGGATCAAGCATAAAAATATTACCATCATGATTATATTAATATGGAATCCAATACCATCATTAGGACAAAGAATACATGACCATGTTGGGTGTAACCACAAGTAGGCTAAGAGGATGATCACCAAACTTTTTCGATATAGGGGGATTGACATTTGGCCCGTGATACCAATATGTCAACACCAAATTAACCTTAGACTCTCCCTCATGAATAGTCTTCAAATTTTCCCAAATTTATTTAGAAGACATACATTTCATCACCTTCACAAGTTCTACCTTTGATAGGCCACACATAATACCATTCATTGCTTTTGAATTATTGTCACTAGCCTTCTTACCTACTACATCTGTAAGAGGAATAGGAGGACTAGTATATCCATCCAAAATTGATTGATAAACATGATTACATTGAGATATAAAATATTTCCTCATCTTGACAGTCCAAAAATCATATTCGGATCCATTAAATAGTGAAGCCTTGCTTGTAGATAAACCACTTTGCACTTGACTAGCCATATTTACTTGCTTAAGATTCCTTTAGGCTATTAGGCATCCTTAAAAGGACCTGATATGATACCAAATGTTGGAATTATAGATAATAAGGGTGGGGGGGTGAATTAGTTACCTTAAAATAATCCTTTAATTTCACTTATCATCCATAAAGCATTCATTCACATACATACATTAATCAATGCATAAATAAGAATATATAAAATCAAACAACATGAGAACACATGAGATACATGTAGAACTCTCTTTGGGAATAAAACCCAATAAAACATAGATTTTAATATATTATTATAATCAATTAATCAATATTTAGTGAGGCACCAACCCCTTAAGGAGAACCAACTCCTCACTAGTCAAGCACCAACTTAAATAGTCCTTTAACAAGCACCACATTACAAGGAGGCACCAATCCCCAAGTTAGATCAGAACCAAATCAGGTACCTTAAACCTATGATCAATTTTGGACACTTTTTTCTCACTCAAATATATATTACCACCTTATTTTTCTCTTCTCACTCTTTTATCTTTCTCAAATATCCTATTAGACCTTCCCACTCAACTTGCCCTTTCCTTCATAGAATTAGGTCATATGAACTTATTCATTACCTATAAAAAAGTTAGATGTTTATGACATATTCATAATATATCTTTGATGGTATCCAATCCATATACCTATTTTCTAAATCTCTATATCATTTTCTCATATCCTCAATATTCTAACTAGTCAATTAGGCTTATTAGAGCTTCTCTTTATAATTGACTCTTAATCTCACCCATCTTGGTCAGAAAAAATAAATAAATACTTGGATAACCTTTGGAATAGATCAGAAAACACATTTCACAAGTGAAAAAATCACTACATATGTTATTCATTACCCTAAAGGGAAAAAACAACCATTAGGCATAATAGAGACCTAATGCAATTAGGCCTTCTCAAAGCACACGTTTCAATTTAGCCACCTTGGAACATATTGAGCCTCCAAAAATAGATGAAACACTTAATAAATAACCTAATTATACCACTTATAATCTCAAATTATATATAAAACATAATTTTTCTCATTTCATTCCTTGAACCACATAATTATGTTTACTCACACTAAGGCCTTCTTACTGCAAGAAAGTTTGTCTTGAAAATATGAAGTATACACTCAAATTTGCCATATAACCCAATAAAAAAATAAATTTATAGAACCTTCATGACCTTATTATCATCATAATTTTCATTTTATTTCACCAAATAGGGTAGAATACCTCAAACCAACCATTTTCATATACTTACTTAGAACTGCACACAGGCTTCAAAAACCTAGTCAAGAACCTTTGACCTTTTTCACCTTAAAAATAATTTATAATGCATAATAATAAATTAATAATAACATATGAGGAATTTATATCAAATTTATGTGTACTTTATTCTTTATCTCTATGCAAAAATAATCAGGAACATCATTCTCACTCATACACAAAAAATTACCTGTAGCTCCAAAAACACATTCATGAAAACCAAGACTTAGAACACTTGTGTGAACATTTTATGAATCTTAAAATGGTTTTAGATAATTATTAATCATCCTTATAATATATATATATATATATATATATATATATATATATATATATATATTAGATGGTTCAACAACAATATTTGTCATATAGATCAATCTCATGTCTTCACCCTATATGAAATCAAAATTGCATGATGCATAATGAATTAATATTAGATCAGATAAGATAGATCACACCTACACTTGTGATTGGGTATAAATTTTTTAATAAAGATAATGACCTATATGGGGATCTACTAGACCCAATTAGGGAATCACTTGTATCATTTGTCACAACACATCATGCTAGGAAGGGTTCCAAAACCTACAGTCTAACACAATCGTATAACCCTAAAAGAGTCTTATGATTTTATGTTCACTTATTTAATAAACAATAAATTAAACTATTCTAATAACAATAAAATTAAACTAATCTAGTGCACACCAAATCTTTTGACATAAAGTGGGGGTTAGAACAAAATAAATAAATAACAACTAGACTAAACATACATAGGAGACATATACTTGTGTCAATGTATACATAATCCTAATACATGGAAGAGAAGAATACACACTAGATTATATATCTACTCTTACAAAGGATAAATAAATTTAGTAATATTACCTTTGAAGATGAACTTGTTGAGTTTCAACCTCTCCCTTGGCCAAGGTGCTTCACAAGAGATTATTGTGGCTTGTAAGGATAACCAAGATAAATTAAATTTAGGATACACAACATACCTAAGCATCCAAAATAATTATCCATAATACAATATTGGAGATCCAAAATAAATTATTGAACCCTAAATATTTATTTATCAAGTATAGTGGTTAATAAGTAGATGTTTATTAGCACTTCTTCACTTAATTCTTTGCTCTCTTTTGACTCTTATGAAATGGTGGTAAATGACCTTGTATATATAGTATTATATTGCCTAAAAATAATTTAGACATGTTAGATATAATATGTTGAATGGTTCAACCTAGTAAATTCCCAAGCTAATGCATAAAGTCTGTGTTAGGTCGATTAGGATACAAGCAAGTCAAAATAGCTAAAGTGTCCCCAGAATACACTGGGTCAACTAGGTCAACCTAGTGTACTATATAGGTAAAAAAGTAAATAAGGAAATAAATGAAGGAATAAAGCATGATAATGACTGAAATGGATAGGAAAGAGAATAAAAAGCCTAGGGTTCATGGTTTTAGGGAGCTAGCGTATAGTTAGCAAGTGACAAAAGGAACAATAATCTTACAAAGCACTAATGGTCTGTCCATACATTTATTGGTACACCCCTTAGGGCATGCACTTAAATAAATTGAGACTCAATAGGTTCTTGAAAGATATGAATTGTTAGTAATCAATAAATGTTTGAAAATATTATGTGTATACATATGCCCCAGTCGAAGCTCATCGCATGTCATGTAAGTGCAACTTGAGATGGTGATTCAGAGATAGAACATGATAACACACAAAGCTAATGATAAATATGATGTAGTAGGAAGAAAATAAGATAAATTAAAGGGATAATTTAAAAAAAACATACCTTTAACTTACCTTAATGTTATAGATAAAGAATAAGACTGTAAGGAAGTGAAAGTATCTAATGTAAAGCACACTAGGTGAACCTATAAAAGCTAGTTCAAAAGATAGCCAAAAATTAAAAAATTAGAAGATAGGAATATGATAGTGGAAAATAATATCTATGTCACCATGAATCCAATGTATTTTGTGGTTTACAAAATGGATGAACAAAAACAAATATATGAGCAAAACAAGGAATCTAAAGAAAAATAATTGAGAATTTTGAATTTTGATAAAGTGGTTTTAAATAGGAAAGAGAAATTATTTTGTTATTTTGAATTTTAAGAGAGAGAATAAAGAGCTCTGGAGAAAAAATAAGTTAGGATATCAAGAGAATGACATGCTAGGCTAGAGATAACCCCAAGAGCGAGAGCATGTGCACTATAAGTATGCAATCGAGAATCACAAACCAGTTTTTGAAATTTACATTAATTTAAGTGAATTTTGAGTAAAGTTTGATTTTAAGAATTTATACATATAAAAAATGAACAATATGAGGTTATAAGGATAGTATATAGGAGGATGAGAAATGAGTTGGAAGGAAATAGGAAGAAAGCAAGAAAAAGACAATTTTTTAGAAAACTACACCAGGTCAGCACACTGAACCTACTAGGTCAACCAGGTCAACCTAATAGGTTAAATCAAGATGAAAATCCATATGATTGATCTAGTAGGTGTAGGTTGACCTAGTGTATTATGGTAGCTAAAACTAAGTGAAAATGTGTTCAATTAATCTATAAGGGCCAAAAATGAAACCTAACCACTGGGGAGAAAAAGATAAGAGGAACAATAAGAAATTTAGGATAAAATAAGACAAAAATAGGTAAATTTTTGGTTAAATTAGGTTGACCAAAGTGTCAAAATAAGCACATAAAAGCATGCAAAGGGCCAAAAGAGGGATAAAATTGCCCAAAATGAACAAAGAAGGGCAAGAGGGACCAAAATAGGGGGAAAAATGACATGGAGGAACTAATACATCCTTTGTTTTTTATTGATTATAGAGATGGTCATGGTTCTAGAGATTACTAGACATGTCATGCTTTCCAAATTTCTTAGAGAGGTTGATAGATGGAGATAAATATAGAATGATAGCCATAGGTCTAGGAGGTATAACAGATATATGTAGGATCTCCTTGAGTATGGATGTGTTAGTCATGTTCCTTGGTTGTTGGGAATGACTAACTAACACATTTAGATGGGAGGTGGATGGGGATGTAATAGAGGTTGATATCACACTAGATTATGTCCATGCCATCCTCATACTACCCATCATAGGAGCACCAATGATTGTAGGGATACCAGACAACATAGAGGAGATGAGAGCCTTAGCCATGTGGCCTATAACCTTAGATATGATATTGATAGGGTGGAGAGTGAGTATGGATAATGTGTATATATCATAGATTTTATATCTTTAGAAGGTGGTGATAGGAATTATGACACAATGAGTACTTTATCATAATTTTGATGGTAAGGTACCACTATACATGATATCCTTGAGTATGATGGTGCTAGAGGAGGGAGTGTTATATGATATAGGCTCTATCATATAGTTCCAACTTGTTCATGATCTATTTGAGAAGCAGGTTAGAGGACATATGACCATGAGATTGATCATACTACTGACAACATGGATATATCAGAGATTTCCTATGTATTAGCTGGTTAGGTTACCCCATGTGGTCGATAATTGGTCACCTCAAGTGAGGAGATGAAGGGAGGACTAGGTAGCATGGGTCATGCCCCACATGCCAATGTTATAGTTGGTGAGATGCATTGACATAATGTGGCAACCATATGAGTAGCTAGTGACTACCTAAGAGAGTTGGCACATAGTTAGACTAGTGCTAGAGAGGAGAGAGGTGATAGGGCACTATATATGGTAGAGAGAGAGCCACATTTATTGGCATGGGTGCTAAGTTAAATGGGTTTAACTCATCCAACAAC
This sequence comes from Torreya grandis, assembly GCA_037957365.1. Classification (NCBI taxonomy): domain Eukaryota; kingdom Viridiplantae; phylum Streptophyta; class Pinopsida; order Cupressales; family Taxaceae; genus Torreya; species Torreya grandis. The sequence goes on along the minus strand of JARHVA010001597.1, from coordinate 3,013,608 downwards.
ATCAATACTCATACTTGAGTAGTAGACTTGACATGTGAGAGATCTATAAGGTAATAAAGTAAAAGGTGACTCAGATCACTGATAGTGATATTGACATTGAGGTTATGCTAGGAGAAATCATGTACTAGTTAGGTATGATAAGGGGTAGAGTAGGAGGAGTTGAAGGTAAGGGTAGAGATACTAGACTACCACCACCAACTCCATAGAGAGATGAGCTACAACCATCAAGGACATGACAGTGATGGAGGAAGGAGGAGAGAGTAGAGACCATCATCATCCTTTGTAAGTTAGTAGAGGATCTAGAGGAGGGGATAGATATACCACTCAGATGGAGACTAAGAAGGACACATGACATGATAGTTAGGTTTGAGTTGAGGAGATAACTAATAGAGGAGGTATTAAGAGGCTATGTGGATAGGGAGACTATGTTAGGTGGTCACATGGCTGGCGAGACCATAAGATCCAAGACACATATAGGTAAGAAAAAGTATGATTAATTTATTGCTTAAGTTGTTATTTAGTAGATAGATATTATGAGATATGATGGTGATCTAATATCCATATAGTATGACTTTATAGGTGTACTTGAGGATGATGAGGAGATATGGGGGTTACTTGTTAGAGGTGCAATCCATGACATCCTAGATAAGACTCTAGAACCATATGACCCCATGATACTAGAGTATTAGAGTGTACCATCTATCCCATCTAAGGTGAGTTGGTTCAAACTAGCAAGAGAGGCTATGAGGTAGATATAGATGCCAAGAGAGAGCATAACTACTAGTAGAGATAGGTGTAGGGGAGAGGTAGTCCTAGTAGGCCCTAGTTGATGAGAGAGTTACACATCTAGAGATATGACATAGATGATGCAGGCATATACAGTGATGCAAACCCAACTGATATAGGCACATGTAGTGACTCAAACCAAGTTGGTATAGGAACAGGTGAAGATAGTATGTTTTTAGGGATAGGTAAATGGATTAAGATCTTAGACTGCCTCATTATAGTGTATGATTTAAAGGAGTCAGATTAAAGCCTCAGTGGGCAGCATGGCTAGGCCACGAGATAGACATGATGGAGCTCATTCATAGTGATAAGGCTTTGTATATGATAGTATATGTTGTATCAAACTCTTTATATATATATATGATGTATCATTTTGGCATATTGGTGTTGGTTGTATTTGTTCATTATGGTTGAGACTATGGATGCTTTGGATATATTTCTTTCTAGCACATGTATTTATCTTTATTGTATATGCTATATGAAATATATGTTATGTGGTTTCTTTTATAGTATTATGGATAACACATGCATAGTTAAACAAGATATAGGAAAAAAAACATAGAAAAATATAATCAATAAAAAATGCACTACACACTAATTCAAGCTGGGAAATGTGTAATAACATGAAAAATGTCTAAGTATAAAGAACCAAGAAAATGGAAAACAAGATGGTAAAATGGATATTTGTTTTTAAACTAATGTGAGAGATTTTGGGACCAAATTAAAATAAGTAAAATCATACTAAATATCACATTGGGAAGTATGAAAAACAAAGTAACAAAATGGAAGGGATGAAAAGGGCATGAATGTTAATAAAAACAAACAAAATTAAGTCAATCAATCATACTATTTCATGATGGGAAATACAAAAAAAAAAAAAAAAATGTAAACAATTGGCTTTAAATTGATCATACTAATTCAAATTTTGAAGTATGATAAATTCAAGAAATGGTTGTAATCTTACATGCACTCAAAAAATAAGAAAATAAAAAGGCAAAATAAAAATGAATTAATCATCAAACATACTAAATATCAAGATGGGAAGTATGCAAAATGATGTGTAACCTCATAATCAATTTAATCTTATCTCTTACTTAAAACATATAATTTGATGGTGACTTGTTTATTGGATAACATTTTGTTTTGTTGTTTTGTGAGGAGGGTCGGGTCCTATCTATGATCTTACACTATAACTCACAAAATAAATCCCAAGGGGTACCAAAACAACATTGATAGGTAGAAGGATTAGGACTGATAAATCAAGGATGTGGGTTATAAGATGGAAAAGGTGGTAATTTGTGAGGAATATCGGGTCCTATCTGTGATCTTACAAAGTAAATCACAACTGAAATCCCATGGGGAGTAATCATAAATCTAAAAAATATTTCCCAAGAGGAAATATGAGGAAAGGGAATGAAAAGGGGAATGTAAAAAAAATACTAAGGCATCTTATGAGAAGACCTTAGGAGGTAAGAGGCATACTAAGGACATGATAAAACACTAAGTGATTAGTGGTCCCCTACGTACAAAGGAAACCTATTCCCTATAGACACAAAGCTTTATAGGTAAATAAGTGTGCTACTAAGATAAACTCATGAAGGTAGATTGGTATAAATATAAGTAAAATAGACCTACCTCCCCATGAAATTTTCCCTACTCTTTAAGACCCCTTATAAAGGTGTCGGTCTACTATGAAGATTGGGTACTGGGTGAGAAAGTAGGTAGCACTAAGATTTTTTTTGTTAAAATTATCCTCTTCTAATCTACTAACCTACTAAACCCTAAAAGACATCAGTTCTATTAGAAGACCAAATATGGAGTTTGAGCTTCAACTAAAAGAAGGAGATGTGCTTTTAATCACATATTTAGTGTGATTTGACTTTTGAGATTTATTTGTTGCCTTTTAGATATAATTGCATTTTGTTTAAAATGATTTAGCTTTTAACTCTCTTTTTATGGATTTTTAAAATTCCTCCTCCATACAGATTTGGAATGACCAATCATGAGAGAGATAGTGATACACATGAATGAGTTATATGCTAAGGCTAAAGGAAGATAAGTAACCCAAGACAAAATACTAACTAGAATGCTTAGGCTTAATAATGGACAAGTATGTGATCTCAAGTCTCAACCATATATATGCTTAGTTTACAAAAAAGGAAGAAGGAAAAAGTATATCCAAAAGAGGACTAGTGAAAGGAAATAATAATGAGAAAGATTATTTTATAACTAATCACATGGTAAAAGGAGATAATAGCCAAAGGGAACATGGTAGATATAACCAAGTCACCATGACAACTATCTATGAAAAATAAAGATAATAAAACAAACAATCATGAAGATACTAGGGAAGATTTTTGAGAAAAACTCTAAAGGAAAATAAAGCAGTGATAAATAAAAAATATAAATAATAAGGAAAAGAATATATATATGAAATATAAATAATCAAAACTAACTATATTACAACAAGAAGGGACAACATGATATAAGATAAAAAATGATTTGACATAATGTCAAATGATATAATCAAAAATAGATCTAAAAATATTTAAGCACATGTCCAATCCAAATGTAAATGAGAAACTACCATGCATATACTCATAAATACTGGTAAATTTATCTACACACATTATCCAAGACATCAAATAAATATCTATGAACCTGTATAGGAACTGCTTCTACTATCTCATCAATCTTTATTGAATACTAGGCAAATACTTCTTTTCTAATATCCTCCATTAAAAAATTAGGAATACTCATTGGATCATGTTGAAGAGGGGAATTAGGTGAAGGATGGTTAGGAGAATGTGTGGTAATGAAATATATGGGAAATTATATAATCATCGATAGATATTAATCCATGGGTGAAGGAGGGTTCATGAGTGGAGAAGGAACCACAAGTGGAGGCATAGAAGGTGGTGAATGGACCATAGGAGGTGTTGTTATGGGAGAATAAGGAGGAACCTTTTTGTGATAATGACCTATGGTAGGAATGGTAGAATGTCTAGGAATAACTATAATATGATCCTTATGATGCTACTAAAAGATATAATAATGATTAGTGTGATGTGTGTCGCATTGGTGCCATAGATAATACCTCTCACCATACTTAGGTATATGTTCAGGAAGAATATTTGGAGGAGGTATGGTATTATATATTGATAATGAATAAATATGCAAGGTATCAATATATTATTTTAACTTATGATAATGGGTAGAAGAATGATTATCTCTCACATAGAATCAATACATACGCTTGTGAGTAGTCTTAAGAGAAAAAATCATGGGAGAAGGTATAATATGTATGGATGAAGGAGGAGATGGATCATAAACCCATTTTTATGGAAAAGGATCCATCTTGGTCAAAGGAATAAATCCATCACCAAGATAAGGTTGCAAGGGAGAAGTAAATAAATTAGAATGAATAGAAGGAGTACTAATGTAAGAAGTGAAATTAGGTTCGTAAAAAGTGGAAGATGCAAAAGTAATTGGTTCTGACATAGATTCCACTATGGGAGGAGTGAGATCAATATAAGGTCTAATGAGGGTTGCACTAACCTCAAGATTAAACCAATGATGGGAGTCAGGGAACCTAGAAAAATGGTAAGGTCTAGTCATAGCATGATCCATAAGCATAGTCCTATGAGGCTCTTAAAAAATTGGAGGTGTTGACACCATCTCGTCTCTATGATAAAGATGGAAAATAAAATAATTAGGAACTATAAATGTTGGAACATGAGAATATGCATGAAAATAATCAAATAAAAAATAATGATAACACACAATCTTGGTATCACAGGCTTGGATAAGGCTACCTAATAAAGGATCATCTAAAGAATAACCATGATCATAATCTAGCATATGAAGATCAATTACATAATTTGGAATAACTTTGTCATTGGAAGAAGTATGGTGAATATAATTCCTAGTCTTGGATAAGACTACAAGAATTTCATAGTAAGGTGGTTTACAAGAATAAGGTTGTAATGAGGCCAGAAGTTATGAGATGAGATGAGGCATGAGATCAAAAATTTTGATCTTTAAGTTAATGTAATTAGACACATAATCATCAAACTCTAAAAGTTTAGGACGAATGTTACCAATGATCTTGGATGCCCATTGTAACCTTTATTTGAGTTGACAGGAAAGTTAAAAAGTTGTGATTCACAGAATGGAATACTAGGTAAAGGCTCAAGAGTAGGAATCTTAAAAACACCACAATATTAGAATTGCTCAAAATTCCAAGCGTTAGTATCTCCTTGAATCCTATAAATGACTCCATGATAAGGAAATTTAACGCATTTTTAGGAGAAAAATGAGATATCTCACATATAATGAGTCCTTAGCCTACCAAGAAAGATGTTATAATAAAGAGGTAAATTAAATATCACCTTTACATGAATGGTAATAGGTTGGATAGTAATGGGAAGCCACACACACCCAAGAGGAGGAATTTTAATTATATCATATCCTTGGTAGGTGCTACATATAGACTTAAGATTTCATTATGAATATCTAAGGGATTTAATGAAATAAAGAGAAGCAACACAAGTGTTAGAACCCTCACCAGTCAATGCTCATTTGACTTAGATATCACCTATTTAGATGATATTAAATAAGGGAGGATCATCTACACAAATCAAAATCTCTTCGATAATCATAGATGAGATAGGAAATTGTAAATAAATATAAGTGTCAAGTGTTTCATCAACATTTATGGACATCTCTTCACATTGTTGTAAAATACTATCCTCAGAACTAGATAAGGTTACCTCCCATCCTGTTAAGGGAGGATAAGGGACATTTATTTCAAATAATAGTTTCATAATATGGTTCTAATGTTAGGTAGATGTCCTCATAAGATTGATAAATGTAATTTGAGATGGGAGATTAGTGATTTCCGTAATGGGATCCCACTCATCATAACCCATGAGAAGATTATAAGATATAGGTACATAATGGTTAAGGAGGTCTTTGGAAGGAAAAATTGAAGAGAATTGATATTTATGTTGATAATAAGTATAAGGTTCAAAAGAAGGTTCTAAATCATTTGGTGATGAAGAAGTAGTTGGTTGATTGATCTTGAGAAGAAGAAGTGTTAATAGAAGGTTGATTATCATTGTAAGGTTGATTATCATTGTTATTAGAAGATGATGGAAGAAAAGTAGAAATGGAATGAGATGTATTATCTAGGGGAGAATCATAAATTTGATCATCATAAAAGGTTATAATATCTTTCCCTTGTAGACACCTAAATCTGGCCGCCAATGACCTCCAACTAGGCTTTTGACCAATTTCCACCAAAATGCACAATTTGGCCTAAAAACACTAAAATGAATTAAAATATTTGAATATGACTTACTCAAGTTCCAATTTTACCTAGGGTATCACTAAAAGGGGTAATACAATTTATGGTACAACTAACTTTGATCAGATCATTCTGAGTTAAAATGCCAATTTTACACCTAGGTACTCTAGATTTCTCTTTCCTATCAAATCTCTTGAACGAGACATGTGCCTTTGTTATTTGGTGTTGGAAACATCCTAAATGGGATAATGTATCCAATTCATCTAAAATTTAATTCCAATTATAATCTAGTCAAATTTTGGACCAATAATAAGGCATTTTGATCAATTCTAATAGTTTATGCAAAAAGTGCTTAATCATGCTTAAGAGCTAATTAAACCAAATTAGAGCATAATTAAGAATTCCATGGAAAATTTTTGAATAATTATTTTTGGAAATGAATATTTAATATCTTCATCATGAGGTGACCTCATTTCTTGGGAAGATATCCCTAAGCAATAAATGCCACAAATATCAAGATTCATGCCTTTCATGCCTCATCAATGCCCTCCATGCCTCTTAATTGTTCCTTTATTCCAAATATTGATGACCCTATTTATGTATTTTAATTAAATAATTAAATTAATCCTTAGCCACACATCTCCATCTTGAGATGGATGGTTCAGGTTGATTCTGATCAATCTAAAAAATCTATAAATAGAGAGGCCATGAACATCATTTCTAAATTATTTTGGTGCAAAGTTATTATGCTCAAATATATTCAAAAATCCATTAAAATTAGTGTTACCATGCCAAATTTTTGAGATAAAGCCAAGAAAAAGCCACAAGGTGCCAAGGAGAAGAGGAGATAACCAAGCCTCCTTTGATGAAGACTTCATGAGTACAAGCTGAACAAGCCACTACAACAAGCATTTGGAGCATCCAAGGAAGGTGAATGATTAATGTTTTTCTTTTATTTTTAGTTGTGTTTGTTATTTGTTTTTTTTATTAAGCTCACCCTAGTAACTATTCATGAAGGTGTTAGTTTAGTGTATTATTTGTAAAACCTTTTTGTTCATTTTGTCACTAACACAATACTAATCTCCTCTTCTTAGTCAAATTCCTAGTTTAAAGCCCTAACTCATTTAAATGAGATGTAAAAGAAAATTGGATAACATGAAATGTCTTAGAAGGATGTGGGGTGTAGATAGGTTGGGAATCAATTAAATCCACCACCCTTTGCATATTATTCATGATAACCACATTTTATTTGAAATTGGGTTCAACAAGACTTCCTATATTATTGGTAGAGGAGGTGGGCTTGTCTTGGTTTTCTTGAATAGGTTGATTAGGTAAAAGATTTTTGCAAATAGCTAAATTAGAATTTTATTGATTCAAGGTGTTTCTATGCAAAATTTGCTTTCTACATTCAAAGAAGAAATAAGAAACTAAAGAAATGGTCAAGGCTAGAAGTACCTGATAAAGTTGTGCGCACCGAAATCAGACATTGGAAGATTCTCCTCTTTGGCTGTGGAGGAATGACACCTGCGAAGAAAAGGCTAAAACACAAAAAAACGTTAGTCAAAGATATGGTGGGCTGTCAGGCGAACGCCCGATCTTGGAAGTATGAAGACTTCCTAGAAGGATATCAACCCACTGATAAAAAAGCAGAATATTGGATGAAAGTAGATAATAAAAGATAAAATGACAGAAATAAAATGATAGAAAATAAAGATGCATACCTGATATGCAGCACTGTTCTGCACAGTCACCGGCGTCGGTCTCTGTGGTGCCAGCGTCGGTTAGGGAAGGTGCCGGCGTCGGTTGAGGTGCCGTCGTCGGTCGGGGTAATGACCGACGTCGGTAGGGGCAGATTCTAGACGAGTTGCAGAAGGCCTGGGAGAGTCAGGCAGGTTCTTAACAGGGTCGAGACAAGGTTTAGACAGAGTCGGGACAGGGTCTGATAAGGTCAGGGCAGGGTTTGGACAGAGTCTGGGGGTTTTAGTCGAGTCTAGACAGAGTTATGGATGCGGATAGTGGGCAGGGATGTAAAAGAGAGATGCAGAACTTGGGTCTATGGTTTGAAGATTCGGGATGATAGAAATAATGAACAAAGAATAACCAAGAAGAAATAAAACAAATAAAGTAAATACTTACCTGCTAGAAGACGTGATGAAAGCCATAGTTGAAGTTGTCTGTGCAGTGCCGGATTGAAACGAATGCAGATTGGTTGATGCCGGAGTTGGTTGATCGTGAGAGTGTTGATTGCCAGAGTCTGTGGATGTTGGAGTTCATAGGTCGATTGAATTATTGATCAGTTTGATTGATTCGAAAAATGGTTGGCGGAGGCTGATGAAGGCAAGGGACGGTTCGAGAGACGGTTCGACAACCGTTTCGGGAAACCAATCAGGAACCGAATGATAACTGATAACGGATAACGGCAAGGTGACCGACGTCGACAAGATTGCCGACGTCGGCTGATAAGTGACTGATGTCGGCGACATCAGCCGGGAAAAGACCGTCGTCGGCAGATGCACAATGGGGATAGAGTCTAGCTTTAGCTCTGTGCTCATTTTTACATGCTGCCAGGGTCAAGGTTGGTGGAACAAGTGATCGACAAGGGTTAAATAGGCGAAGAAGAATAAGACGGGGAATGACCAGGGGAGTCGACATGATTTCGGTGTCTACATTTGCCCCTTTTTGTCTTGTTGGTTGTTCTGGACGAACTGCAAGACAAAAATAGGAGTGATTGCCCCAGGTGAGGGATAAGGTTAATTTCGTCTTGTTGGTTGTTCAAATGAATTGCAAGACAAAAATAGGAAGTGGAATGCCCCGAGTATGGATAAGGTATTCCCCCTCAAAGCAGGAGTCGAGGGAAGGGAACCGAGAATCGGGTGCTGATTTGATAAAGAGTGGATGAAAAAGGGATGAGGGTGAACACTGCAAAAGTTATGATTGCGCGCATACCACTGCACGAGAGGGTTAGGTCAAAGTGTCACAGGTCAAGGGTCGAGGAGTGCCAAAATTGAAATAATGAGCCCCAGCATTTAGTCATCTGCTGATCGGGTTACTCGATCTAAGCTGAAGCTCCAAATGGTCATCGTGTTCCAGGTATCCAGGGCTCAAGAAGTGCTCCTAGAATCATGAAAAAGTCACAAGTAGTGTGGATCAACCAGCTTGCGATCCTATACTTGTGAGGGTCCAAAAAGGTCTGCGCACAATTTTGCTAACCAGTCATGAGGTAGCATATATGTAAAAACAACCAAGGCAACAATGTCTTGGAAGTGGTCGAGGTCGGAGGAGATAGGCATGATCTCCAATGGTTGGTGGTCGATGGATGGATGAAAGGATGCGGCCGAGCTAACCCCAGAAGACCCCATGTCATCTGAGTGCTACCTACATAGCCCTGGTGATAGGGCCTCAGACCAATGTAGTTTAGACAAAGGGTCCGAGTAGTAGACAGGTGGTTAAAATAGTTGAGAGATTGGTCTTGGTTATGATGAAATGAGGAGGAAAAAAGATGTTGCAGCCTTTTCCAAATGGTGTATTCTGCAACATTGGTTGAGGGGTTTTTTATCCCTAGCAATCTTCCATATTCGTGATGGATGTATGCTAAAAATCAATTGAGGTTTATTTATGCTTCAGCAAGTATTGGTTTATGCTGAACATAAATTGCAGCGGGTCGATAGTTTCCATGTGTATTGGTGTCCATAGAAACTAGGGTGAATAGGCTAGGTCATGTTGATGGTCTGAAAAGAGAGTTGAGCTGAGTCGATTGACAAGTGATGAAGGTGAATGTGACCAAAGTGTAGAAGAAGTGAAAAGCATATTGCTCTTTCATTGACAAGGACCAAAAAGATAGCATAAATAGGGGTTATGAGAACCAAGAGCCCCAGTCATGCGTGACGTCGTTGACCATAGTTATGTTAGAGCGATAATCGAATCACGTAGACATTAAAGTGAGCTCGAAGTCCCTTGAGCAGGTGATAGGAGGAGGAAATAGGGTAACCCATTTTAAGAGCAGAGATAACTATGCCCCTTTTTATGGGAGACCCTGAGACAACTATAAGTCAAGTCCATGACTCATTTTTTTTTTTTTTGGCAGTGAACTGATCGATGCGGGAAGTCCACATAATGATGTCATTTGCTTGGTGGTCAGGTTGTGAAGCTGATCAATGCGGGAAGCTTCTAAAATAATGCTATTTATTGCCAGATTAGTCATAGCCATCCTTCAAGGGAGTGGTCTAGATTTTTGCTTAATATAAAGGCTTTTGAATAGCTGTCCTTCGAGGGAGCAGTCTATTAATTACAGCAATGATAGTACAGCTATCCTTCGAGGGAGCAGTCTGTGTTTTTTGATTTGATATTGATATAGTGACCATGGATATTGTGAAATCTTGATTTGTTTTTATAGAAATGTGAGTCATGGACAAGATTATAGAAGGTCAAAGGCTCCCTTTTATTAGGACAAAGCATCCGTACATCATAAAAGGGTTATAGGAATTGTTAAGAGGAATAGGGTTGAAAGGAAGGAGGACTAAGAGGATGGGGATTTCTCAAGGGACGAGCTCAAGTTAAGTGTCAAGTGGACAAATACTCGACTAGCAGTAGAACGGTCGCAGATGCAACGCATTAAGAGGCTCAGGTTCTGGTCGTCCATCAAGAGAAGATAGACGATAAGTCCCTGATCCATACTTATGCGTGATAATAAAAGGTCCGAGCCAATTAGGAGCAAACTTGCCTCGTTTACTGCGCTCCATATTGGTCACGTGTTGATTCTCTTTGAGGATGAGGTCTCCGATATTGAAATCTCATTCTCACAGATTTTTGTCATAGGCGTGCTTGATGCGATGTTGATAGACATGGAGATGATTAAGGGCAGCAAGACGGCGTTCGTCAAGTAACTCAAGTTGAGCTAAGCGATCTTGACGAAAGTCATCGTTAGAAAGGATATCATGTAGAGAAATGCGGAGAGACGAGATCTGTACTTTGAGAGGTAAGACAGCCTCTATTCCGTACATGAGAGAAAAAGGGGTAGCACCCGTAAAGGTTCGGATGCTAGTGCGGTAAGCCCACAAAGCGAAGGGAATGTGAATGTGCCAATCCCTGCCTATGTCACTGACCACTTTCATGAGAATTTTGGTGAGAATTTTGTTAGAAGCCTCAGCCTGCCCATTTGCTTGTGGGTAGTAAGGCGAAGAGAAACTGAGTTTGATGCCGAAGGAGTCGCATAGCTTTTGGATAGTTTTGTTTTTGAAGGACTTGCCGTTATCAGTGATAATTTTATGAGGGACACCGAAACGATAGATGATGTGGGTGTTGATTGTCAGCTTTTGTGGAGATGAGAGGAAATGACGTCCTTCTTAAGGAGATGATGAAAAGGTTGGTAGCAGTCAGAAAGCTGCGAGATGAAGCGACGAATGGACTGGAGCTTGCCTTGCAAACTGCGAAGCTGCTTGAGATTGGTCGGGGGAGGCATTTCGAGGATAGCACGAATCTTGGTGGGATCTATCTTGATGCCGTGGAAGGAAATGATGAAGCTGAGAAGCTTGCCAGAGAGGACCCCAAAGACACATTTCTTGGGGTTAAGACGGACATTATACTGAAGAAGATGAGAAAAGATGATTTTGAGAATGGTCAGATGGTCACGACGAAGTTTGGACTTGCCGAGCAGGTCATCCACATAGTCCTCCATGATTTTGTGGAGGAGATCATGGAAAATATAGGTCATGGCACGCTGATAAGTGGCGCCTGTGTTCTTCAAGCCGAAAGGCATGACTCGATAGCAAAAAGTCCCCCATGGGGTAATGAAAGTGGTCTTGTGTTGATCTTCTAGAGCAATCAGGATTTGATTGTATCCTAAAAACCCATCCATAAGAGATAGCATCTCATGGCCAGCCGTAAGATCAACAAGCTGGTCGATGTTAGGAAGAGGAAAGTCATCTTTAGGACAGGCTAGATTAAGGTCGCGATAGTCTGTGCAGATCTGAATCCCCCCAGTTGCCTTGGTGACTGGGACGATGTTAGAGACCCACTATGGATAATCGATGGGTTGGATGAAGGAGACAGAAAGAAGGCGCTGAAGCTCCTCCTTGACAAGGAGGGCAACGCGAGGATGCATCTTTCGAAGATTTTGCCTGACAGGCTTAGCCTCTAATTTGGTGACAATGTTATGGGTAACGATGGTGGGGTCGATGCCAGGCATATCACTGTAAGTCCAGGCAAAGGCCTTGCTATGGTCGGAAAGGAACTGGGTATAGTCAAGCTGCTCCTGAGCGTCTAAAGATTGGCCGATCTTTAAGACATGAGGAACATCAGAAGAAGGAAGGTTGATGTCAATGGTTGATTCATTTAACATAACCTGGGTCTCAGAAGGGAGGGAGTGCTAGATGAAAGAATCATCAGTGCCCATGTAAGAAAGAATGGCGTCATCGTCAACGCAGTGAACAGTGTGAATGGTTGCCGACTCATCTTCGATCATGCTGGGAAGAATGAGAGGGAGAGACTTGGATACCCCATTGAGCTAATAAGTCAAGGGGTCCAGGCGGATGGTGTTTATGGAAAAAAAAAACTAGGAGGAATGGAAACCACTGACTCCATAGGTGAAGGTGGCAAAACAGGCGAGTGTGGAGGAGATTGGTCAAGGATTGGTTCAGGATAAAGGTCTACAGGGTCTTGAGTGGGGTTGTGATATCCCAGACCATATCGTTTCTTGGTGTCGTCATCATTGAGTGGTTGGATAGGCTGATGGGAGCCCTGCTCATAGCGTCTGAAACTAAAACCCTTCCATGCACACCTGTAAAGGTAAGTGTGTGCAAAGGCAGGGTTGCCAAGAAATGAGAAATCTGATGTGAAAGGTTGAGGTGAAGAAAGAGGATTACCGTCAGTAGGAGCTTGATTTAGCCCCCCATAGATGAGATTGGTGCAGAGGTGAGGGGGACCATAAGGTATGATCATCCTGATCCGATGGTCGTAGCTGAAGCTGTGATGAAGGCGTCCATACTCTTGCGGAGTTTGGAACATGTCTAAAGCCAACAAGCGATACTCTCCCAATGAAAGTCTTTGGAAGACGTCTTCCATGGGGTCTGTGGTTGTTGCTTGAAGGGGAGGTGTAAGGGCGACCGCCTGTTGCGAACTGGTCGAAGCTTCCACGGATAGAGGCGGTGCCAGGGTTGATGGCTTGATAGGAATGAGGACATCGTTTGGACAGTAGGTGGTATTGCATGTTTTGAAGGGCGAAGGGTCAGCGGGAATGGTGTGGACTTGTCCGTCATGCTCAAACTTCACACAACGGTGCAGGGTGGAGGGGATACAGGCCATGGCATGGATCCAGGGTCGGCCTAGCAAGATGTTGTATTGGAACTCTATTTCGATGATGTAGAAGAGCTCCGGGACTGTGCGTGGACCAACGCAGATATGAAGGATGACTGTGCCAATGGTCGTGGCAGTAGTGTCATTAAAAGAATGCAAGATCGCGTCAGTTTTGGAGACGCAATTCTTGGGAAGAGTCAACTGATCAAAGGCATGGGTGGAGATGATGTTGATGCTAGCGCCCCCGTCGATCATAATGCGTTTAATGCATGTCCGATCGATATAAGCAGTGGTGAAGAGGGCGGCATCCTGATCTTCCGTGTTGGATGTGGGAATCTCAGAATCGCTGAATGTGATAGAGGCAACAGGGGCTAAGGAGTGGACAAGGGCAGCAAGTGGCTGGGGATCCTCGGGTTGGACCTCCGCTGCCTGCAGGGCTTGGATGAGGGCCTGACGATGTTGGGGTGAGGTTTGGATGAGATCGTAGAGGGACATCTTCACAGGCGTCTGGTGAAGCTGTTTCAACATGGAGTCGTGGATTGGGCCGGAAGAAGAAGAAGAAGAAGAAGAAGAAGAAGAGGGTTGAGGCGCGCCAAGGATAGAAATCTTAGGCTTAGGCGGTTGAGGTGGATTGACAAAAGGGTAGGTCCAAGGAATGGCAGCTTTTTCTTTTGCCTTGTCCTTTTGTGACCTAGTGGCGATGTGAATGGCATTGATTTCAAAGATGGGAGGTGAAGATGATGAAGGGATTGTAACAGGTTGATGAGATGTGGATGGGTTTGAAGAGGTTGAAGGGTTATGAGAAGGAGTCGGGGGGTGGTCGAAAGTGTCCTCAAAGAGAAGAGTGTCTTTCTCCAGATAACGGCGAATGACAGCCTTGAGGGCATAGCAAGTCTCGGTGTCATGTCTTGGTGTACGATGATATAAACAAATCTTCGTGTCATCGAACCAGGAAGGTTTAGACCCGAGAGGTTGAAAGGGCTTAATGGGTGGAAGAGTTATGCTAGAAGTTTGCAAAAGTCGTTGCAAGATCAAAGAGTATGAGCCCACTAAAGGATCCGTGTTCATCGATGTATGCGATGTCGGTGACTTTTGCTTGGGCGAAGTTGGAGAGGGTTTTCGTACCACCTTCTGGGTTGATGGTGCAATGACAGGCAGAGACGGTACACTCTTCGTGAGAGGTGTCACCCTTTTGGAAGAGGGTAGGCTAGCGGTAGGTAAAGGAAGCAAAGGAGGCAACCGGTTTTGATTAAAGGTTGAAGCGGGAAGGACTCTGGTTAAGGTTGAAGGATGCGGGCCCAAAATGGAAGGCAATGGTGACGAAAGAGGAGGCGTTCACCTCTGTGGTTTGGCAGTCTTTTGTGATTTAGGTTGAAGACTACTATTAGTTGAAGTTTGGGTTAAGTCCACCTTCACTTGTGGATGAGTGAGGTTGGAGACGGGGCGAACGCCAAGTGTTTTGATAGGTTTAGGCGGAGTAGATGAGGGTTTTTGTTTTGATGAAGTTGATGAAGATGTAGATGGTTTGGAAGTGGAGATCGGATTTTTGTTGATAGTCTTAGGAGGTTCTGCCATGGGAGGATTAGCAGCATGAGATGAGAGGGCCCGGGCTTGTTGAAGAGTTGTGAGACGATCCCATAATCCCTGATGTTCCACTTTCCTAGAAGGGAGAAGTTCGAGTCTCTCCACTAGTCGGGAAAATGGCTGAGAAGATGTGTGATGAGGTTTAGGCTCTTGAGAAGATGCCGACAGTTGTGGGACTGAAGGTGAGACGGGTGTAGTAGTCTCGGGCCCAAAGCATGGTGAAGTCGTGACAGGTTCATGTTTGGTTGGAGACGGACGAGAAATAGGTTCTTCCCTGGGTGGAGAAGAAACTGGTGAATGAAGCTCCTCAAGCGGGTAAAGGGCAGGGATGATAGTGCCCTCCACTTGTGGTTAAGGAGTAGGAAAGGTGGGGTCCTCCATGGGCAGCAAGAAGGAAGATGGTGAAACTGGCGGTGCTGGTAAGGTTGAAGCATCCTCCAAAATGAGAGAAGTTGAGGGAGCACTAGCCGGAGAAAGAGGTTCATCCACATGTGATGGACTGATGGATGAAATCACCTCTTGGGGTTGGTTAGAAATGAGGGGCGAGACCGTATTGACTGTTCGAATATTATGTTCGTGGGTATTGTCAGTCAAGGTCTGGACGTTGTTTTGGGTTGGTGGATGATTAGGGAACGGTTGTTTGAAGATATCGATACCCTGATTAGGAGGGGCATTAGGATTGTCGAGGATGAGGTCACCCTTTTCCAACATGTCTTGGACTATGTTTTTAAGGGTTTTACAGTTGCTCGTGTCATGACCTTTAACACGGTGGTAGTGGCAGAAGTCATTTTCCCTATACCACGTAGGGATGGCGCGTGAGGGATCAAATTGTGGTGGAGGTCGGATATGAGGGAGATTGATGGCCCCTTGTTTGACGAGTTTTTCCAGCATAGACGCGTATGATTCTCCAAGTGGAGTAAACTGTTGCTGTATATATCTCTACTGAAATTGACGAGTGGCGCTCATAGATGTGGATGGTTCAGGTTGATTAGTTGAAGGTGAAGAAGAAGAAGATCTAACAACCACAGCATTTGCTGAAGCTTTAGATTTAGGATTGGACAAGGAGGGCTTAGAAGAAGGGTCATTGGTTTTGGAGTTGGGATTCTTACTCCGTAACTTGACTTTATTCTCCTCAACGGCACGTAACTCAAGTTTACGAGCCATCATGAAGGCTTCGTCAAAAGTGCGAAAGGTTTGAACCCTCAAGGTAGAAGAAATATGTCTAGCGCAGGCTTGAGAGAAAAGTTCATTAAGCTCAGGCTGAGGTAAGGAAAATGAAAGTTGATTGATAAGGCCCCTCCACCGAGCGACGAAATCAGCAATAGATTCATCCTCGAACTGGCGAATAGAATAGAGGTCTGTGATAGAGACCTTCTTGGTGATATTGATGGAGAAATGATCGAGGAAGAGCTGGGCCAGCTGAGTGAATGTGAGGATGGAATGGCTAGGAAGAGAGTTGTACCAGTCAAGTGCAGCACCCGAGAGAGACATGGGAAACGTGCGTAAGAGCAACGCATCATCGTGGGCGATAAGGTAACAGGCATGTCTGAATGCCCGTAAATGTTGTTGTGGGTCTTCCTTGCTCTGGAAACGAGAAAACTTAGGAAGTTCCCACTGGTTGGGATATGGTCTGATGGGGATAGAAGGATGGATGGGCTCGTTGCAGATTTGTTCGTACGAGAGAGTGTTGCGTGAGCTGGTAACGGAGGTCTCTAGGTTGGACATTTTATCCATCAGCATCTTGATAATATCTACTGACGAATTGGTGGGTGGAACGCCTTCTAGATTGTAAGGCGCTTGAAAGAGGCTGGAAGAGGTATACGACGTAGTCGGTTGTACCAATAAGGGTGCAACGTACGGATGACTAGTCGTAGGGACAGAAGAAGTGACTAAGGATGGTTGGATGGAAGGCATGGCTAGGTTTGATGTTGTCATGGGAGGTTGGTTAGAGGTAACATGGGCTAATGGATGGGTAGCCACCCTAGTGTTGATAGGAGTAAGGGTGGGCGGAATAGAGACGACCAAGTTTTGAAAGGGGATAGAAAATGGTTGAGTGGACTGAGATTGATGGGGGGCCGAAACCCTAGTGAAATTGGGCCCAACGATGGAAGGAGAGGCCACACTTAGATGGTTGGTAAAAGGTTGGTCATTGGTTGAGGCAACAGCCTGGGTGTCTAAGGGTTGGACTACAGATGTCGTTGATACGGCCGCAGTCTCGAGGAAAGAGGTCTGCATTCCATAAATTGGATTGCCCAAGGGGTTTCGCGTTTGGCTATTCGCGAGATAGTGTTGCAAGGCTTTGGTATTGAGGTCCAAGAATCGTGCGAAATCTTGGTCCCCTTCTGGAATAATAGGCGTTTGGGTCAGAGATGGTCTGGTAAGAGTTCTTTCAGTTTTCGAGTTGAACTCCATTATAAGGTTGGTTGTAGGTGGGGTAGATGGAAGAGGATGATGCCTCGCATGATCGACTAGAGCCTTGGCTTGGCTACGAGTCAGAACCATTCAAGGCAAGGAAGAACGTCCTCACAAGCTCAAACAAGCAAATAAGAACCAAAAAGATGAAGACACAAGCAGATCCTAAAACCCTAGAAGTAAATTATTAGGATTATAGTGGCTTATGCCTTAGAATGTGTGTAGAGGAAGATTGGCTTTGTGAGTCGGGTCCTAGAAGAAGTAGTCTATGGATGGTTTCGGGTTTTTTTATGGTGCTCAAAAGTCTGTGTTAGCTTCCGTACAGGCCTGGTGCTAAGGAGCAAGCTCCCCTCACTTCACGATTCCAGTGGTTAGCTGGTTTCGGTTAGCCAAAATATACTTCCACTAGAGTTTATCCTCCGCCAGAGAACGGAGTGGGCTTCCCCCTTAGTGATGAAATCCAAGTAGAGTCACCGGGACGGGTAAGGTATCTGCTGGGGGATGAAATCCCAGTCGGGCCTTGTCTCAGGTAAGTTAAAATGTTTGTTTTGTGCAGGTGGTTTGGTCGTGTAACATCAAGTGATCTAGATTAATTCAATATGCGGTTTAATTACTATGTGTGGTCTAAAAGATGCAGGCAAACAGAAATGAATGCAAAGTGTTTTAATGCCCAAGTCAAAATGTTTGTTCGTATGAAGACAAATGGAGAAAGAGTTGAAGAATATGAGTTTTAGCTAGTCTAGAAGTGCAAGAAAGAAAGAAATGTTCATTTTAGTCCTGCTTATGATGTCATTTAAGAAGAGACAAAAGGAGGAAAAAAGGAAGAAACCTAATGCACCTAAATGAACGAAAGAAAGAAAGAACCCAAGGAGGACCTAGGGTCCCACTGGGCGTGCTAGAATGTTTCTATGCAAAATTTGCTTTCTACATTCAAAGAAGAAATAAGAAACTAAAGAAATGGTCAAGGCTAGAAGTACCTGATAAAGTTTTGCGCACCGAAATCAGATGTTGGAAGATTCTCCTCTTTGGCTGTGGAGGAATGACACCTGCGAAGAAAAGGCTAAAACACGGAAAAACGTTAGTCAAAGATATGGTGCGCTGTCAGGCGAACGCCCGATCTCGGAAGTACGAAGACTTCCTAGAAGGATATCAACCCACTGATAAAAAAGCAGAATATTAGATGAAAGTAGATAATAAAAGATAAAATGACAGAAATAAAATGACAAAAAATAAAGATGCGTACCTGATATGCAGCACTGTTCTGCACAGTCGCCGGCGTCGGTCTCTGTGGTGCCGGCGTCGGTTAGGGAAGGTGCCGGCGTTGATTGAGGTGCCGTCGTCGGTCGGGGTAATGACTGACGTCGGTAGGGGCAGATTTTGGATGAGTTGCAGAAGGCCTGGGAGAGTCGGGCAGGTTCTTGACAGGGTCGAGACAAGGTTTAGACAGAGTCGGGACAGGGTCTAATAAGGTCAGGGCAGGGTTTGGACAGAGTCCAGGGGTTTTAGTCGAGTCTAGACAGAGTTATGGATGCGGATAGTGGGCAGGGATGTAAAGGAGAGATGCAGAACTTGGGTCTATGGTTTGAAGATTTGGGATGACAAAAATAATGAACAAAGAATAACCAAGAAGAAATAAAACAAACAGAGTAAATACTTACCTGCCAGAAGATGTGATGAAAGCCATAGTTGAAGTTGTCTGTGCAGTGCCGGATTGAAATGAATGCAGATTGGTTGATGCCGGAGTTGGTTGATCGTGAGAGTGTTGATTGCCAGAGTCTGTGGATGTCGGAGTTCGCAGGTCGATTGAATTATTGATCGGTTTGATTGATTCGAAAAATGGTTGGCGGAGGCTGATGAAGGCAAGGGACGGTTCGAGAGACTGTTCGACAACCATTTCAGGAAACTGATCGGGAACTGAATGATAACTGATAACGGATAACGGCAAGGTGACCGACGTCGGCAGGATTGCCGACATCGGCCGATAAGTGACCGACGTCGGCGACATCGGCCGGGAAAAAACCGTCATCGGCATATGCACAATGGGGATAGAGTCTAGCTTTAGCTCTGTGCTCATTTTTACATGCTGCCAGGGTCAAGGTTGGTGGAACAAGTGATCGACAAGGGTTAAATAGGCGAAGAAGAATAAGACGGGGAATGACAAGGGGAGTCGACACGATTTCGGTGTCTACACAAGGCTTGGGTTTTATCATGAGTTTTGTAATCCTTGAAAGCAAATTCATAATCTTGTTGATGCTTGCAAGTGATAGCATCATGATCAAAATTAGGAACAAGAATAAATTCCATAGATAAATAATAAATTTGCCTACAGGTCTTATGAGAGTGACCTAACTAGCATCAAACCAAAAAAATTTGCTAGGATCATACTAGGTTTTCATAGGATGAGTAGGGTCAATCTCTTGAGGGAAAGGCCTAGGTAGACACTTAAGATATTTAGTTAAGGAAAGAGGTTTATGGATATTAATGATGTTTGGTGATGAGAAATGAGGATTAGTATATTTTTGAGGAGTTGGTTCTAAAGAAAGGGTAGGAATGATAGATTGAACATTTTAAATGGTATCATATAAATCAATAACAACATCATTTGTAATATTTTAGTTTTTGTTTTTAAGTAATTGATGAGGACTTGTGAAAGGTTGGGGTGGCTCGAATTGACACATAAGAAAATCTTGTCTTTTGGCTTAGTCAATGACCTCCTCCACAGTATGTGGAGAAAGGGTACAAAATTGATATTATAATTTAGGAAATAAAGAATTTGTAAAGAGATGAAATAGATTGTCATCTGCTATGTTATGTTCACATTGGTTTGACAAAGAATTCCATCATTTAAAAAAGTCTTGAGAGGTTTCATTTTCATTTTTTTTGTAATTGATAAAGTGGGCCAAAGTGTTTTCATGGAGATCACTAGTTTGGAATTCTTGTACTAAAGCATTCACCAAGTCTTCCAAACTAGTAATAGAAAGAGATCTAAGTTGATTATACCATCCAAGGCATCACTTATGAGGTTTTTGGAAAGGGTTTTATTAGTAACAAAGATGTTTAATTTAACCCAATCCTTATAAACATTTCCAAATGTTTTAAGATGAAGGGTAGTATTAGTTGACCATTATAAGAGATGGAAGGTGTTATACCTCTTATATCAATGTTATCAATTTGAGTAGTAAGAGGTTCATTTTGTAAATTTTTGATAGATTTTTTGACTAATGGAGGTTT
Organism: Torreya grandis; assembly: GCA_037957365.1. Classification (NCBI taxonomy): domain Eukaryota; kingdom Viridiplantae; phylum Streptophyta; class Pinopsida; order Cupressales; family Taxaceae; genus Torreya; species Torreya grandis. The sequence continues at coordinate 2,992,997 of JARHVA010001597.1, read as the reverse complement.
AGGAATGATATTACCTTGATAAAATCAAAGAAGGGGAGGAGGAACACTTTGGTTATGTGTGCCCCAAGCCATTATTTGTGGCTATGTTTGAAGATTAAGAAGGTGGTTTTGCATTATCATCATTTGATTTATGTTATGAGATTGGAATGTGTTCATTTGATTGAGAGTTTTTAATAATAATTTATGAGTTTGATTAGTGTTATTAAAATTAGTGTTCATGTTTGATTTGGTATTAGTGGTTTGGGTACCACTATTAGTGTTGACATGAGTTTGAGAAGAGCTATGAGAATTTGAAGAACTAGTAGAAAATTTTGCTTGTGAAGCAAAAAATGGACTAGCAAATGGTTGAGATGACAAAGCACTAGAAGCATGATTACTTTGGGTAGTAAACATTGAACTAGTGGATGGATTAAGGATAGTGGATCTTATAAGAGGCCCACTAGACGTAGAACTAGCCATGTTAGTTGAGATACTAGGCATAGAAGTAGAAGAAGTTAAATAATAAGATGCCATATCATAAGGAGTCAAGATTGAAAGAAGAGGTTGAAAATAAATTATTACCCCCAAATCCAATTGAGAAAGTGGAAGTAGGAGAATGAGGCTCTTCAACTTGATGGCAAATCATGAGATTATAGATGGTAGAAGGGTCTTTCCCTCTATGTTGAGGGAATTTTGTTATAAAGAAAAGCATTTTGGGAGTATATTATAATATTGATCTTCTAAGAAGAGAGATTTATGATGCAAAGAGGCATTATGAAGATTCCCATAACTCATTGTATGGGTTGCAACATGGACATTACTAGCATTCTTAAAAGAATCCTACTTTGTCTATAGGAGATCCTATTAGGATTGGTAAATTCCATCATATATACTAATTGATTTTTAGTGTTATTAAAAAATAGATCATCCATGATGAAAGGAATAAAATGAAATATGAGATAAAAAAAGGAATAAAAAAGTTACTATAACTAAACTAGGTTAACCTAGTTGACCTAGTGCAAAAACTAGATCTATGAAACTGAACTAGGCCCATAGGATCAACCCAGTATAGAGAACAAAGACTAGTAAAGATGAAGGAAAAGTATAAAAATAGTACTAGGTCAACCAAGTTGACCCACTAAAATTTAAATGGGATGGATAATATGTTAGGTTAATCCAGTTGACCTAGTATAATAAATAGGAAAAAGAAAGAGTTGATAATCAATTTGTGAAAATAAAGTGAGATAATTTACAATTAATCTAAGAAAATAAATGCTGAAAGTAAACAAAAAATCAATTGATTTGATGTTATTCAATCTAATTGATGCACCCAAAGCAAAAATATTGCACCAATATGAGCTAGTACAAGTTCTTACACACATAATTAAATAGAGAGCAAAAAAATAACTTGGAAAATAAAACTAGCTAATTGGTCAACCTATAATGTTAGATTATTTAAGAATGGTTTTAAATGATAGAATGTTGGTTGTAAATAAGGCACTAAATATAAATATATGGAAGGTTTTAGGTGAGTTTATGATGAAATTGACTATAGTAAAAATGATACAAGCTTGGTATTAGGGCTTGCCACCTCACTTCACACACCATAATGATAAGAGTGTTGGGTGCTTAGCCAAAATATACCATTAACCAAGATTTATACTTGACCAGAGTATCAAGTTGGGTTACCCCTTGGTGATGAAATATAATATGTTGTCTTAGGTAGTCAAATGTTAATTTTTTTTGATGTTAAGTGATTTGGCTATGTGTGCATAAAATAGAAATAGTGTAACTAAGTGGTTAATTAAAAACCTCCTAATTAGACTATGTGAACTATTCTAAGCATGAAAAATTAAAATTAAAGAAGTGATTAGCATATAAGGTGAATTATAACTTTGAAATAAGGTATAGTGAAAGCACTATATGCACAAAAAAGAACTAGGTTGACAGTGTTGAGCTAGCACTATTGAAAATAGGGTCTAGAAAACCCAATATGTTGACTAGGTCGACCTAGTTGTTTTTGATAGAAAACAAGACATAAAACTAGATCGACTAGGTTGATGTAGTTGGCTATACAAAGGCAATTTTGAAAGTTGAAAAATTCAAAATAAAGTACAAAAATAGAGAGATATAGAAGAATATAAACCCACCTTGATGGTTTAGAGATAGAAATTGTTGATCCAAAACTTGCAAACTAGGTCAAGCTACTCGACCAAGCAATACAAAAATCTACTAAAAAGTGTTAAAAATTTAGTAGGTCAACCTAGTTGACCTAGTTGGTTAGACTAGAAGTCTAGAAATGTACTAGGTCAAGCTAGTCAACCTAGTAGGATGATCTAAAAGTCGAAAAACTAGAATCTACACTAGGTCAAATTGATCGATCAAGATATACAAAAACTACTACAAAGTGACTGTAAATACACTAGGTCAATTGAATCAACCTAGTAGGTTAAACTGGTATTCAAAAAAAGTGCTAAAAACCTATACTATTTTGAGTTTCTTAATCTAGTTGCCTATTCCTTTGCATAAAGAAAAAGAAATCTAGGTCAATAGAATCTAACTAGTGTGTCAAAATATATGATAAAAATGACAAAATAATGAAATAAAAGTCAACAAATCCAACAAGGATTTGATTCACATCAAGTTCACTAAAATGTATGTAATAAAAATTACATGGTGCATAATGAATTTAATCTTGAATTGGATAAGATAAAGCACACCTACAGTTCTGATTGGGTATACACTTGTTAAGTGAAAGCATGACCAATATGGGGATCCACTAGACCCAATTAGGGGATTGTATCATTTATCACAACACATCATGTAAAGAAAAATTCCAAAGCCTATAATCTAACATAATCACATAATAACTATAAAATAGTCCTATTATTTGATTTTCACTTATGTAGTAAACAAGAAAGTAAACTATTCTAATAACAAGAAAAGTAAACTAATCTAGTACACACCAAAGATTGCGACACAAAGTGGGGGTTAGAACAAAATAAATAAATAATAACTAAACTAAACATGTATAAAATCCATATAATAACATCAATGTATACATAATAATACATGGAAGAGAAGAATACATACTACATTATCTATATACTCTTACAAAGGAGAAATAAAGTTAAGAATACCTACCTTTGAAGATGAACCTGCCGAGTCTCAACCTCTCCCTTGGCCAAGGTGTTTCACAAGAGATTGTTGTGGATTTTAAGGAAAAACAAGATAAATTATTTTTAGGGTACATGACATACCTAATCATCCAAAATACTTCTCCACAAGACAAGATCGGATCTCCAAAAGAAATTATTAAACCCTAAAGTTATATTTCCCAAGTAGAATGGTCAATAAGCAGATGTTTGTTAACACTTTTTCACTTAATTATTCACTCTATTTTGACTCTTAAGAAATGGTGGTAAATGAATTTATATATATAGTAGTATCTTACCTAAAAACCATTTGGACATGTCAGCTATACTGGGTCGATCGAGTCAACCTAATACATTCTTAGGTTAATGCCTAAAGTCTGTGTTAGGTTGGTTGGGATGTAAACAAGTCAAAATAGCTAAAGTGTCCCTAGATTACACTAGGTTAACCAAGTCAACCTATTGTATTAAATAGGTAAAAAGGTAAATAAAGAAATAAATAAAGTAATTAAGCATGATAATGGCTGAAATGGATAGGAAAGAGAAGAACAAGCCTAGGGTTCATGGTTTTAGGGAGCTAGTGTGTAGATAACAAGTGGCAAAAGGAACAATAATCTTACAAAGCACCAATGGTCTACCTACCCCTTTCTTGGTGCACCCCTTAGGGCATGAACTTATAAATATTTAGACTTGATATGTTCTTACAAGATATGAAGTGTCAATAATCAAAAAAAGTTTAAAAATATTATGTGTATACACACCCTACACATACCTCATTATGTTAGACATGTCACTTTGAGAAGAACTTTTTTCTTGTATATGAGCATCACCAAAACTTGTATTCAAGTGGGGAAAGGTGATATAGGTATTTAAAAATTACCCCATGCATTTTGACCATCCCTAATCCACTGTAACCTATCCCTAATCTCATTTTCACTTTTGCTTGGTTTTATCACTATCTTCCTCGTTAGGAATTTTTAGAGATAATCCAACTTCCATGACTATTTTAGCATATTTGGAGTCTATAAACTGATAATAAACCTATATTAATATAAAATACAAGTCTCACACATCATCCTTAAATTTTTTTCATGTTTTGACCTGGTCAACCCTACCTTTTACATCAAAAATAAGAGAAATAAAGGGTTTCTTAAAGCTTCCACTCACTCTTATGACAAAACAATGCCACTTGGATGAACCTAAGAGAGTATTATACATGATAAAATCATAGAATTAGGTCATCCAATCCTTTTTTATGCATTTACAATATTATCTTTCCTATCAAGTATTATGAGGGTTTTAGGAGCATTTAGACTATTTTTCATTCTTAGCAGTCATTCATAAAGGATTTCCCCTTGAATCTAAAAATAATTCTAAGATATTTAAGTTAGGACCCTTAAATAACTACCATGAACTACTTGGATCCTCATGCAAATTTTCACCTACCAATGAGCATAAAAAAGTCCTTCTCAAGTCTGTAACATCTCATTATGTGCACACAAAAAACCTCAACACCAATTTTTATTCTTTCTCCTTCAAACTTTGACCTCAATATTGATCAAAAAAATTGACACAACCTATCACACTTATGAAAATTCTATTATGAGCTCTATCACCTTCATAACTAAATTTCACCCCTCATTAGGCCATATTAGGTCTCTTTGCTCATTAGGCCTAAACCTGTAAGCCAAACTCAGACCTTGAACACACCTTGAAACCTCTTGTAATTATATAAACACCTCATACTCATGACATAAAACTTCATACCATGATCATACACTACCAAACCTCTTATCTCAAGCCTTAGACTATTCACCTCATCATGATACTAGGCCTATGCCTTCTCACTAGGTTTCTTCATGTAAGGACTAAGCCTCAAAACTAACCTTATAACTTTTATGAAGGATTATTTTCCTCTTTCACATGTTTACACAACTTTATAAACTTTATCATTCTTGTACTGACCCAATTATCTAGGCTTTACTATGCTTTATGTATACACCTTCTCATAGGGATATGTTAGGTTTCTCAAGACACCTACTACTCAATAATATGCTTACCTTGTATCTTGATCTTGAAACATGTAAACAACCTCAAAAAATTTACCAGGTTGATTTCAAATTATCTTGAAAAAAAGAGACAATAGGTTGCCTTAAAATTATCTCTTATCATAAGACACCTTATCACATACTACTTCACCATACATGGCCTCTACTCTAGCCTTGACATTAATGACATCCATCTTGACTTTTACATCAATGACAACATCAATGCCTCAACACCAAAAATAAAAACATACCTCAACATCCATACCTTGTTTCCTTGAATGGGGGTTATTTGGAGGTCTATACACATCTTGAGCATCTCCCAAATATCTCATCTTTAACCGTGTCTTGGATAAAACTGAGGTGCTTTGATTCAGGACAAAACTATCCTCCATTTGGTAGTTCATAAATTTTGCTCCTAAATTACTACACTCTCCAATCTATTCTACTTGCATAGAGATATCATCTTTTTATTTCAAGTAAGGAGTAATCCCTCCTTGAGACACTAAGGCTTGAACTTCCCCTTCATCAGCATTCATGAACTGACCTTGAGGCTATCCCCAAGAATTTTATCATTCTTATCCTTAAAATAGGTTGCTTTGGATGAGAAACATGGATCTTGAGGTGGGAGTATAATTTGGATTATAGGTATTAGGTGACCTATTTAAACTAGGTTGACCTTGTCCCCTCCCTTAACCATTATGCTGATGTGGAAATTTATTTTCTTTTGGATGGTAATAGTATAACCTCCCATATGTTGATTTGATTGCCTAGTTGAAGATTTTAAAGCCTTATATTTTTCTTATCAATTAATAACATCATTTTATTTCTTTGGAGAAAATCTAGACTTGTTATTTGGATTTATAAATGGAGCAAGGCTTGGAGGAGTAGTAGGCATGTTAGGAAAGACAGGTTTTGAGACCTTTAGAGGGAGTTTACCAACTTCGATCAAACTATTCTTAGCTCTAATAGCCATATCATATGCATTATATAAGGCATATCCTCCCATGGATTGCAACATGATATCTATATCAATTCTAATAGCTCTAAGGTAGGTTGGTAAAATAAAACTTATAGGGGGTCTCATGGGAGGTGGAAGCCTATTCCATGTCCTTTGGAACCTTTCATTGAAATCATGCATGGATTCCTTAGGCCACCTTTAGATGACATTCAGTTGATGGATCAGTGATGTATGATCACTCCTATCCTCAAATATTTTATTCAATAACTCCTTGAATTCATCCCACATAGTAATCCATCCTCTTGGAAAGGTTCTATACCAATCAAGGGATTTTACCCTAAGGGGCATGGTAAATAGTATAATTTCCATGTTAATTTATGTGATATTATGGAAATTTTAGAATTTGGACATGTCTCTAACGTGTTTACTTGGAGTGATAGGACCTTCCCCATTAAACATAAGGAGACTCTTTGTGGCAATAGGAGGGATATCATCATCAGAAGCAAGGTTTATGGAATTTTTAATATTAAAGTTGGGAAATCATGTTACCTATCCATGTTACCTTCAACCTCTTCTCCACTCTCTTATTATTATTTAATTTAAAAACCTTCCTACTCTTTAGACTCTTCCTTAGGATTTTGAACTATTAATAAAGAATTAGGCTACTAAACTTCAAAAGAGATCAGGATGAGGGAGTGGATTTGCATAATGATTACCTATACTAAAATTTGATATAGTAGTGACCATGAAGCATAAAAAAAAGAGTTTGGTATACAACCAGATGATTTACTTTAGTGGAGTCACCAAATATTGAGTATGAAACACTTGTGTAATTGTGGTCTTGTAAAAACTAACATTCACCTTGACAAGAAGTGATTGAGACAATTTGTCCCACTGAACATGCTGGAACTATTATCACTCAATTTTGCACCCTTGATCGGTAGTTAATGCCTACTCCAATTGAGTAAAATAATGAGATTACCCATATACCTATGGTTGTCTATAATGGGGGTAAATCTCTAGTTGATAGGGATATCTCCCTTGATATTTCTATTTAATCTCACCACTTATGGTACTAACTTGTTAGAATGAAAGGGGATAGAGAAACATGAAATTAACCTAACCTAATGAAGTGATACACCAAGTTAATATCCAAAATACTACCATGAACTTGCACTATGAAAGGTGATTCAAAAAACTAATCTCAACATCTAAGGTTTCTCTAACATAAGTATTTCAACATGGAGGTAAGATGTAATGCATTTGTGAAGGTAGATGAATAAGAGGTCTAATTTTAGACACCAGTAATCTTCATTGAACTTAGATACATAAAAGGACACTAAATACACTTCATGTGACTTGTTATAGAGTAGACTACTTGCACATGTTGGAATAAAAATGACTAAGAGAGGGGGGGGGGTCAATCAATCTTCAAAACTTTCCTTCAATTCTACTTAAACATACATGAACCATTCTAAGAAGCATAAGCACTAAATCATAATAGAATGAAACACATGAACATAGTATATACATGAAAAAACCTTAAATGGAAAAAACCCACTGATGATGCAAATAGACTATATTTCTATAAGATAAACACCAATATTTAGTGAAGCACCAACTCCACATGGAACACTAACCCCAACTAGCTCAGCACCAAATCAACTAGGCTTTAGCAAGCACCCACTTGCAAAGAGGAACCAACCCCCTAGATGACTTGGCTCCAAATCAGCCACATAAAATGCTTGATCACCTTCATAAACCATTATTTCTCATAAAATAGATGAAAATCTTCTCTTATTTCACTTTTATCTCTCTCAAATTGGCTTCTAGCCTTCTTCCCTCAGCTAGCCCTCTCTATGGCTTGATTATGTCTTCTAAAATTGATCCTCATATGCATAACCTATTTTAGATAGTAATTAAATTTCTCTAATGGTTTTCATGACCTCATTTTACTAAACAATGTTCTATATCATTTTGCTTGTTCTTTAATATCTCTAAGCACATACTCAAATAGTCCTAATTAGCCTTGCTTTTATACAAGTGACTTGATCATATACTTATATTTAGATGCATACTTAAAACCTCATATGTCAAACATATAACAGGTCTTATAATATTAAAATAAAATTTATTAATCATTAATCAACCAATACATTAGGTTGGTCATAGCTCAATTAGCCCTTACTCCTCTTTTAGGTCTTATGGAAACCTATTAGGCCTTCTTAGTAACATGTTACCTTTTAATATCCTTAAACCATATTAAAACACATAAAATGGTATGAAAAAATCATATGACACTAAAATATACATTATAAAACTTCACTTTAGGTCTAAAACACTTTTTAGGTCCAACCACCATTTGAACCCTTACTCAAATCACTATTCATAAAAGGTTTGTGCATATACAAAAACTCTATCTTGAACAACTGAAGCATAAACACAATTTTAAAAAAATGAAAAAAATAACTCATTAAGAAACCTCATGACTTTAGGTTCATCACACACTTCATCAGATGCTTCAACTCAGGGTATACAGGGTCAAACTCTTCTATGCAGGATGCTCACTTAAAACTACCAACTGACTTCAAAACATAGTCAAGGAAACATGAAATTCTAATACATGATTGAACATACTCAAAGAATTTAAATTCATGAACATGATATTATAAAATAATTATATCAATCTCAACCAAATAGATCATAATATCTTAATAGAAAATATTGATCTTATAGACCAATCTATAGATCTTCTCTTTCATAGATTCCACCCAGCTAGATAAGCCATTTTGGATTAAATGTTCCAACCTCTTACACTAAATTAAAAGATTATAAGATACATGGATACATTATTAAATTCACAAATAACATAATCAAACACTTAAATTCATTAGTCTTACATGAAAACACATCAAGAATCATCTTCTCACTTATGCCTGATTTTCTTATTGTCTGCACTATTAGGTTCTTTAGTGATTGGCCAACTTAGATCATTAACTTTGCACACCTGATATCTAGGACCTATCTATAAAAATTCATGGAAAATATATAAAAGTATCATACTTTGACCTTCATTCTTTATAAATTTTGACTTGGTCAACTTTGTCTGCTATATTAGATCTCAAAAAAACAAGCATTTTCTTGTAGGGCTTGTTCACTCATTTGAGAAACCAATCCAACTTGGAGATGCCTAAGAGAGTTTAATACAACATAAAATCACTTTTATATCCATACCAAACAATTCTAATCTCTTTATAACAAGATCTTCAACTTTGGGTCATTATTAGGGTTCTTTTAGGGTTTAGACCTACTTTCAATCTTAATAATCATTTATAAACCTTAACTCTCCATTCAAAAAACCAATGCTTAGAAATTTGAGATATAACCCTTAATAATCTACCATGAACAAATTATATCCTCATGTAGATGTTACATGTCCCAAAAATCACTTAGAAAACCTTCTCAAGTAGATAACCCTTCATTTTGTGTATTTGAGAGACCTTGAAACACTTTTTCAAGCCTTTTATTAAAAACCATGACTTAAAAATTCATGCACATGATTGAAAATATTGAATCACCTTTTTCAATGTTAAACTACTCATCCATGTCATGGAAATTGATCCTAATAGCCAATCTAGCCACTATCTCTCTTTTTGCTTTCTAGGACTTGACTTACAAGTCACATTAGGTCTTGAAGTTGATCTTCTAACCACTGTAAAAGCACTCAACACCTCATATACATTTCATGAAATATCCTATCATGCTTAAATAATATAAACCATTCTTCATATGTCTTGTCAATAGCTTAAGATTCCTCATTAGGCCAAGCAAGATCTAGAACTAGTCTAGTTGTAGACTTGGACTGGAGTACTTACCCCTGTAGACTTCACCTTGAAATTATCCTGAGTGATTCAATGCCTCTTATGTATGCTCAAGAAACCTTATACAATTTATCTTTTCATATATTAAATAGATAATATTTATGGCTTCAACAAAGCATCTCTGTAGCTACTTATAGATCTTTGGAGCTCAAATAAGGATCTTCATAGCTCACTTGGAGCATCTTCAGAGCTACATACATTGATCTTCAATGCTGACCTAATATTTGTCAAGGTCCTCAACACCTCATGTAAAAACTCAAACAACCTCTCTAATTCTTAAAAACTATCAAGTATTATTCAAATCATCTTTAGATCTACTTATATAAATCTTCAAAGCATATAACTCTTTCTTCAAAGCTCTTTTATTTCATCATGCTACCCCAAATCATACTTGATCATGCACCTTCATAAGAACCTTTTAACATCAATGAAATAATTTTTCATATTCATAAGAGCATTTGACATCAATGACAATATTAAATTCCAAAACTCAATAATTAATGACAATGCTCAATAATATCGCCCTTTGCCATTGATGGTAAACACACTCAGAAAACTATGTCAACCACTCTTGATAGTAATCATCTCTTAAACCTGGTTCTTGCCTTTTATTTCCCTTTATGATCTTTCCTTTACTCACCCTTTTGATTCTTTATTTTACTCACCCTTTCTAATCTTCCCCCCATTTAACATTAATGATAGATTTTACACAACTATCATCTCTTTTAAAATGAACTCATATTAGAAGACCACTTCAACATAGATCAAGCTTAGTTAAGAACCTGAATAGATCCAACTAAAACCAAACAACCACCATGTTATGTTAATAATATTTATCAAGGGTTACCTGTAACTACTATAATCATACTTTCTCCCTTTGAGCTAATACTATCTCTCAAAGACATTCTATGGCGTACAGTCTTCATAAACTATGGCAACCACTTATGGAAAATACTCTTAATTTGATCATTCTCCTAGTTGATTCATCGAAATCTCAACAAACAGATTCTATGAAGCATCTCAGACACAATCTCTCCTTAACTCCATGCATATCAAAAATCAATCACTTTCTTGACAAAGAACTTAGATCTACCAATCTCCCCCTTATACCAAGCATATCTATATTTCAAAGAATTAAAAACTTAGATCACTTACCTTCCTTAATATGATTGAAAAATATAAAAACATTGACTACATATAAGGCTATCCCATTCTTGACATCAACTTTAAAATTAGGGACTCCCCCTTTCTCTTTATAGATCAAGCTCAACTACTCACACTAATAGATATCAAAAGCTTACCTATTATATGCCAATTGACTGCACTTTGACTTCATATACCTAATAATAGACTTATATCTATCATCATGATACCTACTATACTTCAAACCATAGATCTATCAACATAGGAATAAATAATATCCATCTTCATCTCCTTACAACATAGACAACCTGGAATATTATCAAAAAGAAAACTTCTTTGATTGTAACCTCATTCTTCGGCTGCTAGATGAATGTCTCCATGAAGCTTAATGGATCCACCCCTTTTCATAGGGCACTAAAAAATTATGAAATTAGGAGATTCCCAGATCTCCATAATTTCACAAGACTAAACATTATTCAACATCATTTTGGGCTTGATTGACATTATAGTCTTCATCTCATCATCAACCATTTTATCATCAATGTGAACTGACAACAGACATTCCTATCTTGATTTCTTATTTGAGGCATGATCTATTTTAGCTAGTAGTCCAATTGAGCTTGTAGATTGATCATGACTTATCTTTATTACTTTTGGTTTCCATACTTCATTTTCCTCCCTTACTGCAATATAGGGGATCTAAGCTTTCTATTTTGACTTGATGACTTTCTAACTCTATTAGGACATAATCTTACAATGTGTCCTATATTATGATTGCTATAACATACCACTTTATATATGTTATTTGAATAATGTGAATTTTGACTCCTTCCATAGTTCCATGAGTACTTATTCTTGGAGTGTCTTCTACATTCACTTTCTCTATGACCAAAATGACTTCATACAAAATAGTAACCATTAAAAGAACTAGCATACTTTATAGCATTAGGTTGTCTGATAGGTCTTTTCATGTTGACCTTATTGTCCTCAATAGTCTTATCATTGAATATAGGTGCCTTATTTTGATCTTATTTAAAACTAAGACATATATTTTCACTTTCATACTTTTGACTACTCAAGATATCATCTAGATCCTTAGTGCTCTTTTCAAACTTCACAAAGCTCTTCACCTTGATAGATGTTTGATCCAACTCAGCTTTTAGAGTTTCTATTTAAGTTTCATACCTAATGCATTCTTCCTCTTTAGCCTTTAAGTTTTCATTGACTACCTCCATCTATTCCTCAACTATATTGATGATCTAATCGTACTCCTTGGAAGTATTGCTCAAATTTTTTTCAAATAGTCCAATCTACTCCTCATAATCCTTGAATAATGACCTTAGTTTGTGATTATTTCTTCTTTGAAACTTCAAATCCTCTAGGGCACTTACTAGCTCTATCTCAATATTTACTTTAGCTTCTCCTTCTTCACTATCATAGTTGTAGAGACTAGAAAATTACACACTTATAGTTTTCAATGACTAAATGTCTTGAGACCCCTAAAGACCCCCTAAAACCTTACTAACCCCTAACCAACCCCTCTTAACCTAATCAAATCACTATTATCCTATTTATATAGTAATTTTTAAAAATAATATTTGAAATTACTATTTAAAAGTATTATTCAGTATAACTGGACCCACCATCACTCTTCATGATGACATGGCATGTGACATGGCAAGTGACATGGCTTATAAGTGAGGTGGCTTGATGTGGAACATCATACCCCACTCGGGACTACTTAATGACCTCATTTAAGCATCATAATGGTCCCCCTTGAAATATGGATAATTTACCCTTAAGGGATCATCATTCAACATGTATTTTCCCTTCACACATGAAAGTGGCCTTCAAAATGAGATACCTACCTGTTTAGTGCTTTGTGAAAGATAAAGGTCACCCATTTTTGACTTTTTAACCCAAATGGGAGACTCACCAACCCAAATGGGAATCCCCACCAACCTCATATTTGACTTATTCATGTACCACATGGAAAATGGTGCCACATTTTGTGTGCCATCTCTTTAAGTTCTTGGATGAAGATAATAAAGGGTGGTGAAAAGTCTTTAGCCTCATTTAGACCCATGTGCATGATTCTCATTCAAAATTAGACTCATGTGTAAGGTGGGAGACTCACCAACCCAAATAGGAATCTCTACCAAACTCGTCTTTGACTCATTCATGCACCACATGGGAAATGGTGAAATATTTCTACTATTCCTTCTTTTGGCATGGTTCTTGATAATAAATTCTATAAATGCCCCTCCTCTCCTTCACCCAAGGTTAATTTTCAAGTTAGTCTTTGGTTATTAGCATCTTTTTTTAGGTCTTTGAAGGAGGTAATAATTTTGGAGGTCATCCACATCTTAAAGGAAAATAATTCAAATCAATGAAGCTCTACCTAAATTTCCATGGTATTCCTTCATCACACCATCAACAACGTCAAACACATCAATAAGCCCCAAGGTAAATTTATTTCATTTTATTTATTTTAGTCATTTACTTAAGTCCTTCCCTTCATCACCTTGACCTATAATAATTAATATACTTTCCATCTTAATCCATTGACCTCCTTTACCACCTTTTCCATTTTAATCACATTTACCTCCTTTACCCTCTTAGTATCTTTGCCACCTTCACCCTCTTTACCTTCTCATCCTTTTGCTACCCTAGTTACTTGATGTTTTATCCTTTTCAATAATACATCCATCTCATTTTATTATCTTAATGAACCCCAACCAAACCATTATTTTCAAACTTATCAAATTACCAAACCCAAAACCACAACCTTGCCTTAATCAATTTTTAGCATTAATATAATCAAACTAGTTCTTCATTTTGGTTAACTTAGGAAAGTATCTAAGTTTCTCAATTAATTGGATATAATTTGTTATATTTTATTTCAGTTTTATATTAATTAAAGGAAAATATATTTATTTTATCATTTCCACTTAAGTGTTTCAAAGAAGGTGGATTGACAGCCTCCTAGAAAGCTTTTGCTTCTAGGATCTAGCTCACACTAGGCAATCCACCCAACTACTTGTCTAACCAGTATGTTTTTTGGTAGTTATTTATTATTTCATGTCATTATTCCATATATAAAGAGTATTTATCATAATTTTTGGATTCAACATGAATTAATTCAATAGTTATTCTTCTACACACCCTTCTTAACTAGTTTCTTCTTTTCACACTTAAAAAAAGCAAAAATTAGATAGAAACATTTTGCCACGCCTGGTGGGACCCTTGAGTTCTCTTAGATTATTAGATGTTTTAAGACATTTATTTATATTATTAAAATTTAATTTATCTACACATTTAATTTTTTAAATTTAAACATTCTTTTTTTCTTCTAAAAATGTAAGTTTTAGTCTCTTTTTCTTTCTAAAAATTATAAAATTAAAAAATGAGAAAATTATCATCCTTTTTTTTCCTTGCATTTCTAAAATCAAAAAGAGAATTGATCCTAGGATTAGGATTGAATTTTCATGTTGAATTTACGAACATTTTAGATATTTTTTTTCATTAAAAATCAATCAAAGAGTTTCCTTTTGGCTAAAATTAACTGCATCCATGTTTGTTTGTGTTGGTTAGTTCACATAGTTTAAATAATCAATCACATTAATTGTAGCATCAAAAATGTTACAAAAACCAAACCAATTTCACAAATTAACATAAAACATTCTTGAGATAAGTCTAGACTAGGATTTCACCACCTATCGGAACACCTTACCCCCTCCTGACTATCATACTTGGATTTGATCACCAAGGGGATAACCAACTTATTTCTTTAGTTGAGTATAAGCCTTGGAAATTGGTATATATTGGCTAAATGCCCACACTAGATATGGGCTAGTGAAGTGATGGGAGCAAGCCCAAAGTACCAAGCCATGTACTGAAATCCAATATAGACGTCTTACTGAGTGCGTAAACACAACCCAAAACCAAACATAGACTACATTATTTAGGACCTATTCTACAAACCAATTTTTTTTCACACTTTCTAAGGTATAAGTTAATTAAAAGAGATAGTTAAAATTCTAGGATTTAATTTATCTTAGTGTATACTTTGATTTCCTTGAATATTTTATTTTTATTACATCTTTTTTGATGTGTGAGTTTTGTTTCTCACCATTTCTCAAGTAGTCTTTACCATACTACAAATTGAAGAATCAAACCAACCAAAAACCTATTTTCTAATACCTCATCTCCACTACCTTGTTAAATGGAAATATTTCCTATTTTCTCTCTTGGAGATCCTAACTTTTATAGGATCTTTGATAACAATCATTTTACCTTAAAGTGGTACCTTGCATCACAAGCCACTTATGCTCTCTTCCTTAACAACAACCAACCCAATCCTATCTACAACCAACCCAACCTTGTCTATAAATAACACAACATTGTCTATAACCAGCCTAACCCTATCTAAAATCAATCTAACCTTACCTATAACTCATCAAAATCTAACTTCAACCAACCCATAAACTATCAACCTTCACTCAAACTACCACCTAAGATTATTGCAGTGATAATAGACCAAATAGCTAGATGAGAGTCAAAACTTAGCCCATCTATTTATGATATCCATTATAAATCAAACATCACTTAAAACCAACCAATATCATATCATCAACCATTTAATTATTATCATGCCCAACCAACAACCTATCAACATCTATTGGCTCAATCACCCCAACCTTGTCAAAGCTTAGGCTATTTCCCCTAACCATCATATCAACCTCAACCCACCTCGTTAACCCAATCAATTTCATCACCCTTAATTGATCAACTAACCTATTAACCCAACCAATTAGTTAACTTATAAAACCAACTATCCTCTTCAAACCAACAAAATAACTTAAGAATAGTTTCACACCTCAATGTGATAACTAAGACATTAATACACCCTCTTTTGGCCCTTAGTAAACCTACAATTGAAGAAACTATAATAACACCAACATTAACCAATCCACTTTTTGACCAATTATAAAATTTATAAATTTCCTTACAAACCATAATTAATTAAACCAAATAATATTTTCCACTTGCCCTTTTAGTGAATTGAATCCAACTAGAATCATCTCACACTTATGAGATATACATGATCAATGTCATTATTGATAAAACTATTACTACTACTTCTTACACCCAACTCATTGAAGTGGGGAAATCACTTCTGATTCCTTTGGATGACCAAACAAAGGAAGTAACCACTTTTTTCATTTCACTTGACACCATTTCACCTTCCTCCCCCACCACAGACTCACCTAATCTTCCTTTGGAAATCATTCCTTTAGAAGAGGTCACCTTATCCACTCCATCCATGGAAGAAACATCTTCTGTAAATTTTGAACCTTACACAAAAAATATAGATGCAAAAACCATTCCCTCTTATCCACCCAAGGTTTTAAGCTTTGAAATCAATGATCAAAGAACTAAACCTATCTACAAGCCCTTTTCTAGGCTAGTACAAATCCTAGAGTTCACTTCTCAACTCAATCTCGATAGAGCCACTTTCTAGCATCATCTTGGCCTCCTCTATAAAAACAAAGAATAACCCTTAGCTTCACTTGAATCCACCCTCAAACCTATCACTACCTCAACCCCATCCTTAGATATTTCATCCTCCAAAACCATAGGTGAACCATCCGACCCACTTCTATCTAAAATTGTTAAATATACTTACACCTTTTTGACCAAACCCATAAAAAATATAAGAATACTTCCTATTCCTATCATAGATCACCAATCATTGAAATTGGACCTAACTTTATCAATTCCATCAAATAATACTTTTACTAAACCTATTAGAATGGAAAAATCTCTTAAACCATCTCAAAATAGACCCATGCCCCCCTTCTCTTAAATCTTCTATTCTAAACCAACCAAGCAACCCCAACCTAACCAATCTATTAAAACCATACCACAACTAACAACTTATAGGGTGAAGCCTACTCTTAAGAAGGATCCCACTTCAAAGACAAAAATCCATCACTCTTGACTCCTTTACTTGAATCTTATTCAACCATTTTACAAAGGTTGTTGCAAACCTCCTCCTTAACCTTACCACCTCTCAAACGTTTCCAACTTTCCAAAACTTTTGACGCTTCATGTCCTCAACCAAAATGGTTTAATGTCAGCTTAGTCTATGCATACCATAGGACACCTAGACATGACACAGAGAATTACAAATATTTCCAAGCACTCATCCATAACTTATATGAGGATAATCTATTATCAGATAAACCTCCCTTAACCAAGCCATCCCAACCTAGTTAACAAACCAAAACTACCCCACCACCCACAAATTCTATAGTAAAAACTAATTTTACAAAGGCTCCTAAAACTAAAAGCCTATCAAATCCAACATCTTTGCATGAATCCTATTCAACTATTTTACAAAGGTTGTTGGAAATCTCTTCCTTAACCTTACCACCTATCAAACCTTTTGACCCTATAAAATTTTTTGACCCTTCATGCCCAAAACCATCATGGTACAATGACCACCATGTGTGATTTTACCATAGGATACTTGGCCATGACACAGAACATTATAAGGATCTTAAAACCATTATCCATTAGCTTTATGATAAGGATAATATGTTAATTATTGAACCTCTTTTGAGCTCATTACCAACTCAACCATAAACCAAAATTACCCAACACTTGCTTATTCTCCCATTCTAACCTAAGAGTGAGGAAGAACCAAAGCAGCAAGCTAAACCAACACTTATTTTTATCCACACCATTTTTATGGTTACCCACTCTTAGGTCTAACAAAAGGATAAGGAAAAGTATAAATTGGCCATTCCATGGACATACCTTTCAAACCCTCAAAATTCTAATTCAAACTAACTAAAAACACCTTCACTTTGGGATCTTTTTCCCACCCATGCAAAGAGTAAACTGGGGGAAATCTCCTTCCATAAGGCTTTAACCCTTTATTAATTTCAACCATATCTTAACCATTAATTGAACTAACCCTTGACTTTTTTCCTCAACCAAACCTATCCATCAACCCAACCTGAAACAAGCGGTATATCAAATTAGGAAAACCCATTTAGACACCACCTAACCTATTTGGGATTCAAATTCTCCCATTGTACCATTATATATTACCTTTCTCCATCAAAACTAACCAACCTTACCTCAAAACTTGGGACTTCAATATTGGAGACCTCATCCTAAAGTAAAATTGGCATGCGACCAACATGGAGAAAAGTAAACGAGGTAAGATTGATTTCAATTGGCTTATACCTTACATAATTACCCATAAGTATGGATCAAGATCTTATCATTTGTCCTCTTTTGAAGGCAAACCAGAACTTGAGCCTCTCAATGCTTCGTATCTGCATCCATTTTTCTATTAAGGAGGGATCAAGGTCACTCTTTTTGTCTAACTTAAGCTCATCCCTTTATTATAGGATTTTAACCTTTACCCATCTCTCCCCTCTCCTTTTGAGGACAATTGATTATAACATAGAACAATGTGATTAACCATCATAGTCATACCCTAATCCTAAATGTGGGTAGCATGGATCTACCCATAACGTGGTTCTCATGGATACTTTTCATCTTTAACAAGATAGAATCCCATGGGCATTGTCACTAAAGAAAAAACCATACCTTTTCATATCATTAACCTTCTTATGTTAAAATTTTTCCCTCATAAAGGTAAACCTCTGAACCTAATTATACCTATCCATGTCTAAAGAAAATCACATCCAAAAAAAATTTGAATATAGGAATATTACTTGGGTCAATATCTTAAGCATTGTAGATTAGTCCCTTAAAGGACAACTACCCAAAAATAAAATAAAAATTACCAAATATAAGGTAGATTACTCCTTTAAAGGATAACTATCAAGAGCATTAAATAAAACCACTAAACCTAGAACACTCCTTTGAAGGATGACTAGGTTGACTTTGTAAAAAGAGGAGAAATTCCTTAGAATCTTCCCACATTGATCAACTTTCCATATAAAGAAATAAAACAAAAGACCCACTATCACAAAAAAATTTAAAGCTATAATCAACTCTCAAGTAGCATAATAAGTTACAAGTTGCAATCAACTTTCACACTTAGACTTCTTGAATTAATTAGTCTACATCTAGCACATGATATGGACTTATCTATTACCATTATTGGGTCAGCTATAGAAGGGGAAAAATAATTCATATGAGGTTATCATACATATCACCCATTACCCTTGTTGGGTGAATATTTTGTCATCAAGCAACTGATGGAAAAATGGGTATATAAACCACAGTACAAGGAGATTTATACAACAAAAGGTGTGGGTTTACCACATCATAGTGAGATAAATCTTTCCTCTCATCAAGGGGAGGTTCCCTATAAACTACTTATATATTAATATGAAGTGAAAATAGACTCAAATGTGAGATTACACCATCCATCTCTCTTTTTTCAGAGATGATGTTTACAAGGCAAAAGAGAAATCTTGGTTGATTACTGAAAGCATTTCTCTTATTTTAGAAATGATGTTCAGTAAATGATAGAAGATCTTCTCGGATAGTGACTAGATCTACAAGAAACCCACAAAAACACAAAGTCTTTCATTACTCCCCTTACTAATTTGAAATGGATGTAACAGTAGAGTGAAGTGCAGATCAAAGTCTTCACCTAAAACTACAATAGAGTGTAAGATTACAAAGGATAAAAGAAGTTCAAAGCCTTTCTAATATCCTTCCTACTAAAACATGGAAAACATGAACTAAAGGTAATTATAGTAGCTCAAAGTCTCCATAATTAACTTTAGAACATCTTCAAATAATTTCCATGCACACTTTGCTTATTTAATCAAATAGATGAGAGATTATTATGAAAAAGAACATAAGAACAATCTCCTAAATGAGACAAATTATTCCAACACAAAGTCTAAAAGTAAC
Organism: Torreya grandis; assembly: GCA_037957365.1. Classification (NCBI taxonomy): domain Eukaryota; kingdom Viridiplantae; phylum Streptophyta; class Pinopsida; order Cupressales; family Taxaceae; genus Torreya; species Torreya grandis. The sequence goes on along the minus strand of JARHVA010001597.1, from coordinate 2,972,923 downwards.
CTGTTTCTCATTTATTCAAGAAAATATGATTTACAATCTAAGATCAAAGTCTTAGGGAGCATCTCAATTTTAGCAGAGTTTATTGCTCTCCATTATCAAAAAGATCCTTTTACAAAAGAGGCTCCCTCTATATATATGGACAAGCCTAGAAAATTGAGAAAAGACTTAAATATTAAAACCTATTCAAAGATGAGTCTCTATTGACCTTGGGACTTTTCCAAATTTTTACATATAATTACACATAACAAAAGTACATGTGAAAAATGTACCAAGTCAATTACAAAGTGCATGAGAAAAATGGAGAAGAAAGCATAGAACAATTTAAATTTTATCACCATCCTTCTTTAGATGAGCTTCATACATGGCGATAGCTACCTGTATCCCTAACTATAGCATCTCTCACTGTTGTGATTGATTTTTCATGACTAGTTAACCTAGTTCTCAGATTGTCTAGAGTCAACTGATTATCTAAGATATTGTCCACATAAGCCATTAAGAATGTTTTCTCCTCAAATTCCTTTCGGATCATACCTTCAAATTCCTAAATCATTTCTTCTACTAAAATGAATTGGTTGTCTTGAGAGGTAAGTCTACAAGGCAACTCCTCTAATTTGTGCAATAGACTAATATCACTTTGTTCACTAGCATCCTTAGAAGATTCGAGGTCACTAATCAATTCCTTAAGTACCCAGATCCTATATATCAATGATTCTTTAGTTTCAATATAAGAATCTCTATTGGCAATGATGTTGATTGATTCTAGGGTATGTATTTTCAGCCCCTTCATCTCTATCCATTTGCTAAGATATTTATTAGTGCTTTCAACTTCCTGAGAAATGACATTGATAAGATCATCTAATTTTGTTTTTACTTTCCTCATTTTACCCATCTTCTCAGAAAACACTGTCAATAAGGAAACTCCCTGTGTATGCATCTTATCTAAGTAGTCTTCAAGTACCTTCCCCTTTAGATAAGTCTTTTCCACTTTCTGAATCACGGGATCATCTATGGAGAAAGCCTTTGGAGTTACCACTTCTGGGGCAAAAGTGAATCTCCTTATTACTATGGTTAATTACTCCACCATCGCCTTATAATGATCTTTAATTTCTCTTTCCCTATCAAATTTCTGAACCATAATATTCATCATGGATTGGAAATCACTCTTAGTGCCCTTGTGAGTTATCTTCCCTAACTCAATGAAAGAAATATAGTAGCTGCTCATATCAAAATTTTCAAGAGTCACATCCTGTGGAGGTTTCGCTATTTCTAGAAATTTTTTCCCCTTATCTCCAATCATCTTTGAAAGGATCTTTGGCTTCTTGGGGGTCTTAGCTTTCACTAGCACTATTTTACTGAAGTCAAAGTCATCTAGAGATATGGCTTGTTTTTTCTTTTTGGGTGTAAAAGTTGACAACCATGGTGGGAGAGTAAAAGAACTTACATTAACAATAGTCCCTATAGTTGGCATCATTGGGGTAGCACCTACATTACTGATGGAAATAATGGGTATAGTATTAGTTAAAACCACACCTACTACTGAATGGTCAAAAGTATAACTATCTTTGATGTTAAAAGATGGAGATGACAAACTGGGGATGGATCCTAATGAATGGAGAACATCTCCAGAGGTGTTTTAAGGGTCACCAAAATTAACTTTAGAAGGAGAGGTGGCTCTAGAAGAGGGGATACTGATTGGATAAATAGGTGGAGTTAAACTAGGTGAGTGGGGTAGAGAAGAAGAAATTCCTATGACTGGCTGCACACCTTCTTACGGAGATAGAGTTTTTGTTCCCTATCAACCTGTAGGCCTATCATCTATTTCCATCTACCCTATTGTTGGTTATTTGGTGCTCTACTTCTAAACCTCCATATCTATTGTCTCTAGCTCTTTCTCTACAACTTTTGATTTCTTTGATACAAAAATAATCTTAGGCTTATGGGGCCTAGAAGGAGAAGGAACATCACCTTTATTCTTCATTCAATTTTCCACCCTTCTCCTTGTCTCTTCTTGAAATTTAGCCTCTGATCCCATGATAAACTCTTTTAAGGTGATTCCCTTATTTTCTAACCAATCAATGGTGTTTGCCAATATTGGTTCAAATCTCATCCTTAAGGAGGTTAACTCTTTTTGACACCATTGGATCAGGGGAATAGGAGTGTTGGCAATTTGTTCAACATGATACTTGTTATTGATCAGGTCTCCATCATCTGCTAGATTTGTAGGGATATCAATGAGTCTTAGATATTTTATTTATTCAAGAGATAGTCTATTGTAGTCCATCTTCTTGATATCTTCCACTGTCCTCAAATTGATCCAGATGTCTTTGATCATAGGTTCATGGAACTGGATCTTCTTCCTGATCATGTCTTTCACACCTCTGTAGTCAAAATTAGGTCTCCTTTTGAAATGCTTCATGGTCACAAGTTGCATTTTGGTCTCCTTCACCTTAGCTTTTGTAGCGGTCAATACTGAGTACCTACCAATTTCAATTGGGAACTTGAAACTGAGTTTTTTAAGTTCTATTTGCTTATTGTGTACGATAATAATTTGGCTACACAGCTCCATCTGGACCAATTTATCTAAGGGAAATCTTGGGAGCATATAGGGATAACCTTGGAAAAATCCAACCCACATATAACAAAAAGAAGGGAACTACAAGAACATATAGCCAAAGTCATTCACAATGGTCCAAGCTTCATTTGACACTCTTTTCTATTCTAATTAGGGGTTGAAGAGACATAAAAATACTACAAGGAAAGGATCATTTATCCTCCTAAAATGATGGATTAAACCCTTCAATGTCAACTGAGGGTAATAATGATATACCAGGGTCATTTTCCTATCTCCCTCTAATGTTAGACCTGGAAAGGTTCTCGTCGAAGCTACAATGTATACTAGGTATGAAGTCATGTAGAATTTTGAGGTAGTAGACACCTTTGTCAATTGCTCATACAGAGCATTGCTAATTTTCTCCCCCAAAAAATGACTTGTTTAACCTAGAGGATTATCTTAATGAAGGGATACATCCACTTATGAAACTAAGAGGAAGATGGTAAACCTCATACTCTACTAAGAACAGTAATCAAGTTGCCAACCTTTTCAATAAAATCACTCCTTGGAAAGTTTCATGGCCATCTAGACAAGTTTGCTTTAGGAGTTTTGAGCCATCTATTATTGATCACCTTCTTTGCCTTTTTAGGATCTTTATCATATTATTTTTTTGTTTCAACAAAGTTAATCTTCAACACTTTAGTATAGGAGGGCACATGAACACTTTGTCAATGAACTCAGGGTCTAGTCGAATTACTATGTTGCCACTAGCATCTACCACAACCCTGGTATCTTTGTTGTAGAATTGGGTGCATTGGAGAATGAACTCTGTGTGATTAGCCACTAAAAAAAAAGAGGAGACTAGATGAATATTGTTCTCAATTATCCTCTTCATTTTGGAGCTAGGATTATTTGCTTTGGTTCTCTCTATGAACTCGGCCATATCTATGTGCCTGATCTCTGTATCCCTAATGTCATTGACATTAGAAGTAACTAAGGTGATTGTAAAAACACCTTGATAATAGTACTTCATCATCTTCAACTTCTTTGGAGAAACCTTAGTCATTGGGATGAGCCTTTGTCGAAAGTATATTGATGAAGAAGGATCTTGAAGAGAAACTATGATAAGAATCATGATCGGTTAATTAGGGGAAATATTCTTAATCTAGGAAAATTACATGTTGGATGATCATGACCAGAGAAATGCACTTGAAAGGGATAAGGCACAAGTAGGTTAGAAAGTGAAAGGGAAGCAGGCTTGGAATAAAAAATGAGAAAAATGAAATTTTTCTCAGAGTTAGGTTTTTGGAGAGAAAGCATGCATGGGTGGCAAAAATTACCACCCTTACATGTTGATAACTGTCATTGTGCATAAGTGGTAAAAAACACCACCAATGCACATTGGAAATGATAGATGTCCATCAGTGGTAAATTTCACCCCCTATGCACACTGGGAAGTCAAGAAGTTTGAATAGGTGGCAAAAATCATCACCGATGCACTATTCAAGAAGTTCAAGTTTGTACATCAATGGCGATTTTCACTGCCTTTGCACAAATTGGTATTTTCATGTGAGGGCAGAAAAAATCACCACCCTTGCATGAAATGGTAAGGTAAGAACTATGTGAGGGTGGAAATTTTTGCTGCCTTTACATAAGGAAGAGCGGAAGGTAGTAATGGCAGTGAAAATCATTGCATTTACATGGGTAAAGGTAGATTGTGTAAGGGTGGTGATTTTTTTTCCATTACTCAAGCTAGAGTGGCTGATAGGGAGAAAAGGGGGAAGAGGGTAATTTCACTATTAGATTGCCTCATTGGTGGGAAAGAATGGAGGAAAGGGGAAGAAAAAACAAAATAAAACCAAGATCAAGAAGGAAAAGAGGAAAAACAACATGGAGAAGAGAAGAAAAAGCAAAAAATAAAATAAAAATTGAAACCCTACCTAGCAAAAATGTGAAACAAAGCTTGAATCTGATGAAAACACACTTCCTCTAGCTCACACGATCATCCAGATGCAGGAAGGAGGAGGAAACAAAGAGGGATGGAAAGAAATGAGGAGAAAATGGGGTTAAATGGGGCAAAAATTGACCCTAACCACTTGGCATGCACAACCATAAATGTCATGCATAAAAATTGAGACCATGCAAGGGAAAAATTTTTTACCACCTCTCTATGTGAGGTTAAAAAGGGATGCAGGGGTGGAAAATTTTGTCACTCCTACATGAAACAAATAGAGAAATGCAAGGGTAGTGAATTTTTCCACTCCTGTATGAAGGATGCAATGGCGGAAAAAATCACCGTCTTTGCATGGAAACCAAAAAACCACATGTAGGAGTGGCAAAATTTCTGCCCTTGCATGCAAACTCAAGAAAACACCTAACTCAAAAAGAGGGAAAATTTATCATCTGATCGCATCAAGATCATAATAATTTTCACATTTTTTGGGACAACATAACAAGGGAACATCATGAACTTTTAATGATGCCATTTGAGCAAACACAAGATCAATAAAAAATTACCTTGAAAGATGAACTTAGAGTGAAAAACATGAAATGTACAAGTTTTGTAGGGGTTATTCTAAAAACAAGCATAGCTGATTTTAGGAACAATAGCTGGCTCCTGTTGGGGAACTTCCATTGATCAAACAGATCGATGGGAGTAGAAACTAGTCTCTAAGTGCCTTCATCCAAGCCATTGGGCTATGGAGTCAAGCCAAGAAAGGAAAAGACATGAAAAACTAAAAGAAAATAAATAAACACAAAAACTATACAAATGTACAAGTGAACTCATTTAATACTTCAAAGATGGAAGTGTTTCAGATGTTTCCCACTATGAGGTAGTGAGAATGGCACTCCATCTTGATACTCCAATAAGAAGCTATTTTCACCACAGATCTAATGAATGGTAAATAGACCTCTCCACAAAGAATCAATTTTGTCATGCATTCTTTTTGGTTCTCTCGTCTTGTCCCACAACAAGACTTGATCTCCAATCTAAAATTCACACATCCTTGCCCTCTTGTTGAAGAGTTTCTTTACCTAATTTTGGTGTACAGTAATCCGGTCCACCACCATGGTTTGTTGCTCATCTAATTCAGTTGGGCACATGATCCTTTTATCAATAGAATTTTTTAAGGTTAAATCTTTGATTGCCTTTGACAACTTGAGTGCTGGTAGTTCTAGGGTGATTGGTATCTCTACATTCAAACCATATATAAGTTGGAATGGTGACATGCCTATTGCCCTCTTGGGTGTAATCCTATCTACCCACAAAGCATCAAATAATGATTTATGCCAAGTCCTCTGATTATCATCTACCAATTTCTTGATAATAGTAACTAGATTCTTATTGCTCGATTCTGCTTGGCATTTCCTTGTGAAAAATAATTAGAGGTTTGAGAGAGGGTAATTCCATAATAAAAGTAAAACTGGATAATCTCATGAGAAGAGAAACATGATACATTATCTTTTATAATCTTAGTTGGAACCCCAAACTAAGAAATAATATTTTCCTTAAGAAAATTACATACCACTTTTGAAGTAGCATGCTTGGTTGGGATAGCTTCCACGCATTTGGTAAAGTAATCAGTCATAGTGAGGACATAATCATGCCTAGCACTTGAAGATGCGTTGACTATGACAATAAAATCAATACCCTATTGTTGAAAAGGTTCTTCAATCACCATTGGCTTGAGGGGTAACACAAACAATTTAGGTTTCTTGATGAACTGTTGACACAAATCACACCTATGCACCCATTTGTATGCATCTTGAAATAGTGTCGGCCAATAGTACCTCACTCATAGAATCTTATGAGTCATCACTAGTGCAGAAAAATGTCCTCCACAAGCCAAATTGTGAAAATACTCTAAAATTTTACCTTATTTCACCTTATCGATGCAACGAAGAAATACCCCATCATGGCTTCTCTTATACAAACCATTGTCCCATAAGACATAGTTAGCAGCATTTAACTTAACATTCCTTCTTTCTTTGTAGGATAGATGGGTGGGACACTCACCATAGGTAAGAAAATGAGCAATATTGGAATACCACTCATTGATAGTAGTGATGAAGAGAATTGCAGGCATGTCTTTGACCTTTATTTCTTTATTTTATATTTCCTTTGGGATATTATCAGCAATCAATTGATAGAGCCCCTTTCTCCATGCAAGATTGGTAGGTTTGATATCAAGATCAAACTCATAAATTTTATCAATCTAATTTCCCCTTTTAGTACTAAACTTCTGTTGAGTTAGAATAGACTTCACTGTCGTGTCAGGCACCAAAACCACAGTATGTGAATTCAGGATATAAAATTTAAAATACTTCACCACCGTAACCATAGCATAAACATGTTTCTCCATATTTGAATATTTTATTTCATGATATTTTAGAGGAAAACTCATAAATGATATAGGAGATTCCATACCTTCTTTGTTTTTCTGAACTAAAATAGCTGAAAGTGTATGCTCGTAAGCATAGATGTATATTATGAAGTTTTTGGTATAATATAGAGAAACTAGAATTGGTGCATAGGCAACCACTTTTTTGATGTCTTCAAATGTTGACTTGCCTTCTATAGTCCATCAAAAAGTGGCTTTGCCCTTCATCATGTCCATAATGTGGCGAGTCTTCTCTATAAATGATGGAATGAATCTTCGTAGAAAATTCACCTTCTCGAAAAAAGAATGAATTGTAGTCTTAATAAAAGGAAGAGCAAGACTTTGGATAGATTTGACTCATTCTAAGTCAATTTTTATACGTTCTTGGGATATAGTGTGACTGAGAAGTTTACCTTCTGTAACCCCAAAAATCAACTTCTTGGGATTAAGAGAAATACCATTTTGTCAATAACGATCCAACACTTGTTGTAGATGATGCAAATGATCAGGATGATGTTTATAAAAAATGGTCAAGTCATCAAGATATACCACAATAAACTTTCCCATTTCATCTCTGAAAGTAAGATCCATTGCTCTTTAGAAGGTAGCTCCAGCATTGATCAAACTGAAAGGCATTCTGTGATATGCAAAAGTGCCCCAAGGCATGGTGAAAGTAGTCTTATGTCGATCTACTTCATTGACATCTATTTGATTATACCTAGAAAAACTATCTAACATTGGTAACATTTTTGAACCTGTCACCATTTGCAAAACTTGGTCCATGATGGGTAGAGGGTAGTTATCTTTTAAAGAAGATTGATTCAAGTTTCTAAAATTGACACAGATATGAATTTCCCCATTCTTTATTCTTATAGGAACTATGTATAACAATCTAGGTGGAATGATGGATTGAAAAAATAATTCTCACATTCAACATTTTCTAGATTTTAGAAAAGATAGTACCTGATATTTTGGGATGTATTGCCTTTGTTTTTGCTTATAAGGCAATGACCCAACCTTAAGAGGAATTTCATGAAGAATTTCCTCAGGCCTGAGAGATTTCAAATCATCGTAAGAATATGCCAAAACATCAATGTATTGGTGAAGAAGAGCAGTGAATTTGAGATTTTCATCATAAGTGCAATAATTTCCAATGTTGACCATTTTGGGATTTTCTTTCATACTCAAATTTATCTAATAAAACTCCTTGGAGGAACTTGAATCCACTTGTCACTGCTTGACATATCTGTCCTACTTATCAAATAATTTCTCAAGAGAAACCAAACCTTTTGGAATTTTATTTCCCTTGAGTTGAAGGAACTCTTCACTAGTTTGAGAATTTACTTCAGGAATTGATTCCCATGGTGGGGATTCACTTCCTTAAAAATAAAGATCTTCAAAGCTGCCCATATTTTCCAAAAAAGCAATGATTTGACTATCACCATTGAACACTTGCCAATGGTTGGAAATAATGGGTATGCTTGGTCGAAAGACCAGCTCAATAGTGTACTTGTCTCCTTCAAAATCTTTATGGGGAACCATGAGGGACATAGAGATAGCTAACAAATCTACATGGCCATTTCATTCTCTCAACACAGTAGAACTATTGAAAGCATCAAAAATTTCAATACAATCCCATACAAGATTGCGATAATGTCATAATCTTTCATTTTTTGTTTGGTATAGATTCCTTACTTAACAAAGTACCAGTTCAACATCTCCAAGGGTGTGAAGAACCTTAATACCTTTAGCATGAGCAGCTTTCAATCCAAGTAGCAAGGCCTCATACTCAATAGTGTTATTGGTGTTATTAAACTATAGATTATATGAATAAGGAAAATTTTCTCCTTGAGGGGAGATCAAAACAATTCCAGCTATAGAACTAGTAAAAGAGCAACTGCCATCAAATTCTAAAATCCAAACATTATCAAAATTTGATCTTTTTAAAAACTTCTCTTTGTTATTTAGGGAAGATTCTTGGTTGTCTGAAGTTTACTTTGACAATTTTTCTAACTTTGCATCTGAATTTCCTGAATTGTCACTAAAAGGACTTTCATCTAATGGGATGAAAACATCTTTGATAATTAGGAAAGAATTACCCATTCCTAATGATTCAAATAAAATTTGGGCTTCAGGATCAGATGTCTAGGTGACTATATATTTTGACTCTTTCTTAGGAAGCAATTTTTTCATAACACCTTTAATAGGTATCCTTGCTTTAGATAGGTCCATATTCAATTCTCTGCCTACATCTTTGCAAAAATTGTGCCCGAGCATAATACCATAAGAGGCTGGAACATTAGCCACTAAGATTGTCATTTTGATCCTCTTCTTTGGAAAAGCTACAAATGTTAATTGGGCATCTTTGATTTGGCCTCCATGGAGAAACATCTCTTGAAAGTCTTAGTCAAAGTAAGACCAAGAGAATCTGCTATCTTGGCAGGCATAATGTTATCAGAAGCTCTAGAGTCTATTATGCAATTACTCAATTTATGACCATTTATCAACAGGGAAACATAGAAAGATTCTATTTTTTCAGGGGTGACAAGAGGAGTAGTGACAAGATTATTCTAGGTGAATTTTCATGAGTCACCTTTGGAAAATCTTGTCCTATAGGGGTAGTTTTACTTTTTACATATTCAGCCAGCCTATCAAACTATTCAAGATTGGCTTGTTAATACTCAATCTCAGTCATTTGAATCTTTGTATTTTTGGCATGATCAATTATATCAAATAATTGAAATGAACTAGAGACAGAGGGAGGGAACCCATCATCCTGATCTTTAGTGGGGTGTGGCACTAGTCTAAGAGATAAAAGTAGGAGGTACAAGATGATTTGAGGTACTTACTTTCTTATTAGTCACCGAGTCCTTTGATTGGAAAGGTAGCAAAATCCCTCATTTAGCAATAGAAACTACTGGCTGAGGTTCTACTCCTACTTTTTCTTTATCAGCTTATTGAGCTGACTGATTCTAGGATCTATTAAAAATAGTGTACGATCCTTCAAACACTTCTCCCTTGCTTCCACCTTTATCTTGATAATCAAGGAAACTAATATTGGAGTCACCAGCTAATTCTTCTTCTTATTATGCAAAGAGATTAGCATCATCTTCTTGGTCTAACTCAAGTTAGAGCAAGGAATCATGTTCAGCTTCAAGGTAACCAACTGCTAAGTTAGTTGGTGCTGCTTTAATGGCAAGTTTCCCTTGTGGGGGAGGCAGATGATTTGGTTGCCCTTTATTTTTGGTAGCATTGCCTTGATATGACTGGCTCTAAATATCCTCCTTGGCATATCCTGATAAGGAGTAGACATACCTTGGGCCATTTTTTTTCAAGGTTAGCAGTTCATTTGTCAACTTTTGCACCATAGGATTTGTGGTGCTCGTAGAAGAACTTTCAGTAAGTGAAGAAAATTTATTTTTATAAGAATCTTTCCTAATCTTACCTACTAAGATAAGATCATCCTCAACCTCAGTAGCCAAATTTTGAGCTATAGTGAGATCCATAGGACTGGCTCACCTCAACAAACAACTTACTTCAAGAAGTTGTGAGTTGATGAAAAAGCACTTGAGGTTCTCTGGTGTAGGCTGAGCAATCGTAGGAATTTAGTTCTTTAGCTTATTGAATTTATCAATGAAGTCTCACATAGGTTCATGAGGTTTCTTCTTCATTTGCATAATCTAAGCTAACAAGGCATGTGCATCTTCAGTGGGTTTGAACCTGGCCTCAAACTTGGCCTTGAGTGTATTCCAGTCATTTATAGTTTGAACTTGAAGGTGATAAAACTAGTCAGCAACAGTGCCTTGAAAAGTTTCTACAAATAGTCTCACTACTATATCTTCATATTCCACGCCTATCACACCACAAGCTATGGAGAAGGTAGCAATATGTTCATCAAGATGAACCTTCCCATCGCCATATAATTTGGGGAAATTCTTTTTCTAACTATGAGGTAGTTTGTGTAAAGGCGGGGCTAGATTGAGAAGACCAAAGGAGTTTCCCCAAGGACCTTGGGCTGCCATGAGATGATGATTGAAAGGACAGCTAACAAATCTTGGTGGGGTAAGTATAAACAAAAATATACTAGCACCAAGACTAGAAGCTTCATTGGTATTGGAGATTTGACGTTGGTAGGAGGAAAAATCCTAGCACGCTAAAGATGAGATGGTGGAAGAGAGATCTCAAAATTATTTTGCCGTACTAACTCAAATATGGGATCAAAAATACCTAAATATCTTTGGCTTCATGTGTATGATGGATTTGCCAGAGTAAGAAACTAAATAAGGACTAGAAATGATTCAATTTGAAGCTTGAGGCTTCAAAGTGCACATTCGTGTCTCCAGTGGAGTGTGGAGCTGCCAGAGCATGAATAAGGCTATATAATAGAAATGGATATAAAATGGAAATGGATAAGGATAGGAACTTCTTCAATTTAAACCTTGAGGCTTTAGACTGCACGTAATGTCCCCAACGGAGTTGCCAAAAGCTATTGGGTGAATATTTTGTCATCAAGCAACCAATGACAAAATGGGTATATCAACCATAGTACAAGGAGATTTATACAGAAAAAAGTTTGGGTTTACCACATCATAGTGAGATAAATCTCTCCTCTCATCAAGGTCAAGTTCCCTATAAACTACTTATCTATTAATATGAACTAAAAATAGACTCAAGGGCGAGATTACACAATCCATCTCTCTTTTTTTAGAGATGATGTTTACAAGGCAAAAGAGAAATCCTGGTTGATTACTGAAAGCATTTCTCTTCTTTTAGAAATGATGTTCAATAAATGACAGAAGATCTTCTCGGATAGTGACTAGATCTATGAGAAACCCATGAAAGAACAAAGTCTTTCATTGCTCCCCTTACTAATTTTAAATGGATGTAACAGTAGAGTCAAGTGTAGATCAAAGTCTTCACCTAAAACTACAACAATGTGTAAGATTACAAAGGATAAAAGCAGTTCAAAGCCTTTCTAATATCTTTCCCACTAAAACATGGAAAATATGAACTAAAGGTAATTATAGCAGCTTAAAGTCTTCATAATTAACTTTAGAACATCTTCAGATAATTTTCACACACACTTTGATTATTTAATCAAATAGATGAGAGATTATTAGGAAAAAAAACATAAGAATGATCTCCTAAACAACAAAAATTATTCTAACACAAAGTCTGAAAGTAACCTGTTTCTCATTTATTCAAGAAAATATGATTTACAATTCGAGATCAAAGTCTCAGGGAGCATCTCAATTTTATCAAAGTTTTTTGCTCTCCATTATCAAAAAGATCCTTTTACAAAAGAGGCTCCCTACATATATAGGGACAAGCCTATAAAATTGAGAAAAGACTTAAATATTAAAACCTAGTCAAAGATGAGTCTCCGTTGACTTTGGCACTTTTCCAAATTTTTACATGTAATTACACATAACAAAAGTACATGTGAAAATGTCCCAAGTCAATTACAAAGTGCATGAGAAAAATGGAGAAGAAAGCATAGAACAGTTCAACTTTTGTCACCAACCTTCTTTAGATGAGCATCGTACATGGCAATAGCTACCTGTATCCTGATACTATCTGGTGCAATAGTAGTTTTGAAGACCACCTTAGCCCTGGCTATGGTGTCTCTCACTACTATGATTGATTTTGCATGATTAGTTAACTTGGTTCTCAGATTGTCTAAAATCAACTGATTATCTAAGATATTATCCATAGAAGCCATTAAGAATGCTTTCTCCTCGAATTCCTTTCGAATCATACCTTCAAACTCTTGAATCATTTCTTTTGCTGAAATAAATTGGTTGTATTGAGAGGTAAGTCTGCAAGTTAACTCCTCAAATTTGTGAAATAGACTGATATCGCTTTGTTCACTAGCATCCTTGGAAGATTCGAGGTCACTGATCAATTCCTTAAGTACCCATATCCTATATATCAATGATTCTTTGGTTTCAATATAAGAATATCTATCGGCAATGACACCGATTGATACTAGGGTATGTATTTTCAGCCCTTTCATCTCTGTCCATTTGCTAAGATATTTATCAGTGATTTTAACCTCCTAAGAAATGACATTGATAAGATTATCTAATTCTATTCTTATTTTCCTCATTTTACTCATCTTCTCAGACAACTCTGTGAACAAGGAAATTCCTTGTGCATGCATCTTATCCAAGTAGTCTTCAAGTACCTTCCCCTTTAGATAAGTCTTTTCCACTTTTTGAATCACGGGATCATCTATGGAGAAAGCCTTTGGAGTTACCACTTTTGGGGCAAAAGTGAATCTCCTTATTACTACGGTCAATTGCTCCACCATCGCCTTATAATGATCTTTCATTTCTCTTTCCATTTCAAATTTTTGAACCATAATATCCATCATGGATTTCAAATCACTCTTAGCACCCTTGTGATTTATCTTCCCTAACTCAACTTGAGAAATAGAGTAGCTGCTCATAACAAAATTTTCAAGAGTCACATCTTGTGGAGGTTTGGTTATTTACAAAAATTTATGCCCCTTATCTCCAATAATATTTGAAAGGATCTTTGGCTTCTTGGGGGTCTTAGCTTTCATCATCACCATTTTAATAAAATCAAAGTCATCTGGAGAGATGGCTTGTTTTTTCCTTTTGGGTGTAAAAGTTGATAACCATGGTGGGAGAGCAGAAGTACTTACATTAGCAATAGTCCATGTAGTTGGCATCACTGGGGTAGCACCTGCATTGCTGGTGGAAATAATGGGTGTAGTATCAATTAAAACCACACCTGCTACTGAATGGTCGATGGTAGAACTATCTTTGATGTTAACAGATGGAGATGACAAACTGGGGATGGATCCTGATGGATGAAGAACATCTCTAGAGGTGATTTTAGGGTCACCAAAAATAACTTTAGAAGGAGAGGTGGTTCTAGAAGATGGAATAATGATTGGAGAAATAGGCGAAGGAGTTGCACTAAGTGAGTGGGGTGGAGAAGAAGAATTTCTTGTGACTGGCTACACACCTTCTTATAGAGATAGAGTTTATATTCCCTATCAACTTGTAGGCCTATCATTTGTTTCCATCTACCCTACTACTCATTATTTAGTGCTCTGATTCTCAACCTCCATATCTATTGTCTCTGGCTCTTTCTCCACAACTTTTTATTTCTTTGATACAAAAATGATCTTAGGCTTATGGGGCCTAGAAGGAGAACGAACATCACCTTTATTCTTTGTCTGGTTTTCTACCCTTCTCCTTGTCTCTTCTTGAAATTTAGCCTCTGATCCCATGATGAACTCTTTTAAGGTGATTCCTTTATTTGCTAACCAATCATTGGTGTTTGCCAATATTAGTTCAAATATCATCCTCAAGGAGGTCAACTCTTTTTTAAACCATTGGATTGAGGGAATAGAAGCATTAGCAATTTGTTCAGCATGATACCTATTATTGATTAGGTCTCCATCATCCACTAGATTTGTGGGGATATCAGTGAGTCCTAGATATTCTATTTGTTCAAGAGATAATCTACTATAGTCCATCTTCTTGATATCTTCAGCTATCCTCAAATCGATCTAGATATCTTTGATCATAGGTTCATGGAACTGGGTCTTCCTCTTGATCATGTCTTTCACACCTCTATAATCAAAATTGGGTCTCCTTTTGAAATGCTTCATTGTCATAAGTTGCATTTCAGTCTCCATCACCCTAGATTTTGTAGCAGTCAATAATGAGTACCTACCAATTTCAATCAGGAAACTAAAACTAGGTTTTTTAAGTTCTATTTGCTTATTGTGTACAATAATAATTTTCCTACACAACTCCATCAGGACCAATTTATTTGAGGGAAATATTGGGAACGTATAGGGATAACCTTGGAAAAATCCAACCTACAAATAACAAAAAGAAGGGAACTACAAGAACATATAGCAGAAATCATTCAAAAGAGTCCAAGCTTCATCTGACACTCTTTTTTATTCTAATTGGGGGTCGAAGAGACACAAAAATACTGTAAATAAAGCATCATTTACCCTCCTAAAATAATGGATTAAACCTTTCAATGTCAACTGAGGGTAATATTGATATACCAGGGTCATTTTCCTATCTCCCTCTAATGTTAGACCTTGAAAGGTTTTCATTGAAGCTGTAATGTACACTAGGTATGAAGTCATGTAGAATTTTGAGGTAGTAGACACCTTTGTCAAATTGCTAATTTGTTCCCCCCAAAAAATGACTTGTATACATTGGAGGATTATCTTAATGAAGGGATACATCTATTCGTGAAACTGAGAGGAAGATGGCAAACCTTGTTCTTTGCTAAGAAGAGTAATCAAGTCACCAACCTCTTCAATAAAATTGATCCTTGGAAAGTCCATGGCCATCTGGACAATTTTGCTCTAGGAGTTTTGAGCCATCTATTGTTGATCATTGTCTTTGCCTTCTCGGGATATTTATCATATTCCTTTTGTGTTTCAATGAAGTAGATCTTCAACACTTCAGTAGCAGGAGGGCACATGAACACTTTGTCGATGAACTCAGGGTTTAGTCGAATTACTATGTTGCTACTAGCATCTACCATAGCCCTGGTATCTTTATTATAGAATTGGGTGCACTAGAGAACAAACTCTATGTGATGAGCCACCACAAGAAAAGAGGAGACCAAATGAATATTGCTCTTAATTATCCTCTTCATTTTAGAGCTAGGATTGTTTTCTTTGGTTCTCTCTATGAACTCGGCCATATCTATGTGCCTGATATCTATATCCCTAATGTCGTCAACATTAGAAGCAACTGAGGTGATTGAAAAAACACCTTGATACTAATACTTCATCATCTTTAACTTCTTTGGAGAAACCTCAGTCATTGGGATGAGCCTTTGTCAAAAGTATGTTGATGAAGAAGGATTCTGAAGAGAAACTATGATAATAATCATGATTGTGCAATTAGGGGAAATATTAGCAATCTGGAAAAATTGCATATTGGATGATCATGACCAAGGAGATGTGCTTGAAATGGCTAAGGCACGAGTAGGTTGAAAAGTGAAAGGGAAGTGGGCTTGAAAGAAAAAATGAGAAAAATGAATTTTTTCTTAGAGTTAGGTTTTTGGAGAGAAAGCATGCATGGGTGGCAAAAATTGCCACCCTTGCATGTTAAGAACTATCATTGTGCATAGGAAGTGAAAATCACCACCAATGCACATTAGGAATGATAGATGTGCATCAGTGGTGAATTTTTCCACCTATGCATGCTGGAAAGTCAAGAAGTTTGCATAGGCGGTGAAAATCACCATTGATGCACTAGTCGAGAAGTTCGAGTTTGTGCATCACCAGAAATTTTTTCCACCTGTGCATAAATTGGTATTTTCATGTAAGGGTAGTGAAAATTGCCACCCTTGCAGGAACTAGCAAGGTAGGAACTGTGTGAGGGTGGTAATTTTTCTACCCTTACATGAGGAAGAGTGGAAAGCTGTAATGTCAGTGAAAATCACTGCCTTTACGTGGGTAAAGGCAAATTGTGTAAGGGCAGCAATTTTCACTACCATTACACAAGCTAGAGTGGCTGACACGGGGAAAAAGAGGAAGAGGGTAATTCTACTATTAGATTTCCTTGTTAGTGGGAAAGAATGGACGAAAGGGAAGACAAAAAAAAACTAAGACCAAGAAGGAAAAGAGGGAAAACAACATGGAAAAGAGAAGAAAAAGTGAAAAAAAAACAAAAACTGAAACCCTTCCTAGAAAAAATGTGAAATAAAGCTTGAATCTGATGAAAACATGCTTCCTCTAGCTCACACAATCATCAAGATGTAGTAAGAAGGAGGAAAAAAAGAGGGATGGAAAGAAATGAGGAGAAAATGGGGTTAAATGTGGTGAAAATTAACCCCAACCACTCAACATGTGTGGCCATAAATGATGTGCACAAAAACTGAGACCATGCAGGGGCAGAAAATTTTGTTGCCTCTACATGTGAGGTTAAAAAGGGATGCATGGGTGGTAAAATTTTCCAATCCTACATGAAACAAATAGAGAAATGCAAGGGTGGTGAATTTTTCCACTCATGCATGAAGGATGCAAGGGCTACAAAATTGCCGCCTTTGCATGGAAACCAAAAAACCACATGTAGGGGTGGAAAAATTGTCACCCTTGCATGTAAACTCAAGAAAACACCTAACTCAAAAAGAGGGAAAATTTGTCATCTGATCACGTCAAGATTGTAATGATTTTCATATTTTTTGGGGAAATGTAACAAGGGAACGTCACGAAATTTTAACGATGCCAGTTGAGAAAACACGAGATCAAGAAAAACTTGCCTCGTAAGATGAACTTAGAGTGAAAAACATGAAATGGAAAAGTTTCATAGGGGTTGTTCCAAAAATGAGCATAGCTAATTCTAGGAACAACACCCATTCACACCACCTATCACCTATATTCCCTTTAGACTATCCATAAATCAAGGGATTTAGAGCTTACTTGACACCCTGTGATCAAGAAACCTCTTTTATCAACTAATGACTGCTCATGCACAATTTTTAAAGGGCTTATATTCATTAAGATGATCCCACATTAGGTCTATTTTGAGTCCTTATCAAAACCAAAGCATTGTGCCCTATTCTTGATGTGCTTGGTTTATTTTTTCATCATGAATTTTACCATCCAATGTTACAACAAAAATAATCATTCTTTTTTACATTAAGTGAGATTAAAAAACCATAACCAGAACATTCATAAGTATCTACACAACCTTAAGCATGATAACATTAGACCAATGACATCTAACACACTTTGTACATAATAAATTATGAAATATTTAATTTAGGGTGTGATGAGTTGCATGGCACATATAAAGTTATCAGACTATCCACACTCACCTAAGGCCCCTACATATATTATTTTCCTACCCAAGCACTAGGTCGATTGTTTGGTGACTCTAGATTTATGTTTAGCCATCCTTCTACTTGATTTATTCCTAAATTAGCAACCATAACATTCCCTATCTTAGTGGTTGATAGAAGGTGTATTATGTTCTCCTCTTCCACATTCATCCCCATAGGGTGAGAATCATATTCCACTCTGGGTCTTTCACCCTAGTCACCTATCACAACCATTTAATCCCTCTGCTCTAGTTGTTCTACTCATATAGGTACTACTAGTTGTTGCATCAATGCACATCCCTTTGGATAGTGAGGATTATTTCCATAGATAGGATAACAGTCATGTTCTCCAGCCCTACATCTTGCATAGTGAAATTCTCTGCTTATTCATTTCTATATAGGTAAGAGTTTAAGATCAAGCTCAGGCTGTGGGTGCCTTTCCTCTTGTTATTGATCTAGCAGTACTTCTATTATCACCATTACATGTTTCATTATTTGGTATATCTACACATTCACTATATTTATTATTTTATGTCATGAGATTTGTTAATTATCTCCACTATTATTCCCATTTTTCACCATCTTCAACCCTGTGTAGTTCTTTTCACTCTCTATAACCAGTAAAAAAATAACTCAATGATAGACATTTATCCTTATCACAATTCTTTAAATAGGATACTTGACATTATTCCTCATTGACATGATTCTCCATTCCACTGATAGGGAAGCTCATATGATGTAATTTATTCCCTTGAATAGTCTTCCCACTTAAAATGGTCATGTCTAATTGCCTTTTATGTAGACACATACCCCTCAATCCACCTAGCCATTTCAATAAAGTTATCATGCACTATCATGATTTCCCTTTGTCACCCTTGTCATCCAATTTACATCTAATATCTTTGATTGGTTTACATCTTATGATCCTTTTTGGCCCAGTCATTGTCTCATTTACCTTAATTAACATAAATTGGCTTCTATTCATGTGTTGCCACAATGGTCACACCTCTAAAAATACCACTATTAATGGTAATGGAAGATTTTAAATCCTTGTCGCTATAGAAACTCTTCCATCAGAGGTAGACCACCATGAATTCATAACAATACATTCACCTCTGTATCCCCTCTACAATCCTATTCTTTCCATCCCATTACCATAAGATCTGAATGTTAGACGCCAATCATTGGTAGTACCTACTTGAACATGGTAGTTTTTTCTTTTATACTAGGTAAAAGTTCATCCATAGTCAAGGAATAATCATCATCTCCAAATGTGTAATTAATCTCCTAGTCCACAAATTATTTTTGGTTATGCTTGACCTAGTGACACTCCAAGTTATCAATTCCAAGGAACTAGGATAGAGGATGCAAACATGGTCATTTTTTGTCTAGCCTACCTATATAACTTTTGGGTCAGCCACAATCCATCCTCTATCATTCACCACCCTACCAATTTTATACATTATAGAATCTACTTGATCATCAAAGAAATCATTTATAGTTCATCACTTCACTATTTTTGTTAAAACTTAGCTCATAGCAATGATGAACTTTTACTATCATGACTATGTAGATCCTGATAGATACCCACCTCTTAAAACTCAGCTCATAGTAATAGCTACTAACACTATGATTATACCTTTTCACAATTTTAGAAGGTGTAACTTCCTTATAACATCACCTCTTCTTCACATTAACTCCATTTAAGGTTATCTATGGTGCTTAACATTATGTTCCCTTCTTAGTTATCCTGCCTAACCCATCCATGTCTCTCATCCTACTAAATGTGGGATCATTATGGTAACTATTCACCAATTTACACCATAAACTTTCACCATCACCTTCACCAAAACACAAAACCATTATTTTATAAATCCTTCTCTATCAACCCAAAGCAACCCATGTAGTACATTAAATTAGGGTAGCCAATTTGAACACCACTCACCCAAACCTTGTTGAACTACATTGGCATGATGTCCATCAACTACGTAGGCACTACTTAACTTCTAAGGGTAGTTCAACCACTAACAACTAATTACCCTCACCTTTCCATTCTCATTAACTTCCATTGCTAACAATGACCTCTTGCCTAGGGCATCTTATATCAGGGAAGCTTTGGATTTTTCCTAGTATCTTTTTATTTTAACATCACCTAATACTTCATCTTTATTTTCCCCCAATTGTTGGGAGAACTACATTGGCCTGAGGTCTTTTTGGACTATGTAGGCAGCACTCAGTTACTGAGGTCAACTCAACCACATACTTTATTTTTTTCCTTTCTCACCTAAAATCTCTTCCTCCACTTCTCTACCTATTTCCTCACCACCTCCCTCCATTTATCTTGTTAATCCTTTTTAACACAAGGATTGATATCCTTCTTCATTGGCCCCTCTTATCTCTCATAAAACCACCACCTACTTTTCTTCATTGTTTGCCTGATAACTTTCCTTATGCATGATTCATGGCTCACTTCCCCACCCAATTTTTACATTTTTTCCTCTATCTCCACTTTTTACCAACCTTTCCCCCTATCTCCTTTTTCTTATTTTGCCATCCTCAGCATTTCCCCTTATCCTTGGCAATTTGTCACGCCCTCTTCGTCACTCTTGTTTCCTCATTAATTCCACATCATACTGTGCATCTTGCAAGATTTGTGTTTCTTCTATTATTGTAATTTTTATTTATATGTACTACCATTATCTATCATTTCTCCCCTCTTCCCACCATACCCATTATCTCTTCTTCTTGATTGCTTTTTTCCCATCTTTTCATCATTTTTATCTTCTCTTTTTTTCTCCACAACTAGTTTCTCCCTAGGTATTTATCCTTTGAGAAGCCTTCAACAATTGCCTCTTTTCTTATTCTCAGTTCTTTCCTTTTGACTTTTTCATTCCCCTTTTTCTCTTTGCATCTCGGTACTCAAATGTCTTTTTTATCTGTGTTAGTATCCATGCTTTGTATCCCTGCTTCAATTCTTCCTTTTTCTTCTTATCATCTCTAATATTTATCCTTTATCTTCATCTCATTCCCTTTCATTATTTTCCACCATCCTCTCCATTTTATCTATTTCCTTTTATTTTTCTCGTCTTGATGACATTCCTTGTTCTTCTTGACCCTTTTTTCCTCCTATATGTCCATGACTAACTCCTTCCATCCTTCTCCACCTTCATCTTTATATGTGACATCATTTTTTTCTTCACATATCTCTTCATCCATCTCCTAGTCTGCCTTCACTTCATCCCTTATTAGATTCCCTTTATTTTCCCCCATTCAACCTCCATGTCTTCAAAGTGTGGTCACCAGTTGTACCACCTCTATTTACATCTCTTTATTTTCTTCCTTGTGTCTTCCACACCCTTTATTTAATTCAAGAAATACACAACTTAATCCCTCATTTAATTAATATTATTATTATTTTCCTCACTCCATATTCCAAAACCCTCAGAGTCTTTCTATAAATTCCCTCAAAACTTAATGCTTACTTATTTTAGGGCCCCACTAGCTCAAGGGTCAAGGGTTTGAATCTTCACCACTTCTCGTTTACCCACTCTGCTACTTTGATTCCTTGAATCATTGAATAATACCCTTCCATGGCCTATTAACAACATTGTTGTGGAGTGTGCATAATATCAACTTATTTTGATGGTGATGAAAGAACCCATTGAATCACCATGGTAATTCAAGTAGTGCCAAATTTTATAAATCCTAGTAAAGCATATTTATCCTTTCTCTTTTCTTTAAAATGGTGGAAAAAATTCACACTTGAACCTACTCATCCATGGATGTAGATTCCTTTTACATAGTTGATACAATCATCTGATTGCATCCTAGGTAATCTCATCCACTATTTATACCACACCCATTGGAAAAGTATTTGATAGCCATCTTTTCCACCCTTTGGAGCTTCCCTTTCTCCAACATCCTTCAATCATACCTCACTACATGATACATCAAAATAAGGTAACCTAGTTAACCAACACTCCCCACTTAGAAGAACTACATTAGGCCTAAAGTTCATTTTGGACATTATGTACATGGAATTATGTAGGTAGCATCCACTTTCCTAGTGCATCTCAAGTCCATTTGGCCACCCCATTCCAACTGCCCAACCATTTGATCATGTCCACATCGATGTTGGCCCCATTTGACCCAATATATCTCATTATTTTTGATGACCTTGCCTTGGTCTTTTTTACCATACAAACCAATTTTTCTATGTTAAACATTTGAATGTGTACCACTTCATGCATAATTAGACCATTTATGTTTTTCTTAGGAGCACTACCTACCCTATATACCTGAGTAAACACCAACCCTATCTAAGAGCCTTGATAAGACTAATCTAATCAGTTATAAGACTAATCTAATCAGTTATAACCAATACTAAGGACCAGTTAACTTGTCATTTGTCTTAGAACCCAACCTTATTATTATCAAAATTGGTAGCTTTAGTCTTTGTACTATATTAATTATCATGCTTAGTTGTATTTTGTGTACCCATTGACATTTCACATGCCCAAATACCTTGTGGTATCACCTAGTGCCTCCCCACATACTGCTTATCAAATCTATACCCAATTTGGCCTTTCCTCATTGAATCTTTATTTGAGGGGGAACACCGTTTCCAATACTCAGGGCACCCTAACCTTTAACCTAGTGATTAATTTTTATTTTGTAGCTTATTAATTCAAAGTTGCATAACAAAAAGGGGTAAAATGTAAACACTAGAAAAAACACACTTATATTTTTTGATGACTAAATGCCTTGAGACCCCCTAAAGATCCCTTAAAACCTTGTTAACTCTTAAACAACCCCTATTAACCTAGCCATATAACTATTCTCCTATTCATATAATACTATTCAAAAATATTATTTGAAAGTACTATTCACTATCACTATTCACTGTGGGACCCACTATCACTATTCATGATGACATGACATGTGACATGGTAAGTGACATGGCATGTGACATGGTAAGTGCCATGGCATATGACATGGAAGGTGATATGGTAAGTGACATGGCTTAGAAGTGAGATGGCTTAATGTGGGACATCATACCCCACCTAGTACCCTTTCCCAAAGTGCTTAATAACCTCATTTAAGCATCATAATGGACCCCTTGAAATATGGTGAATTTAACCTTAAGGGGCCATCATTCAACATTTATTTTTACTTCACACATTAAAGTGGCCCTCAAAATGAGATGCCTACCTCTTTAGTGCTTTGGGAAAGATAAAGGTCACCCATTTTTTATTTTTTAACCCAAATGGGAGACTCACCAACCCAAATGGGAATCCCCACCAACCTCATATTTGAATCATTCATGCACAACATGGAAAACAGTGCAACATTTTGTGTGACATCTCTTTAAGTGCTTGGATGAAGATAAGAAAGGGTGGTGAAAAGTCTTTAGCCTCATTTAGACTCATGTGCATGATTCCCATTTAAAATTGGATTCATGTGCAAGGTGGGAGACTCACCAACCCAAATGGGAATCCCCACCAACTTCATCTTTTAATAATTCATTTACCACATGGGAAATGATGACATACTTCTAATATTCTCCCTTTTTTCATGGTTCTTGACAATAAATTCTATAAATACCCCCCTCTCCTTCACCCAAGGTTAAGTTGTAAGTTAATCTTTGGTTATTAACATTTTTTTTTAATTCTTTGAAGGAGGTCATAATTTTTGAGGTCATCCACATCTTGGATGAAAATAATTCAAAGCAATGAAGCTCTGATGAAATTGCCATGGGATTCCTTCATCACATCATCAACAACATCAACCACATCAATAAGCCTCAAGGTAACCTTATTTGGTTTTATTTATTTTAGTTATTTAATTAATTCATTACCTTCATTACATTCAGCTATAATCCTTAATATATTTTACATCTTAATCCATTGACCTCATTTACCACCTTTGCCATTGTAATCCCATTTACCACCTTTACCCTATTTGCACCTTTGCCACCTTCACCCTCTTTACCTCCTCATCATTTTGATACCTTAGTTACTTGATGTTTTATTATTTTAAATAATCCATCCATCTCATTTTATTATCTCAATCAACTCTAACCAAACCATTCTTTTGACCCTTATCAAATTACCAAACCCAAAACCATAACCTTGCCTTAACCAATTTTTAGCATTAGTATAATCAAACTAGTAGCTTCATTTTAGTTAACTTAAAAAAACCATCTAAGTTTATAAATTAATTGGATATTTTTTTATTATATTTTATTTTAGTTTTATATTCATTTAATGTAAATATATTTTCTTTTTCATTTCCACTTAAGTGTTTCAAAGAAGGTGGATTGACAGCCTCCTAGAAAACTCACTTCTAGGATCTAACTCATGCTAAGAAATCCACCCAACTACTTGTCTAACCAATAGATTTTATGGTATTGATTTATTATTTCAGTTCATTCTTCCATATCTAAATAAGAGTTCTCACAAGCTCTATATTCAACATGTATTCTTCTACACACCCTTCTTAACTAGTTTATTCTTTTCATACTTAAGAAAAAGCAAAAATTAGATAGAAACAATAGTGTAATTAGTATAATTATAAATCAACCATAAGGGCTTTCCCATTTGAGAAATCTTCATTACTTGACTATATGGCCATGAACAAGTTTTCACTATTATCATGTTTAAGTTCATTGCTTCCATCATCACTATCAGATGTGTTTGAATTACTTATATCATATGAGTTATCTTCTTTAGTATAAAAACTCTTCTTATTTTTTAATGAACCTTTCCTCCTTTCATTCTTATTGAAATATATCTAATTCTTGTTATACTTATAGTCCTATCTATCATCTTCATGATTCTCATCATGTCCTTCATTATGCTCAAATTTATCCTTGTTAGGACACTTGATTGCAAAGTGACCAATCTTGCAATAGTTAAAACATTTGAAGGGTAAATTACCCTTATAATTTATTGAACCAAACCTTAAATTCCTAAAAAACATAGCTAGGAGTTCATCATCATCAATATCTAAACATACCTTATATTTTAACTTCTTAGCCTTTGACGTCTTTTCTGATTTGAAAGTTGATTCCTTCTCAGGAGGTCTTCCTTTATTTGTTCTCATCTCATAGGTAGTCAAGATTCCATGAAGTCCGTCCATCTCTAGCTTGTCCAAATATTACATCTCTTCTACTATAGACACCTTAGAGTCAAACTTAGGATTTATCAATCTCAACACCTTTTAGATAATAGTAGACTCTTTCACTTCTAATATTCTAATGATATCGACAACTTCATCAATCCTCAATAGGTAGGATGCAATGGTTTCATCTTCATTCATCTTTAGGCTTTCAAACTATCTTCTATAGGTATGTAACTTGGCCAAATTTACCTTGGTGTCTTCATCATAGATGGTATTCAATTTGTCCCATATATATTTGGATGATACATAATGCATTACATTCACAAGCTCTACCTCTGATAGGTCATAAAGAATGACATTCATTATCTTAGAGTTATTTTCACTAGCCTTCTTACCTATTGCATATGTTGGTGGAATATGAGGTGCAATATAACCATACACAACTGATTACCAAATATCATGTCCTTATAACATTAGATATATCTTCACTCTAACATTCCAAAAGGCATAGTTAGATCCATTAAACAAAGGAGACTTACGGGTAGAGAAACCACCTTGAGCTTGCTGACTAGTCATCCTCACTTCTAAAGATCTCTTTTAGAATTTTAGACCTAATTTAAGGGACCAAGAAATGATACCAATTATTTCAATCAAAAAGACTGAGAGGGGGAGTGAATCAGTCTTTAAAAGTTTCTTTAAATTCTACTTAAACATACATGAACCATTCTAACAAGCATGTACAGCTTAATAAGCAGAAGTAATAAATCATAAGAACATAAAACACATGAACACAATATATATGTGGGAAAATCTTAAAGGGAATAAAACTCATTGATGATGTAAATGGACTACATGTTAATGCATTTTCTATGCACACCATAGTCAATGAAGTAGCCTCTAACATTTTAGGATCTCAATAGAGGTAAACTCCACTCTAAGGTATGAGTTATAGGTATGTGGTCTAAAAAACTAGGTGATGGAATAGATGGTAGGACATGCAAGTTGTTGATAATGGATTTAGATGTAGGTATGGTTTATAAAGGGTAGTGAATCTCTATATGAATTGGATGGGCAACTAGTTGCTAATCTAAAGTAGGTAGATATAAAAACAAAATCAAAAAAGAGGGGAGGGTAAGGCAGAAAATAAAATTTTGTATTTTTAGGAATCACCCCTCTATCTAGTTTCCAAATAGATGAGTGCTTTCAAAACATATTCCTACTATAAGTAGCTATTACACACTAATAGTTAGACACAATTTATAAATCTAAGGGGATACTAATATAGGAAACTCACAAGCCTTAGTCAAAGGTTGCCCCTTTTAGAATAGCTATTTAATACACTTAATTAGGAGATTATGGCTCAAGATAATGAGTTATCTTAGGTAGATTTTACACACACTCAAAAAATTATATCAAAAAAGCACTTATACACAATTAATAACATGAATCAATCAATTTAATTACCAATAATCAATGCAATTTACTAATCCTTTAATAGTTATTGCACATTTTAGATTAGCATATTAATCAAGACAAGAAATAATTCATTGCATCTATTTCACACTAAGAATTATTGAGTCATACAACCAAAAATGATAAGACTAATTATATAAAAATTTGAGAAAGAATACACAAACACATTCATTGACAATCAAAATTGATGTTGTTCCTGTATATTGAATTTGTTTTACTCCCTCCAATGAGTGGATTATAATTATTTAAATAGGATTGGGGAATGGGTTGCATCATCCCATAAGTCCATGAAAAGTTATTACATGTGATATTTATAGTATAAGTTCTAACTATGGTAAAAAATGTATAAGAGTTTACTTACAGTTATTAGTTTAAGTTAGCCTTTGCAAAAGATATGCAATATGTGCATGTGTACAAAGAAGGGCAACTTTTATAATTATAGCTTGAAATATATGAAAACTATAAATATATACATGATAATACCTTATTTTATAAGTTTTGAGAAAAATGAATCAAATACTTTAAGTCAGTCATTTCAAATGGAACTTAGACACATGTAAATGCCTTAGAACCAATAATACTATTTAAATGTGACTAACTTTCCATTACTATGCATCTGAATAACCTAGTAAAACTCAAGTGCCAAAATATCCATGTGTTTATTCTATTTGGTAATTCCATGTCATGATGCCCATTTGATCTTGAAATATGACCTTTTATCCTTTTAGGACACATGTCACTTCCCATGTAACCTTGAAACTAGATCAAAGTTGATCTTCATATTTGAGCTCATGAGATCATGCCATATGGTAGATTTCTATTGGTTTTGGGAATTTTTAAAAGTATGTCTCTATTTACACCATCAATCTCAATTACATGAATCAATTTCACTCCATTGATATTACTTATGCATGGTCAGATGTATGTGTGCCACTTGGAGTCTCCTTGGGGTTCTTTATGTACATTACAGTCATAGCTCAAATGCCTTTATGCCACATGTTAGCTTATCACTAATCCTAGGACATTTGAAAAGTATCTATTGGTCTCACACTCTTTATCTCATTTGTATAGATAAACACGGTTTATGGATCTCCATATACTAGGTTCCACCTTCTCACCATCAGATCTATTTTTAAGTGTTCCCATGATGGTGACACTTGTCACCACTATATCTGATTTTAAAAAGCCTTTATTTCTTTGATTTTGGTTTTGAACCATTATATATTTGGTTCATGAGTTAACATGCACCAAAGATCTAGGTTCTTGAATTTTTGACTCTTTATTTACCTATGAGCTTGACATTTCTCACTTTTGGGTTTGCTCCTAGAAACATAAAATAGAATTTAATAAAGCTTCCTAAAAAAATAACTTAGGATATAGTTATAATCTAAGGTTTTTATTTGTGTTGATTAACATGATTAAAAACCTTAGGATAAAGTCCTTGAGCTAAGTTTTTTTTCTTAAAATATAATAAAGTGCTTGTGATCAGGCATGCCACTTGGCATATCCATAAGGCTCTTAGCCTATTGACTTTTTGACTTTGGAAAAAGCCCACAGAATATTTATATGTTGTCCAAGATCTTGATATGTTTCCACTTGGAATTATTAGGTCACTCTATAAATTTGTTAACTTCATAACTTTACCCCACACCATTAGATATTTGGTGCATAAATCAACATGTAACATTGATCTTCCTTTAAACTTTATTGACCCTCTATGGGTCATTTATCTTTTTACACTAGGCTCCAAGATCTCACCACGTCGAGCCTTTGTGTTAGTCCTTTCTTATGGGTATAAAATATATAAAGTAAGGGCTTAGGATAATGTTTTTTAGCCTAAAGCTTTATGTTGTATTAATAAATACATTTAAGACTTTTAAAAAAAGGCTTTAGGCTAATATAATAAAGTGATCCCTACATGTTTTGACCTTGCATAAATTTTGAATCTATTTAAATAAGGATTTAGGCTAAACATTAGACTAAGGTTTTGACATGATTTAAACATAGATCCAATTAATAAAATAAAAGACCAAAGATTAATAATAAAGATTCAATTTAACATTAAATCATAAAGATTAGACACTATCCATTCTAGATGGACTCCATTGATCCTATAACCTAAAACATAAGAATCAAACATTAGCAACATTAGATGAGTTCAAATGAATATTATGTACTAATAGACCCATGTAAACTCTAATCAAGTGGGATGTTTAATTTATAGCACAAATTTGTAGAATTTGAACAAGGGTCCTCATTTTTAGAAATGGGGGTATCTTGGGTATAGTAAATGGTGACTCATAAGGGGAATACTCAGTATTCAAGAACCTAGAACTTTGATAAGTAATCCTTAAATCAATCATGAAGTGTTCCATAGAAGAATACTTAAATTATAAACATGAAAGAAACTCCTAAGTTGATTCACACAACATACTTTCCTTCCATTTTTTTAAATCTATGTATGTCAAATGTGTAATTCATTTAACCCCTATTATGATGAGTTTTTCAAAGGATTGATGAAGCTGTAGGTTTCATTCTAGTATCTATTATTTCTCAAAAAATAAAGGAAGCTCAAACATTCCTTTACTACTAGCTAGACATCCATAGCCCCCATAGAGATATCTTAGGCTCATTTTCTTCTCATTTTATTTTAATCATGATGTATGGTACATTGGCCTTATTTAATCATGTAAGCCTTGTGATTTTATTTAGATATTATTTTTATCTTTTGAACCCATTAATTATTTTCTTCTTTTTTTTCCTTTTATTTTTGAATGAAAAGAGAAGAGATAGAACCCCAGTGAGCTAGTATAATTATAAAATAAATCATTACTAGAACATCCCTGCCAGCCACACCATTACCTAGAATTATCATTCCAACATGTATTTAATGTGATAAGTGTATTTGATCCAATAAAATAAGAAACTTACTAAATTTGTACGAATTATTCTGAGAGAACTTTCCACACACCTAGTGAAAGTATTCAATTGTGACAATATCTAGAATGATTCATGATTACATACCTTCATCCTAAAGACACAAAACACAAAAACATGCCCAATTTGTAAAATAGTCCCAAATTTACAAATTGTTTAATTTTCCCCCTTTATATAAGTATATTTAAGCATCATCTCAGTTATTTTATATTTTTATCTTGGTTACAGTTAGAGCAAACACAATTTAGATTTCTAGAAAAAATAACTAATCTAAGAAAGCATGAAAATAAACTAAGAAATCAAGAGACTAATCTAAGAAAGAAGGAAACTAATATAAGAAATCAAGAGACTAATATAATGAAATCAAATAATAGAAAACAATAAACCTAACCTAAACCTACTCTAAAGAAAAACCAAACAAGATGGGGGATGGATTTGAAAAATATGTTGGTACACTTCTCACTCTTTGGTAATAACAAAGTTTTCCCCATTAAATTTTTGAGATAGGCATGGACATCCTTGTATTCATTAAGTAGAATTTTGAGCCTTTCCCTCATATTGCAAAACAAAAAAATAGGGTTACTCATTGGGACATCCCAAACACAATAAATAAATAACTCCTCCTTATGATATATATGTTATAAAAACTCACCATTATTACTCAGGTATTCAAGAGAAAATACTCAAGACATGTAATCAAAATATCTATTACCTCAATGAGAGGAAAAATTAGACCAATAATCACCAAAATTACAAGGGTTATAAAATTCAAAATACATAACTTGAGTTATAATAGTTATGTTTATTTGAGATGAAGGCATGAAGCACACCCAATCTTCCTTATATTCATTTGAGTTTTAAAATGGGTCAATATATTAATAATTGACAAGTCCTAGCACTTCATTATTTATACTAGCATTATTAGGAGAACCTCATTCAGACAAACAATCCTCAAAAGTGTCTCCTAAGATGGATATTAAATATGACATATAGTATTGAAAGTCATCATCCTCTATGAACTCATTATGGGAAAGGTCGATATAGATAGAACCAGAATTATAAGTATAATCATGAATAACATTTTCCTCCAAAACTTCATATTAACTCTCATTTTGAGTGTGACCTTCAACATTTAGATGACACAATGCATGATTTTCCAAGTTATGAATATTTTATTGTTTACCTAAGGCTCACTATTTCTAATTTTAGGAGTAAGAAATTCATTAATTATTAATTCCAAAGGGGTCATCCCATCCATTACATGTTTTTTATCCGTTTACTACTATTATTTTGAATTGAAACTCTGATTATTGCTATTTAAGTAATACGCTTCTTTTAAATAGTTATGTTCTAGAAGATATACAATTTCATGATCATCATATGTGTAATAAAAATTATTTAATTCAATGCCAAATGATGTTGATGTCCATAGACACTAGGGTTCCTAGTCAATCACATAATCAACCATAATGGCTTGCACGTTAGATTTAGACACTAAATTGAATTCAACATATATCAAATTAAGGCATGGGTATTTATGTGAATTAATTCCATCTAAAGGTAAATCATAAATATAATCAAAACTATTGAGGGAAGCCAACATACCTATTTTATTCACCTCATGATAAAAATACATACCTTCCTCAGGCATAACATAATTTAAAACCTCAACATTGAAGCTTGCATGATCAAATGAGAACAATTCAAAAATATAATCATCAAATGAGTCTTCTGATAGAGTTTCTAATGTAAATTGGTAGTCACGAGAGTTATCAACACCATATTCAAAGATAATATCTTCCTTTTCAAGGATAAGGAATTGATCTTCTACCTAGGCATATTCTATCTCATAGAGCTACTACAAAGGTTGATAATGTTATTCTAAATTGACACTTTCCTCACTATCATCATTTCTTTCTTCACTTATCTCATCAAATACAGGGATGTAATCAACATGATCCAATTATCCTAGCTTGACATATTCCTTTTCTTGTTGTTGGTATCTCAATTTCTCCTATAACATTATAATTTATTCTTTGATGGCTAAAATATGCTCCTCTACCTCTTTTATGATACAATCATCCCTCCATTTGGGATATCTTCTTCCTCTTTGAAAATGTCACAAATTTTTGGGTTAAAATATTTAGGTTCATCATGTACATATTTATGATTACTTACTACAAAAATGATGGGCTCCAGAGTATTCTTATTATGCACAGTGCTTGGATTAAAAGGAAACCCTTCCACTATGCTCTTGTTTAAGCACAGTAACTAGCTTTATCTTTGGATAACTTATATATAATTTATATCAAACATACCTACTACAAAAATCATCATTGAATCTATTAAATAATTTTTTAAAGCATGAGCATCAATATTTAGACCAAATTGAATAAAAAAATGTTCCTCAAAATCACTCCAACTAGTTATAGAACTAGGTACTAAATCTACACACCAATCATGCATTTCTTTTCCCAGTGAGAAAGGAAACAACCTATATATTACATCCTCAAATTTGATATCCATAACATGCATAGCATATGTTTAAGTATCAAGATGCTCTTAGGTAGCCCTTGGGTGATTATTATGGAACCTAGGAAGGTATGCAAATGGGTCATTAGGGAGATCATGTTAAATTCTTGGGATACTATGGGTGATTTTTCAAGCCAATGCATTCTCAATTTTTTATTTTTTAAAGTTTTATGATTTTTTTTGGTTTTTTAGTTTTTACAAGGGAGTTATATTTTGTTAACTACAACCATAGGTTTAGGCCCTCTTTTAGCACTAAAAAAACTATTGATGTAGAATTTATTCACACCATAGTCAATGAGGTAGCCTCTAACATTTTAGGATTTCAATGGAGGTAAACTCCACTTCAGGTCATGAGTTTTAGGTATGTGATCTAAACAACCAAGTGATAGAATAGCTAGTAGGATATGCAGGTTATTGACCAAGGTCTTGGATGGAGATGTGATCTCTAAAGGGTAGTGAATCTCTATGTGAATTAGATGGAAAATTGGTTGATAATCTAAAGTGGGTAGATCTCAAAAAAACTCAAGAAAAGAGGGGAGGGTAAGGTAAAAAATAAGATTCTATGTTTTCAAGAATAACCTCTCTGGATGGTTTCCAAATAGACAAGTGCTTTTAGAACCTATGCCTATTATAAATATCTATTGCACACTAACAATCATACAGGGTTTAGAAGTCTAAGGGGATATTTATATAGGAAACTAAGAAGACTTAGTAAAATTTTTCCCCTTGTAGATAAGATATTATACACCCTTAATCATGAGATTATAGCTAGGATTAATGAGGTATCTGAGGAAACTTTTACACACACATAAAACTATATCAAAAAAACACTTCTATACACTTAAAATGATGAATCAATCAACTTAATGTCCAATAATCAATGTAATTTACTAATCCTTCAATAGCTATTACACATCTAAGATTAGCTTATCAATAAAGACAATAGAGAATTAATTATATCTATTGCACACTAGGATTTATTGAATCATACAACCAAAAACGATAAGCCTAATTACATAGAAATTAGAGAGAGAATACACAAACACATTTTATAATAATAAAAATTGATGTTGTTCTTATATATTGAATTTTTTTTGACTCCCTCCAACTAGTGGATTAAAATTGTTTAAATAAGCTTGGGGAAGGGATTGCCTCATCCTCTAAGTCTGTGCAAAGTCATTATATGTGATAGTTAGAACTTAAGTTCTAACTATGGTAAAAACCATATAAGAGTTTACTTACAGTTATCAATTTAAGTTAGCCTTTGCAAAATCTATACAACATGTGCATGTGTACAAAGAAGGGAAACTTTTACAATTATAGCTTAAACTACATGAAAACTAAAAATATATAAATTAAATGAAAATAAATTTGTTAATAAGTTGTGATAATAACCTATTAGATACTTTAAGTCAATCATCTCAAATGGAACTCAGACGTGTGTAAATGCCTTAAAACTAATAACACTATTTAACTATGACTAACTTCCCATTACTGTGCATCTAAATAACCTAGTACACCTCAAGTACCAAAATATCCATGTGTTCAATCTATGTGGCAATTCCATGTCACGATGCCCATTTGGTCTTGAAATATGATCATTTATCCTTGCAGGACATGTGTTACTTCCCCATGCAAAGTTGAAACTAGATCAAATTTGATCTTCATCTTTGAGCTCATGATATCATGTAACATGGTAGCTTTCTATTGGTTCTAGGACCTTTGAAAAGTATGTCTTGATTTGCATCATTAATATTAATTACATGAATTAATCATGCTTCATCGATATTGCTTCTACATGATCAAACATTTGTATGTCACTTTTATCTTTTTTGGGTTTTATGTGTACCTAACATTCGTACCTCAAATTATTTTATACCATGATTTGGCTTATCACTAATCCAAGGACATTTGAGAAGTCTCTATTAGTCTTACACCATTGTGTAATATCCCCTTCAAATAGGAAATATAGCAACACAAAAAATCTGGACCAAGATATAATCTCTGTTGAATAAATTCAGAATGATCGCAATAATATAGTCTCTTAGTAGCAAATTACGAATCTTATCACTTGTCTTTCTAAACTATTACAATTACAGTCCTTTCTCATGCATATAAATATGAAATACAGTCTTAAAAAACCCTGGCTTATCAAAACTAGGAGTGAAAATTGAATTCTGGAAGGTCTCGGCCCTTCTGTGCCGACACACAGTCGCCGTCGTCGGTCGATATCTCACCGACATCGGTCTCTGTCGGTCGGATTTCTGCCGACGTCGGTCTTCAGTCGACCGATGTCGGTCACTGAAAACCCTCTGTCTGCCGAGGTCGGTTCCTGCACTGATCTGTACGAACCTGTACAGACTCTGTACGGCCGCAAATTAAGCACAACTTCCCTATTTTCAACCCCTGATCTGAAATATATGTCTCTAGCACAGTAGATCTCTAGCTGTATAATTTATTGAATCAAAACATAAAGCAATAAATACCTAAAATATTTGTGATAACTTCTGTGTGAAGTTATCTCTCAAACCTGAAATTCTGTGATAACCTCTGGATGAAGCTATCTCTCACTTTGGCAATATATCAGCTGATATTCCACAGCCTCTTAATTGCACACACTGAAGAGGGAACGTTCTCCAATGCAGATGAAATCTTGGAACCCTAGGCTCAGTCTTCACAGAAGAAATTCTTCAAAATCAATAATCAATAATCAATGGCTAATGAACAATGGCCTCCATGAGAAACCCTTATACCCTCAAAAAGATATGCTTGCCCTAATTAGGGTTCCTTAAATTAGAATTGGGGTTTCTAATTAAAAATAGGCTAAATAATTAATATTTGATTAAATCAATCAAATATTAATATCTCCCTCAATACATGTCGGATCGACGAACCGATCGAAGCTAGTGAATCAGGGAGTGATTCCACACATAACCATACCATAATAAAGGCGCTCCGATGCATATCAAATATCCCTAAAAAGTAGGAGCCCTGGCCAAATATGTCTGAAATAACCTGAATGAAAATCAAATGTAAAAATCCTGTGAATCAAAGTCAAGCCAAGCTCCATTATGACCCTCTATCCATCCTATTAGCCTATGAAGGTCGCATAATAGGCTAACCATGAACTCAGAACATGTCAATTAAAAAGGGGACATGACAATCCACCCCTCCTGAAATTGCTTGCCCTCAAGCAATCACTGAATGACAAATCAATCAATCCACCTAGATCCCAAATATAGTTTTGATCTCCACTACTGTCAATTAACATGACCCCCATGCCATGTCCATCCCAACTCTCATGTAATGGTGTCACATCATTTCTAGTACTAAGATAAGCACTCCAACATCCAATCCATAAATGAAAATCAGCAAGCAAATTCCTTACCTGAATAATATCTGAAACTGGATAGTGAAGACTAGAAATAGTCATATCATCATCAACCTGTGACCAGACTGTAATAGAAAGTTGAGTCCTCACCACATGTGACAAATCCTGAACTGAACTCACCTCAAGACCAAGCTCGTCCTCATACCTCTCCTGTGTTGGTGCTAATGTGCTCTCGTCATCACCCTCTATCATGTTATGTGGTATAGGTACCTCCATCCGATGAAAAAACATATATCTGAAGCTACTGCCCCGTATTGCCTTAAGAATATGTGTTGTCCCATCAACATTAAAGAGAACCTCCATGTCCTTGAGACAAAGAGTAACTTCCTCAAATGAATGAAGCCACTTCATACCCAAGACTAAGTCTATATCCCCCATGTTTACCACATAATAATCAGCCTTGAACTCATAGTTGTTCAAGTGCAATGGGAGGTCTCTAATCATACGCTCACACTTAAGAGTGTGACCATCGGCTACCTTAACACTGATGCCCTCAAAATATATGGTAGTGAGTCCACACTTCTCCACAAATCTAGCATCTATGAAATTATGTGTGGCCCCTTTATCAAGAAGGGTGATAACCTTCTGCCCTGCCAAAACTCCACAGAGTCTGAATGACTCATCCGACTGAATGCTGGATATGCGTGCCTCCTGTAGGTGAAGCTCTAACTCTGCCTCTGCATTAGGCCCTGAAGCCTCTGCCTCTGCCCCCTCAGAACTGTTATGCTGTTCGGAATCCTCAGAATCTAAATCCTCATAATATATCCACATCATACGATTCACCTTGCCCTTAGGCCTCAAAGGACAATCGTGATGGATGTCATATGGACCTTTACAGTAGAAGCAAAGCTTCTTCCTGCGTAGATCATTAAGCACCTCACGATCCAAAGGTGGTGCTGCTGGATTGGCCTGTGAATCATTTTTAACCCCGGATTTATCTATGTTAAAACCCGGTCTCTCTGTATCCCCGTGGGAGTGATTATGGTCTCTAGATGAAGAACCACCTCTCGAATTAGATTTATTGGATGGGGCTGCCATCTCCATATTACGTGCCTTCTTCATAGCTACTTGTAATGAAGGAGGATCAAAGGCTTTGATCCAACCTCTCAATGGCTCTGTCAATCCCTCCATGAAGAGAACTACCAATCTACGCTCTGAAATATTGGGCACCATGACTGCCAATCTCTGAAACTCACCAATGAAGGACTCCAAGTTACCTATTTGTCTCAACTGTGCTAGATCTCAAAAGTAAACCTCAGGATCCTTCCTGTCAAACCACTCAACCAATCTATCCACAAAGTCCTGGTACTCTGTTACTTGATTATGCTGAAGTGTTACCATACCATGGTACCACCAATCATGTGCTACTCCATCCAAGTGCAAAGTGGCGTATTTGATGGCATCTATCTCTAACATTGGTCTCAATGCCAAAAAGGTGTCAAGCTTATGAACCCAAGTTTGAGCTGTCATCTTACCGCTGCCGTCAAAGATAGTCAAAGAAAGCTTACCAGTAGCCTTCTGCAGCTCACTGAATTGAACTCTAGGCTTCCTGTCCTGTCTAACCAATCTATAGTGCTCTCTCCTAAGATTAACAAAATGATCAAAGGACATCCTCTCTTGGACATGAAGAGGTAATAAGTCCCACTCATCATTTGCAGCCATGTAAACATCTGCAAATGGGTTATTCCCTGCTTCCTCTGCTGGTGCCTCTGGTTCTTCTTGAACAAAAGTAGGACGTGTAGGTCTATCAGCTGTTCTGGAGTGAGTCCACTGTGGCCTCTGATTAACCATAGCACTCCTGTCATCTCTTTGGTCCCCGTTCTGTCCATCAGGTGTGTTCATTCTCTCTATCATGGTCATAAGTGCCTGTAGTGTCTGAGCCATCTGCTGTTGGCTTGTCATCATAGCACGCTAAAATTCTTTGGTGGCTTGATCAGCATCATACCTGTGGCCCCTGGGTGGGCTGCCCTCACATCTGTCACTCATGATGGTCGGTGGCTGATCTAACACCTGAGTACCTTCAAGCAAGGCTCAGCTGTGTGTGTTATACTTGTGTGGTCCCAACTCTTATGGCTGCATAAGATCTATACACCCTCAGGCTGGCAAGATTTAGCTCTGATACCACTGTAATATCCCCTTCAAATAGGAAATATAGCAACACAAAAAATCTGGACCAAGATATAATCTCTGTTGAATAAATTTAGAATGATCGCAATAATATAGTCTCTTAGTAGCAAATTACGAATCTTATCACTTGTCTTTCTAAACTATTACAATTGCAGTCCTTTCTCATGCATATAAATATGAAATACAGTCTTAAAAAACCCTGGCTTATCAAAACTGGGAGTGAAAATTGAATTCTGGAAGGTCTCGGCCCTTCTGTGCCGACACACAGTCGCCGTCATCGGTCGATATCTCGCCGACGTCGGTCTCTGTCGGTCGGATTTCTTCTGACGTCGGTCTTCAATCGACCGATGTCGGTCACTGAAAACCCTCTGTCTGTCGAGGTCGGTTCCTACACTGATCTGTATGAACCTGTACGGACTCTGTACGGCCGCAAATTAAGCACAACTTCCCTATTTTCAACCCCTGATCTGAAATATATGTCTCTAGCACAGTAGATCTCTAGCTGTATAATTTATTGAATCAAAACATAAAGCAATAAATACCTGAAATATCTGTGATAACTTCTGTGTGAAGTTATCTCTCAAACCTGAAATTCTGTGATAACCTCTGGATGAAGCTATCTCTCACTTTGGCAATATATCAGCCGATATTCCACAGCCTCTTAATTGCACACACTGAAGAGGGAACGTTCTCCAATGCAGATGGAATCTTGGAACCCTAGGCTCAGTCTTCACAGAAGAAATTCTTCAAAATCAATAATCAATAATCAATGGCTAATGAACAATGGCCTCCATGAGAAACCCTTATACCCTCAAAAAGATATGCTTGCCCTAATTAGGGTTTCTTAAATTAGAATTAGGGTTTCTAATTAAAAATAGGCTAAATAATTAATATTTGATTAAATCAATCAAATATTAATATCTCCCTCAATACATGTCAGATCGACGAACCGATCGAAGCTAGTGAATCAGGGAGTGATTCCGCACATAACCATACCATAATAAAGGCGCTCCGCTGCATATCAAATATCCCTAAAAAGTAGGAGCCCTGGCCAAATATGTCTGAAATAACTTGAATGAAAATCAAATGTAAAAACCCTGTGAATCAAAGTCAAGCCAAGCTCCATTATGACCCTCTATCCATCCTATTAGCCTACGAAGGTCGCATAATAGGCTAACCATGAACTCAGAACATGTCAATTAAAAAGGGGACATGACACATTGATCCCATTTGGATGGATCAATACGATTCATGGATCTCCATGTACTAGGTTTGACCTTCGCACTGTCAGATCTTTGTTTAAGTGTTCCTACAATGGTGACACTTGTCACCACCACATTCATTTTTAAAAATCTGTTGTTACTTTTATTTTGATTTTACACCATTAGATCTTTGGTACATGAGTTAATGCACACCATAGATCTAGGTACTTGACTTTTTCACTCCTGCTTTACATGTGAGATTGACATTTGTCACTTTTAGGTTCACTCTTACAAACATAAAATAGACTTTGATAAATCTCCCCAAAAAATAACTTAGGACATAGTTATAGTAAAAAAAATTTATTCATGTTAATAAACATGATTAAAAACCTTAGGATAAAGTCCTTGAGTCAAGTTTTTTTTAAATATAGTAAAGTGATCATGATCAAGAGTACCACTTGGAAGCTCTATGGGGATCTTATCCTATTGATGTATTTACTCTAGTAAAAGCCTATAGACCATTGATTTGCTATCCAAGATCCTGAGATGTTACCACTTGGCACTCTCAGGTCGATCTACAAATTTGCTGACTTCATTACTCTACCTCACACTATTAGATATTTAGTACATAAATTAATATGTATGATCAATCTTCCTTTAACATTTATTTACCATCCATGGGTCATTGATCTCTTTGTATTGGGATTTGAGATCTTTCCACATGAAGCCTTTGTGTTAGTCCTTCCCTATGGGCATAAAATATATAAAGTAAGGGCAAAGGATAATTTTTTTAGCCTAAATCTTTAAATTGTATTAATAAATACATTTTAAGGATTTTAAAATAATGCTTTAGGCTAATACAATAAAGTTCTCCCTAGATGTTTTGACCTTGCATAAATTTTGAATTTATTTCAATAAGGACTTAGGCAAAACATTAGATTAAGGTTTTGACATGATTTAAACATATATCCAATTAATCAAATAAAATACTAAGGATTAAAAATAAAAAGTCAATTTAACATTAAATCACAAAGATAAAAAATTTTCCATTCCATATGGAATCCATTGATCTTGTAACATGAAACATTAGAAATGTTAGATTAGGTTGAATGAATATTATGTGCTAATAGACCCATGTAAACTCTGATCAAGTGGGATGTTCAATTTATATCATAAATTTTTATAGTTTTAAAAAAGGTCCTCATTTTATAAAATGGTGGTGTGTTAGGTATAATACTATAGTCATATAAGACAAACAAAAATATTTATTGAAACACCAACTCCACATGGAGCACTAACCCCAATTAGGTCAGCACCAACTTAGCTAGTCTTTAGTAAGAACCCACTTGCAAGGAGAAACCAACCCCCTAGATGACTCAGCACCAACTTATCCACCTAAAACACTTTATTAAATTTATAAACCTTTTTTTTTTCATACAATAGATGATTATATTATTTCTCATCTCTTCACTCACTTATATCCCTCTCAAATTAGCTTTTAGCCTTCTTATCTTAACTAGCCCTCTTCATGGCTTGATTAGGTATATTAACCTTTATCTTCATATGAGTAACCTTTGTTATATATTCATGAAATTTATATTATGTTATGAAATAGCTCTTTCTACTCACCCATTTTTGTATATCATTCCCTAGTTCTTTGATCTCTCTAAGCACATACTCAAATAGGCCTAATTAGCTTTGCTTTTACACCAGTCACTTAATCATATCCTTAATAATTTTCCACATAATTAACAAATATTAGGTCATACATATAATAGGTCTTATAATATTAAAATAACATGCCTTATTCATGAATCAACCAATACATTAGGTCAGTCATAACTCAATTAGCCCTTACTCCTCTTGTCGGTCTTATGGAGACCTAATAGGTCTTCTTAGTAACACCTTTGATCTTATTAAACAATATTTAAATGCCTCACATGGTATTGAAACATCATATTCCACTCTAATAAACCTTATCTAACTTTAATTTAGGTCTAAAACACTTTTTAGGTCCAACCACCATTTGAACCCTTATTCAAATCACTGTTCATAAAAGGTTTGTGCATATATAGAAAATCTATCTTGAATAACTAAAGCATAAACACACTTTTGAAAAATAACCATGGAAAAACATCACACATTCAAAAACATAATGACCTCATGATCATCA
The DNA here is from genome assembly GCA_037957365.1 of Torreya grandis. NCBI lineage: Eukaryota > Viridiplantae > Streptophyta > Pinopsida > Cupressales > Taxaceae > Torreya > Torreya grandis. The sequence goes on along the minus strand of JARHVA010001597.1, from coordinate 2,932,194 downwards.
CACACTTCATCATATGCTTTAACTCAGGGTATACAATCTCAAACTCTTCTCTGCAAGATGCTCACTCAGAACTACCAACTAACTTCAAAACATAGTCAAGGAAACATAAAGTTATGATACTTGATTAAACATACTCAATGTATTTAAATTCATGAACATGATATTATAAAATCCTTAGATCAATCTGAACCAAATAGATCATAAGATCTTAATAGAAACTATTGGTCTTGCAGACCAATCTATTGACCTTCTCTCTCACAGACTCCACTTAGCCAAATAAGCCATTTTGGCTTCAATGCTCTAACCTATTACACTAACTTATAATATTTTAAAAAACATGTATATATTATTCAAGTCCCAAATAACATAATTAAACACTTCAATCCATTGCTCTTAAATGAAAACACATTAGGAATCATCTTCTCACTTATGCCTAATTTTCTTATTATCTGCACTATTAGATGTGTTAGTGGCTGACCAAATTAGATCAATAACCTTAAACATCTGATATATATAGCCTATAAATAAAAATTAATTTATAATATCTAAAATTCTAACACTTTGACCTTAATCCATTTAGCAATTTTAACTTGGTCAACTCTATCAGCTACAATAGATCTCTAAAAATAAGCACTTTATTGTAGGGTCTGTTCACTCATATGAGAAACCATCACACCTAGAGATGCCTAGGATATTTTAATATAACCTATAATCACTTATATATCCATACCAAACCATTCTTATCTCTTTATAATAATATCTTCAACATCATGTCATTGTTAGGGTTCTTTGAGTGTTTAGACCTATTTTTAGTCTTAACAATTATTCATTAATCTTAACTCTCCACTCCAAAAACCAATGCTTGTAAATATTATATATAACCCTTAATCATCTACCATAAATAAATTATATCATCATGGAAATGTTTCACATGACAAAAAACACTTGAAAAACCTTCTCAAGTAGATAACTCTTCATTATATGCATTTGAGAGACCTTGAAATACTTTTTCAAGATTTTTCTTGCAAAACATAACTTGAAAATTTATGCACATGATTAAAAATACTTTAATTACCTTTTTAAATTCTAAAATTCTCATCCATGTCATGGAAACTGATCTTGATACCCCATCTAGACACCGTCTCTCTTTTTGCTTTCTAGGCCTTGACCTGCAAGTCACATTAGTTCTTGAAGCTAATTTTCTAACCATTTTCCAAGCAATCAAAACCTCATATACATGTCATGAAATCTCCTATAATTATTAAATACTATCAAACATTATTCATATATCTTGTCAATAGTTCATGATGCCTCACTAGGCCAATCAAGATCTAGAACTAGTCTAGTTGTAGACTTAGAGTAGAGTATTTACACCTGTAGACTTCAATTTGAAATTATCCTAATTAATTCAATGCTTATTATGTATAATAAATAAAAATTATATAATAAATATTATTCATATTCAATATATGATATTTTTAGCTTCAATGGAGCATCTTTGTAGTTGTTTACATATCTTTGGAAGTCGACTAAGGATCTTAATAGCTCACTCAGAAAATCTTCAGAGTTGCATACATAGATATTTATAGCTGACCTTATAATAATTTTAAATGTTCAAAACACCTCATTTACAAATTATCTCATGCTCAAACACTATCAAGTATTCTTTAGAGCATCTTTAGAGTTGCTTACATAGATCTTTGGAGCATCTAAATTCTTATTTAGAACTATCTTATTTCATCATGCTACCTTAAAGCATACTTGACCATGCACCTTCACAAGAAAATTTTGACATTAACGAAATAACCATGCATCTTAATAATAACCTTTGACATCAATGACAACATTAAATTCCAAAAGTCAACAATCAATGACAATGTTCAACAACAAAAAAACATGAAAGAGTAAGGTAAACACAATAATAGGTTATTATCACTTGTCATATTGCTTCAAACACTTAGAAAAGAAGTTTATAACTCAAAAACATATTTAATTAATTTTATTCAAATTAAAAATCATTACTCAAACTAACATGGCTTTGCCATATGAGATGTGGATTGTTTACAAAGCCAAAAGTGATTGCTTCTATAGAGAATTATGAAGAGAGAGAGGGGGGTGTAGTAAGAGAAGATTAAAAAGTGTCCATTTGAGTTAAAATAAGAAATGGTTTTATTTAAAATTCATAATAATACTTAAAAATCCATGTATCTCACTTTTTAAGATGTTCCAACCCACCATGTGGTGTAAGAGTTAGATCTTGGCTTGACACCTTGACTATCTTCTTGAAAACTACACTTCTTTGCATAATAATATTGAAAAATGGACTTTTAAATCATGAATTATACATTAATTAATTCATAAAATAATTATACACCTATCATGCCTTAATAAACTTCTATGATATGGCATTTCATCATTCATGTGCATAGGTGTCTTAAAACTCTTCATTCCCCACATCTAACTTGGTCCAAGTGGCTCAAAAATCAATTTAAAATTATTCCAAGTCACTCTATATCCATTTATGGCCATAAAATATATTAAAATACTTTATAAAATCCATTTTTTCTTATGACAACTCCCAAGTCTCCATTTTGCTCCTCAAGCTCTCACTAGGCCTAGTTTCCTTGTAACCCTAAAAACTTGGAAGCCTCATTATGTAGGTAAATTTAAAAATTATATGATAAAAAAAGTAATATTATATGACCCATTATGGCCTTACATATTAATGTCAATTTTCATGTTCTAAATCTGAGTGTAAGTCCATTTTTATGCCTTTTTCTCTCCTTAATTAGGCCTAAATTAGGCCTCCTTGCATAGAGCCCTATTTTCCTACTCCAAACCTCTCCCATATATGTTAAATCACCCAAAAATTTGTGATTAAATTTTTATAGGATATCACTGACATCCATGTCAATTTTTAGGTCTTGAGATCGTATGAAAGTGTGAGAACAATGAAATGACCTTGCCACCTAGTCTTATTCTAGGCTTGTTTAAGAATGCCTTGGAAAACAAGCCTTGTTTGACAACCTAAAAAATACTCCATGCATTTTTTTTTATTTAATAGATTAAAAACATCAAAAATTACCTCCTCTAATGATTGGAAAGTTCTCCATTTCTCATAACCCTTATAAAACACCAAAAACCATGAAAATAGGGCATTTATTATAGTACATACAACTACAAGTATGGAAAAAGTACATGTGGAGAACCTAATTGGAGTCATCAATAATATCCAATAGTTTTTATGATAAAAATATGGAATTAAATGTGTATTATAGGTCCATTTTTTTTGTATGGACACTATCAGGGTTTTATGAGGGTTTTAAGCACATTTCATTCTTAAGTATTGTTCATAAATAACATATCCTATTTATCTCTCATAATTACAAAAGCTTTTTTATGGGATCCATGCATCACCTCCAATACCATTGGGTCCCATGTAAATACTCACAAAATTTATGAGTGTGAAAAGGTACTCCTTGAGTTGTAAATAAGTTATTTGAGAGGGATTGATGGTTTTAGTCTTTGTTCATGTAGGTGTTGGACCAAACCCATCAACTTATGTATCAAGATTTTTTTGTGGATAACTTGATACCATACCTGAAAACCTCTCTTCTCCATAAATTTGGTCAATGTCACAACACAAGGGAGAAACCCTACCTTGAATACAGTCTTGCATGAATGACATTTGAGGAAGGGTTTAAGGTTAAAATTAGCATTTCTTTGATTTACTTTGTATAGGGATGGTCTTATAAACTCTACACCATCATTTTGAGCCTTTTAAATACCTTCAAACCTTCATACTAATCTCACAAACATTCTTCTCTCAGACTGAACTTGGATCTTCTTGTGTGTATCATAAGCTTGTTTAGCCTAAAATATAGCATGTCTTCATTTATCTCTTATCACTAGGTTTGAGGATTAGATTATTTATTCATGATATTATTAAACAATTTCATATGGGTTTCCTCTCTCATATTTTCTCTTTTCATGCTATTCATAAGACTCATACTCAACCAAACAATCAAGCTTATATGTGGGTTATGCTCATTAGGTCTAGACTGAGTCCTAAACTTATTCCCATATTTTTATTAGATATGAGGATTACATTATATATTTTTGACACCATGAAACTATTTTAAAGTGTCTTTCATTCCTTCAAACCTCTTCAAATGCCTTTCTTTTCTCAAATTAGGCAAAATATATCATGAAGAGTAGGCAAACCTATAGGTTGTTATTGATTATGTGTAGAAGATTTTGAAACTTAGTTTAACCAATATTATTAATGTATCCTATAGTATAAAAATATCATTATGAATTATTTTTATATTTAAGTTAGACCTCAGAGCTTTTCACCATTTTGTGTCTTACTCAGGCTTAAGACTATCCTGCCCTGACTTGTAGCCTATAAGTGACCTTTTAGGGTCATGACCATACTCTTTGTGTTTGGATATTCACCTTAAAAGTCACTAATATTATTTTGGCTCATAAACTTGTTTTAAGTCCCAAGTTAGTCTCAAATTATCTCTTTATACATACTTTTCCTCCTCTCCTTATGACTATTGCTAGTTGTTTCATTAGTAACTTGTAGATGATAGAGGCCTATTTGAGCGTTAGGTTTGAAAATTAATCCTCTCACTTGCCATGATGCTTGAAGGTATCCAAACTAAATGAGTTTATTTTAGTACATAGATAGAGTTTATAGTATTCTTATCTTAATTATACCCTTGAACATCTCTATTCTATACATAGTCTTGAAGGTGTCTTCTAGGACTTATCAACTTAGTTCCTTGACTATCTCTAACTTGTAAGTGGCCTAGTTGAACTTCAATAGTTTGTGTAATGTTTTTTCTATATTTAAGTTAAGTATCCTAATTGATACTACCTTACTTTAGAGTAATTAAATTTTGGGTTCACCAAGAGGACCCAGAGGCCTAGGGCCTATAGGTTTCTTTTACTTGGAAAAGATACTTAGAGAGCCAACTGAATCCTTAGATCCCTATAGAACTATATATATCATGTGTTTTGTCTAACACTTCTCCATAGATTATAAGTCCTTTGGCCATGCATCATGTTATATTCTACTTGTCCTTATAGTCTGTAAAGACCTACAGGTTAAGTCATTCCAATGTATAAGGTTTGTGTGTAGTTTTAGAATCTCTCATGAGTTCATTCATGCCTTAATAATCCTATGCATACTTATATAAGTATTTAGGAGTCAAAACAATCTCTCTTCATGGATTATGATTTGGTTTTTAACATTATGACATCTTCAACTTACCTCTATAGTTTTTACATGACTGTATATGGAAGAAAACACTTGTGACTCTCATTATAGGGTTTATCTTCATCTTCCCATACTTATAGTATTGAAATATTATACCTATAAAGGTGGAAGCCTACTCTTGAGCAATCACACAAAAATCTATCAAAATTAAATTTTTGAAAGTGGGGGATGTAGGAATGGTTGAGTTATCCTAAAAAAATCCTTTTTGACTGAGTGTTTCCTATATAACCAAAAGGGCCTCAATCCAATGTAGTTCTCTCTTTAAAGGAAGATCATGTGAATACAACCTATAAATTTAACTATAATTTTTGGAAACGCATGCCATTAACCTATAATAAACAATGATATACTTGGATAAATACTTTAAAATTTTATTAGAATTGTAATAGGGATCTTTACTAAAAAATAGATACTTTTTAAATATGTGAAAAAATGCCTTTATAACATAGTGCTAGGTACTTTCAAGTGTGACCCATGATGTGATTTTATAGATAAATATTTGGAATAAATTACCTATTGAAATGCATAGTAAATACATTAGTAATCATGTCATTTTTAAAATCTAATCATTAAAACATGGGAGACAAGTCCTCACTACTAGATAGGTGCACATTACACCCATTTAGCCTATTTTAGACTTAAGCTAAAATTATATAGGCTTCTTAAATAAAAGTGATAGTAAAGTATTTTCTAAATATGGATGAATATGAATGAAATAGATAAGTCTAGAATATGTTCTTTTTAATTGAAATACTTTGAAGTCTTTATTAGATATTGTGGGTTATTAGAATGGTTATTGGCAAAACAAGGTAAAGATGTTAAGGAAAAGCATTGTCAGGAATTTATTGATTAAATTTAAGTGTCTAAAATTATTTTCCTCGGGATACTTTATCAATTAATTTTGTTAATTCATGGTTTTTATATTTTTTTTATTTTTAGGTAAAGTGAGGAAAACTAAATGCTATACCTACCCATTTTTTATGCACACAAACATATAATGTTACACATCCAATTGAGGATTAATTATCTAGTGTGTAGTTATATAAATTTAAACTCTTTATAAAAAAGGTGGAAAAAATAATAAATTTTATTATATTTGGCTTATATCCAAAATATTTTAGTGATGATTAAAATAAGTTGGAAATATGATTTTCATCATATCAACTCATTAAAAGATATTTATCTAAGTTAGGAAGAGATAAATTTATGCACTTATGTGTTATAAAATGAACACACTAGGGTTATGCATGAGTTAATTTAAGGCAACATTGAAGGATACTATGTGGGGGAATAAAATTCTCAAAAAATCCTCCAAAAACATTTTTGGTGGTGAAATTTACATAAAGATAGTAAGGATTATGCATATAAATCTAATGTATCAAAAATTGTTGTAAAACCTAAAAAAGGATGACATGACATTAGTATAAATCCTTTTAAATGAACCTTTAATTAGTGGGTAGTATATTTTGTGAGATAAAATAATCTACCTTTTCTAAGAAGTAGAGTGTAGTACATTATAATTTATATAAATTTCCTTACAATATTATATAAAGGTTAATCAAATAAATATTGTACAACATTAAATGCAACTAGATTCATTTTAGGAAATATAATCATGAGATATGGTTTTGTTTTAACCTTAACAAGAGATGGGGGAAACTTTTTCCTTGTGGAGATAACACATGAATTACTAAAGGTGATCATGATCATGTAGCATAAGAAACAACTTTTCATCCACTTGAAAATAATATTTTGGAAGAATTTAACAAGGGATTACTTGATAAACTCATTAAGATATATGATGTAGGATGAAAATATTAACATGATATAGTGCCAATTATTATATAGTCATAACATATGACATAAAACAAATTGAATATATATAATCAATTTCAGTTGTCCTATGGGATGAAAAATGTTACACATTGATATTTTAATATATTTTCTAAAAAAATCCAGCATATATCTTCAAACTTGATGATGAAGAATATATTAATGAGAGACTATTAGAATCAATGAATTTGTTTGAAAAATTATTACCATATCAAAAGTAAAGGGATGAAAAATATTGGAAAAAATGCATGGCATGATAAGAAATAAATAACAATAAATTATTTATGTTAAAATGTGTTTCTCTATAATTATATATATGGTAAACACCCAAGAAAAAGTAATTCATACACATTAATTAATTCAATAAAGGATGGGCCTTATAATGTGCATCATATATTAATATAATTTTAAATAAACATATGCATAGTCCAAGCACCCAAGAAAAAATAATACATACACATTAAGGAATTCAATAAAGGATGGGCCTTTAATGTGTAGCATATATTAATACAATTTTAAATAGACATATGAGTAGTCCATGCATAAAAATGAATACAAATAATATCATATTGGTCAATTTCAAGGAGTAAATTATAATGGGTTCAAAATAAAACTCATAAATCCTTAACTCAAATTACAAATTATGAGGTGTTAAGTATTCATCCACAATGGAATTGGATCAATAATTTAATTTCCTATTCATACTTACATGATAAAAAATCTCATAATCAATTAAATTTAATGACATTCTCAATATGATACACATCCTTCCATTTGATATTTGATAAATATATAAGAACCCCTTTAGGTGGATTAAAAATAATGCCCCATTTTTTTTTGTGTGTGATTATAAGTCATACTCCCAAAAGGTTTTAATAACTAATATAATAACACTTTTTCATAAATAAATTAATAAAATTAACATTTATAAAATTAAACAATTTTAAAAATATATTTTTTTATTTCTAGATCATTCATGTTAAGGATTTTAAGTCTATAATTTTTCCAATTTCATTTCAACATATAATTTCATACATGATTATATGTTACATAATTTAGAAAATTGGTGTATACATATTCACAATAATTGATTAAGCATAGTGAGTAAATATTCCTCATTAATTAAATAAAATGTATATTTGCATAGAAATATCTCAATCTATATAAATATTTTTGATCACATCAATGTTTCTAGTTTGCAATTTTACATAAATGATTTCATAGTAAAAATCCTAAGAATTCAAGAATATTATATAACTACGCAATCCTTCATTTATATTACATATCAGGTTTCATCACAAATTACATTTTATATGTTCTTAGATTTTCTAAATAATAATAAAATATATTAAAAATCATATGTACATGAGAAGCATATAAATATTAATTATTCACAATGTGCAATCCACATAAAACTTAACATATAACCATTACAACAAAGAACTATTCAAGAATAGAGAAATAATCATTAGAATATTTTTATCCTAACAAAGAGCCTTTTGGGTGCCTTACTTTCTTTGGTAAAATAAACTTTGTGAGAAAGTTCATTTCTAGTTTGCAGAGATTATGAAGCCATTAAATGACATGTTGAATAAATATGTCAAGATCACATATAATGAGGAGACCAAGAAAGCCTTTAAAGACATCAAAGAATCAATTGGACAAACTCTTGTACTGATAAGTCTAGACATTACTAAGGACTTTTACCTCTATTCCTTTGCCTCTAATCATATAATAGCTATTATTATAATTCATAAGATAGATAAGTGTGATCACCCCATTGTTTTCATTATTAATAACCTTAAAAATGTTAAGTTGGATTACTATTTGATTGATAAACAAGCATTTTCTTTAGTCAAGGCAATGAAGAAATTTAGACACTATATCCTTATAAATAAAGTGTCTGCTAGACCCTACCAATAAGCTAATGTTGAGTCAATATGAACTTAGAGAAATGAGAGGTAAGATGATGTTTGTCCTTTAAGAATATGATCTAGAGATGAAGACTACCAAGTTGGTAAGATGCCAAGGTTTAATTTAGTTAATTGCTAATATTAATCCCAAATTGAGTGTTATGTAGGTTGATCAACAAAGATTTCAATCTAATTATTGGTATGACCCTATTTTTAATTTACTAATTAGTGGCTATTGTCTTATAGGATTAAGTAGATAAAAAAGAGAGCTTTAAGTCTCAAGGTAGCCCATTTCTTGATCAAATATGGGATATTGTACATAAATAATATTGAAGGCATTTACCTAAGGTGTGTCTCCAAGGAAGAAGAAACTAAGATCTTGATCACTTTCCATGAGAAGCTACAAATTGGACATCCATCTAAAAGGACTACAGATCACAAGATATTTAGAGTTGGTTACTACTAGCCTACTATCTTCAAAGATGCTCACAACCATGTGAGAGAGTGTCATTCATGTCAAATATTCAACACCAAAGAGCCTAAGGAATCCATGACATTGAAGCTAGTCATGATTTGTAAGCCTTTTACCTAATGGGGGTTAGAATTTATATGGGTCATCAACCCCATTTCCACTAATGGTCACAAGTATGTTCTGACTACTACTAATTACAACAGAAGATGGAATGAAGCCATGGCAACAAAGCAGTTTAGGACTAAAGAAGTGATAAAATTATTAGAGGAGAATATATACACAAGGTTTGGCACATTATTATCTCTAGTATGTGATAATGGATCTACCTTTATGTCTATTGAGATGATTGAGTGGGCATACAACAATAACATTATTTTCTAGTTCTCATCAAACCATTAACCCAAAGGCAATGAAGTATCTTAATCAACAAACAAGAACTTGATGAAATCCATAAATAATTATATAGCTTATAAACCAAGAACATGGCACAAGCTACTTAAGTATTCCCTTTGGGCAGATAAAACAAGAGTTAAGCAATCCCTCAAAGCATCACCATTCCTAATAGTATAGGGTCAAGAACCTATATTCCTTGTTACACTCAAGCTTATAACATACAAATTAATGCAAGAATACATGAAGGAGGATCAATAATTTTCAAGTTCAAGGTTGCTAGACACCATACATATAGAGGATTCATGAGAGGAAACTTTTGCCAGTGTTAGTAGACACTAAACCATGGTTAAGAGGTGGTTTGATAAGATTTTAAGGATAAAGGTGTTTAGACAAGGATATTTAGTTTTTCTTTGGGATAAGGCCTTCGAACCAAAAGGAAAACATGTGAAGTTCACATCTTTGTAGATTGGCCCATAATCAGATTGTCAAGACCCTAAAAGATAATGCCTTCAAACTAAAGGATTTACAAGGGGTAAAATTCACATTGCCTAGCAATGGGAAATACCTAAAACATTACTTCCCTATTGTCCCACCAGGATTCTTCATGGAATGAAATATAAGATTAGTTAGAGTTAGTATAGGTAGGCTTAGTTTAGTTTATTTCTTATTTCTTTCCTTCTTGTCCCTTGTTTGTATATAGTGCATGCATATAGTTGTTTCCTTATTTTGTTGGCTTTCTATTTGTTTTATTTATGCTTGGTGTGTTTCCTTTTCTCTACTTTGACCCTTGCTTTATATAAGTCTTTTTCAAGATAGTCCTAATATCAAAGTACATTTAGGTGCTCGCAAAGAACCTCATTGTTCAGAAATGTGAGCATGATGTTATAGTCTAGATAAATTGGTAAGGACTAATAAGTAGGTTAATTGTTCCTCGAGATTTTAAGCCTTTTTTAATCTAAGTTTGGTTCTAAGAAGGATTCCACATATAGGGTGAAAAATTGAATTACTATGACAAAGTCATGTTTGTACTTAAAGAACATTAATTGCCTAGGATACATTTTATAACCAAGGATGATTTTCTAAAGATCAAACATTTGACCAAATGCTAAAAAATATCTAATATAGTTCCTAACATTTGATAGAAAGTCAAAATACCTTAAAAAACAAAAATAAGACTAAAAGGACTTCTAAGCAAGGGTGATTATGGTAATATCCTCTAGGGATATGGATGCATGGCTAGTAGTGGAGCAATGCCTTAAGTGGAGCCAAATGTATCTCTATTGGGGATATGGATGCCTAGTTAGTAGTAGAGTAAAACCCAAGCCTTCCCTAAGCTAAATCATGATTCTTAATGACCATACAAATATGTTGTAAGTTAATTTTAATGGTTAAGGTTATAAGTCTAAAATTTTCTCTTTAAATCCTATAGCAATCAATAAGTGGAATCAAATCACACACATAACATGGCTATATTTTGATGTTTGATCCTAATTCTACATGCATAATAATTATTTTAACCATGAATTACTCTCAATAAGGGTCCCTGATCAAGTAGAACAAGTAGCATAGTTATTAGTCTAAACCACAGTCTCTGAATTCTAACATATTATTATGTTTCCCCCAAAATTTTCCATTTTTAAGGATCAACATACCCCCATTTTTAAAAAATGGGGACCCTTGTTTCAAATTGTGTAATTTGTACCTTAAAATTGTAAATTCATTTGATTAGAGTAATACTAGCATGTTTTCACATTGTTTTCATTTGAATATTATCCACAGATGGTTCTCATTTAGATTAATTCACATATTTTCAAATTATCATTGTTTTACCTCTTCTAAAGTTGATAATGATTGTTGCCTATGTTTATGTATTGCAGGTTCAATGGAATCTCATTTGGGAATGAATATGCTTAAGGTTTTATGATTAAATGTTAAATTTATATTTTACTAACCTTTGGTCTATCAAAAGTAATTGAATCTACATTTGAACCATGTAAAAACCCTTAGTCCAATTACCCTAGCTCATGTCTCTTTAAATTGAATCTAATTTACATAGGAACAATTTACATGAAAATAATTATTTTTTGCATGGACTTAATTTAATTTTTATCCTAAGGATTAGTCATGTTTATCAACATGACCAAACTTTAGTCTAAACATTCATTATTTGTCCTTTAAGTACCAAACACCCTTTATTATTTTTATCTCTACATGGTCTAGCTAATCATAGGGTCCCTTTTGTTATATCCTACACTTAACCTAAAAAATTATCCTAAAGTTTTATTTGTGTTTATTAACACAATAAAAACCTTGGGCTGAACATTATACCATGTCTTTTATCACTCATGGGGTCCCCTTTACTGCATTTTATAACTCATCCTAAAAATTTTGTCCTAAGGTTTTATCATGTTTATCAACATGAATAAAACCATAGTATAAAATATTTAACCTAAGTTATCTATATTTCCTAAGATTGAGTTAACATTTTGTATTGCCTATAGGATCAATGGTATGCACTTTATTATGTGGAGATGATCTAATGGCATGGGATAAAGTAAAAATATCAATAAATTCTGTCAACAAAGTGCATTAACCTAGGCATAGGAGATCAAACGGTATGAGATCAACATTGACAATTCAAAGGACTTAGTAAGTGAGCAAGTAATAAGTATTAAGCCCATAACTTATAATTAAAGCTCAAACATGTCTTTTTATATAAATAGTATGTGGCTAAGAATACAAATTCTTAGCGATGGTGCATATCAAGTCAAAGCTTTAATAGATCCCTAAGATAAGTGATAAAGTGACAAGTGTCACACTTTCGATGAAAGAACAATAAGCAACCAATGAAATTCCACCCCTTAGATTGAGATCTAATAGAGTGTATTAATTTGACTAAATAAGATCTAATGGTGTATAATGAAGGTTGAAAAGTCAAGAGCCATTGTGGAGATGACATGTGACACAATCACATTCCATGGATTAAATATCAAGCATCTTCCAAAGATAGACGATACATGACCTCTCATACACATGTCAATTAATAGAATATGGAGCAAGGAACATGATATAATCATTCAAGATTGATGGAGCACATTCATTTGGGTAAGGATGATATAATGGTACAAGATCAATGTTGAAATTTTAACAAAGATTAGGATGAATATAGAAATGATAAGTGTCACAACCATGGGGAATATAATAAAGCAACCAATTACATTCAATTTCCTAGATTGAGATCAATGAACCATGTTGATCCATGCTAAGAGATCCAATAGTGTGAGACAAGGTAGAATTTTCAAAGGGCTCAAAACTAATAAAATATTGACATGTGTCTAAAAGTGAAAAATGCTCATATTTTAAATATTACTGAGTAAGATGCCATAGTGATGCCACATCAGAGCTACATAAGCATAATATGTCAAGTTGAATATTTTATGAACCTAGGAAATGAAAAGGTATAAATACACAATCCAATTGAGATCTAAGGCATGGAAATTGTAAACCACCACCATTAAAGCACTGAGAGGATATTTATAAAAAAACTAGCAAGTATGAGAACCCTAATTCAACCATGTACTCATTGTGACCAAGCCAAGGAAATTTGAATTATCACCTATGCAAGAAAATTTCAATCTAGAGCTGAAGTGTAATCTACTAGCAAGCAATTTAGAGAAATTCATAGCCATGGCAGCCTAAAAAAGTATTTCTAAAAGGATTTTAAACTTTATTTGACCTTGAATGTAGAAAGAAGTGTTTTTAAAGACACAAATTTTGATCTCACTATTCTAAATATAAGGGATAACAATTGGTTGATCTTGTTTTAGACCATTGAGAACTAGTAAACCCATCATAAGAGAGGAGGAAAAAAACATGTTTATAAAAATAAGGTACTATGATGTAGTCACCATCTAGATGATGGGCCTACACTATGTAGCTAAAAAAATTGAGGTACTATATTGCATATATATCCTTACTCCAATTTTTAAAGATGGTAAAATAGATAAGGACATGATTGTTCATGAACATAGTTTTAGGAAGATTGCTTACATTTCTCCCATAGTTTTGGAGAACTATTATAAATTTCCTAAACCATAAGTAAAACTATTAATATTCATCAACTGGGCCACAAAAATTTATTTAAAGAGCATCCTTGCCCTATGGCTATATTCTAAGAATAAAGTGTTTATAGACTTCAATAGCAACATACCCATTGGATAATTTAGACATGGAATAATGATGATCATGATAATGATGAATAGATTGTGTGGGAACTCAACCAATACATATGTAGATAAATTTTGGGTCCCCTTAATCTATTTCATGGTTGAGAAACAAGTCATCCCTCTTCTTGGTGAAGAAATCAACACCTATTTATGTAGATAGTTTTAAGCAATCAAGAAGAAGAGTAGAACTCAATTTCACATGATGCCATACATTTTAGATTTCCTTTTTTCTACAAAAAAAAATTCCCAACCTTAGGGAATGGTCACATGATAGGACATAAACTATCTCATAGTATTGATCCAAGTTACATATCTTTAAGTACAAGGATCACATCCAATTCATATGTGATTTTGTCTATCCTACCCTTAATGAGGACATTATAAGGATTCCAATGATGAGGATTAACCCACTAATAAATAATATTGTTAAATCCATGGGGTCATATGGTTATATCCTAATTGTATAATAATTAGGATTGAAGGGACCCAATGTACCCCACTTAGGTTACCTATCCATGTACCAATCAAGCTATCAGAGCAAGAAGTGGTTTATTAAATATGTAATGGAATAGATGGTATTTGCAAGACTAAAAGGAAGGGACTGCTCCACACCCTCCCCATAACCATTAATATAACTATATTTGCATTATGGGATAACAATTAATATACTTAAAAACACAAGACCTCATTTAATCTTAAAATTGATGAGCTAAGGTAGTGGGATCCCCATGGAAGGGTTAAGGAGCATTTGAAGGCAAAAGGAATAAACATATCTTATGATTGCCAACCTAGTACTTTTGACCCTACATACACAAAAGCCTCTTCATTATCCAAAGTCATGATTAGATTGAAAAAGCACAACATCAATCTAAAATCTAAGATGCATAGGAAGCAAAAGGGAGGAGATGATAGATGGAAATTAGGGCCAAATTAGTACCATTTGCTAAGTGGTGAACCTTCAAAAACTCTACCAACTCAATCAGTCAATGCCCAAATAGAGACACAAATTAAAAATAGGTTAAAATAGAGAAGTCTTGATGAGATTACATCTTATTCAACTCAAGAAAAGGAACAAGGATCACCAGTGGAGGAGGTTCATATGGTAACATTAGACCCTGGTGATATAATTGAATATGCTTTAAAAGTGATATCACTAGCATATGAATCAAATCAAAGCCCTAAGTGATTGGTCCAAGCAAATGGAAGACATTGTTAAGGATCTCAAAAAACAAGAATATAATATGTTTCACATATTGGAAAACTTGATCAAAGAACCCACCACACTTAGTCCATTGGGCCTTATCACTGATGAGGATTTCAAGCATAGAACTACTCAATCTATGAGGAAAGTGAGAAATTAAGGACAAGGGAAGATAGGGGATGATAACAAGAAGATCATGGGCTTACTTTTATCATTCGAAGGAAATATAGGAGATGCCAAAAACATCAAGCAAGAATTAGAAAGAGATGAAAAGGATATTAGGGTATTGGAGGATCAAGAAAGATAACTCTTCATGAGACCTATTATCAACCTCTGGTTTACTAATGAGCAATATTATAGGATAAAGATCTTGTAGGGAAGGTAAAAGACTACAACAGCACAAGGGTCTAAAATTCAAGTCAATTGACTTAGGATATTCTATTATGTAAGAAAATTATGTAATATTTAAAAATGGAATATTCATTTTGTAAAGGCATGTGAAACTTGTAAAGCACATTGCCTATTGGTTAGTCATTTGGAGTCTTTAAAAAGTTATAGAATGATTGTAAAAGGATAGTTGTCCTTAATATTTGACATGATTAATCGGTATACCTCATGAATTATCTATATAAAGAGGTAGTGTCCATTATAAAAAAGAGGGAGAATTTTTGAGCCAAAACTATTTGTAACTTTTGAGAAATTAATATAAGCAAGGAATTCTACAAAGTTTGTCCAAATTTGCTTGTGTTAATTAATATCATGGTTTCTCTCTCATTTGTCTGGTCTAAATCTCAGATTTGAATGGCCTTTGTGAATTTTGCATGTGCATTTTAAGTGCAAAGTTGATAATTTGTGCTAATGCTAGATTATTTGAAGTTATAAGATTTAATTCATTTTATTTACTCTTTTTGCATATGTGCTAATGTTGTTTACTTGTAGGGGTAAATATTTATAGTGAACCTTGTCCTTATTTTCATTATTTCATATTATACTTAGATGTTTCCCTGATGTGTGATAGGATTTGATCTTATGCTACTTCATGTCATACATTGGTTAAATGCATGTCCAGATGAAACTTGAACTTTGTCATAATGTCTAGATTAAAGATCAACAACATATTTATTATCTACCTTACCCTTCCTTTTGCTCCTTTTTATCAATTCACCTTAGATTAGATTCATTGTGAATACTCATCTTAGTTTAGGTTTAGACTAAGCTTTAAGCATAATTCACTTCAAATAACATAGGCTTTCTTTGAAATCTAATATCAACTATTAAGCCATGGTGGCTTTGAACCACCGACTAATATCAATTTGTGAAAAAATCCACTTGTTTTGCCTCTTTTCCACCAAAGATAACATTATTATCACAACCTATAACTCATGCACTATATTCTCTAAATTCATAAAGATTTTTGTTTCTCAAACACTAAGAACCCCCTATGATACACTTTAAGGCATCAACATAACTCTAAGCATTCTCTTACTAAATCATCTTATGATTTTATCAAACAATGGAAATATATGGATGATAAAACCAACCATAAAATGATTGATGATAATTTTTTAAAACTCTTTATCACTTATTTAACTCCTTATCTTCAATACAAGGTTAAAAAAATTTCTCCCCAAACACTTACTAGATATCTTGGCCAAGCTAAATGTTAAGACTTTATCATGAAGCAATTTGATCCTAACCCTATATTTATTAAAGTATATTTTCAAACTTATACCAATGCCATCATTGGTAATACTTTGTAAACCAAAATAGGAGTTGATAAAGATGACACTCCCTCATCTTCACACACACCAATAATTGTGTAGTAAATGAAACAATTCTTACCACCCTCTAAACCCTTTACTTATTCTAATAATCCTCTCAAGTGGTATGACCCTAATCAATTTTTTTGGTTCCATGCTAACATTGGTCATTCCCATGAATCTTTTAGAGGGATTACTAAATTTTTTGTCTCCTACATGCTTGGTGATTCATTTAATCATGAAGCCATGGTTAACCTTCATCTTCAAGAGTACAATACCACTTCTTAAAAATTACATGTTTCTAATTCTTCTTCTTATAATAACCAAAAATATTTTTCCATAACTAATAATCAATAAACTACTAAGGATGTTTGTGATATTGATGCCAATGATGACCAATATTACAATAATTCTTAATATGTTAACACCACTAAGGTCAATTATCATCTCAATCCAGCTCACAAAGATCCTATCACAAAACCTAATAAACCATATTTAGAAGAATAAATTATTAAAGATATTACAACCAATAATATATATTTAGAAGCCCATGAGTAACCACTTCCTCCTTTTTAACCCCCAATAAATTCCATTCCTTCAAAATCTACCTTACCTTCCAAAAATTGCACTAGTTCTTCTACTAAATCTCATTGGAACTTTCTTCAAGAACTTAACTCCATGACTTACAAGATTATACTTATGAGTTTAGTCCATAATTCCCCTTATCATTACAAGTTACTTATGTAATAATTAAAATAAATTGAAGATCCATATTCTATAGATGAAGAACCACCTTCTGTTGAACCTCAACCTACCAACATATATACCATTGAAACTATGTGTCTTTCTTCCAAACCATTTATTGAATTTCTTGAGTAAGACATGATTAATGATGACATCCTTTTTCACATTGATGATCTACCACTATTCACTAAAATATCCATTAGTACTATCCTTATCCATAAATCCTTAGTTGATGAGGGGTCTTGTATTAATGTGACATCTTTGTGTCTCATCCAACAACTTGGTTATGATAAGGATCATATCAATCAAACCCACCTTACTTGTTATGTATTTGATAAAACTAATCAAAAGCCACTTGGTTGTATTTGCCTTCCTTTAACAATTAGACCTAATACCATTCAAACTAAACTTATGGTCCTTGATTTACCCCTATCTTATAACATACTCCTTGGTCACGCATGGAATTATAGAATGAGAGCCATAACTTCTTCTAGAATACAATGCAATAAATTATTACATAATTGTAAATTGTTAAGCATGAGGTTGATCCCAACCTTGGAGTATTTAACTTTCTAATCTAAACTCTCAATATTGTATCCCTACCATTCCTACCATCAATAGTTCTCCCTTACCAGAGTTCATCAACATCAAGCCTAAATTATAAGTAACTTTTACTAATTCAAATGATCATGAACCTAAGGAATTACAACATACATGAAATACTACCAAGGTACCTACTTATACCTCTAAGTGGTTTTCTCATTCTTTATTATCTTGTGATCACACTATTCCTCTCATCGATGAGATCACTGATTTTCCCTCCATGTAATACTCAAGAGCCTTCTCTAATAGAAGATGCCTTCACATGCAATGATTATGGATTCACCAAACTATTTTGAGATACTATAATCATGTCTCCACAAAAATCAAGTAACATTTGGATTTCACCTTTTGAAACTCGCCCATGTACCATTTCTCCAACATATGATGAAAACTACATAATGACCCACACTTAATCTCAAGACTTGGATGTTTAACATTATCATAAAACCTTATCTCAATTACATGATTTCATCCATGGTGTCAATACCATTTCCATGAATCATGAAATAGATCCTGAAGGTCATGTTCCTCATGTTAATTCTCCACTTCTCGATACTCCTTGGGTGGTAGAATAAATCATACCTTATAAACCTCCAAATATTCCTAAATATTATCTACCACCTATAGATCCCATTTCTACATCTGATCCTTTCCCCATCAATGAAACTAAAAACACATCAATCCCATCCAATCCATCTACTTCTCCTACTCTCAAGATTAAATTAGATACCAAGGCCATTGATTTTAGTTAGATACATTCTAAATATGATCACCATGGTAATAAAATTCTTGATCTTGAATTATATGTTGAGTATTATGGTCCTCTTCTTAATTTTCCTAGTGATGAAGATATTCTTAAAATACTTCATGCCCAAAAACCTCAACTTCCTCAACAACATCACAAACTTGGGGATTTCAAAAGCAAATCCCATTGTTTCAACAACTTGATCACTAACATTGATCCTAAATCTAATCCAATTTATTCTTTACCTAATACACCATATATTTTCCAATATTAAAATTCTATGCTTATTGAAGAAACTACTCACATTAAATATGGTACTCCATCATGCCCTCACCTAATTACAATTTATCACAAATTCTCACCCACTGAATATGATAACTTTAGTTTATTTTTTGATAAATATCATGAGATAATTTCATGGTCCTATGAGGGCATGCCTTGAATTGACCCTATCATTTTGGTGCACAACATCATCACTTATCTTGATACCAAACATATGCATCAAAATAAATGGAAATTTCCACCTGAGGTTTCCACCTTGTGTTACAAATAAATAATCAAATTGCTTGATTCTAAATTTATCAAACTAGTGCACTAATCTAAATGGGTTTATAACATAGTTCACATTCACAAAAAGGTCACTATGGTCATTTACATCTGCATTTATTTCCCTAATCTTAACCTTTCTTGTCCCAAAGACAATTTCCATTTTCCTTCGATAGATGCCATTTTTGATTCCAAAGCTAGATATTAAATATTATCTCTTATGGATGGATTCTTGGGTTATAATCAAATTCACATTGCTCTTAAGGACCAACACAATACCACTTTCACCATAGAATGGGGCACCTATTGCTATGTTAAAATGCCCTTTGGCCTTAAAAATGTTGGATCCACTTATCAATGAGAAATGACTCATCTTTCATGATATTATCCACAAAATTGTAGAAACCTATGTGGATGACCTAATTTATAATTATAAAATTGCAAGACTCATATTTCTAAGCTTGCCATCATCTTTCACCATCTTCTCAATTATAGAGTTAGACTAAATCCATACAAATGTGTCTTCAATATTAAATCTATAAAAATGTTAGGATTCTTACTCTCTCTTTGCATCATCCATGCTAAGATTAGTGTTATCATCAACATGCCCATTCCTCATTCCATTCTAGACATTCACACTTATCTTGACAAAATTGGAGCAATTAGACAATTTTCCCTGAAATGTCTTACTATATCCACTTCATCAATTCTCTTCTTAGTAAAGGTAATGCTTTAGAATGGAAGGATCCTTGTAAAAAAACCTTTGGTAACATGAAATAATCATTGCTTTACCCACCTATGCTTCATCCTCCTTAAAATGGTTGAATTCTAATCTTATATACTTCTTCCATACCTGTATCAATTGGGGCAATGTTTTCCCAATAAGATGATACTAGAATAGAGTATGGAATCTACTACATCATTCGATGCTTCATTGATTATGAGAAATGTTACACCAAAGTTGATCATGATTGCCTCACCATATATTTTATAGCTAAAAAAATTTGACATTACATGATTTATCAGACTACTTATGTCATCATTCATTCTAACCCCCTTCATCACTTCTTGTCCAAAGACTTTTTTCCTAGAGATAGAATTGGAAAATGGATGGTTATTATCATGGAATTTGACCTTTTAATTGTTACTCAAAAAGTTGTTAAAGGATAAATCATAGCTGATCAAATTGTCATAACTCCTATGCCGGCTACCAATCACCTTCAAGATAGTCTTCCTGATGATAATATTATCTATATTGAATGTCTCAACTAAGTTATATCTCTTAAATATTACTTTCATAAATTCACTATTGATCTTGAATCAATTAATCTCGATGAATATGTTATCTTCCTTAATATTACTAAACCAAAAGTTTTTATCAAAGAAATTCTTGAGATTAATGTTGACTTGCATGAGGATACTTAGACCCTTCAATTTGATGGTGATAAATCCAATTAATGAGATGGGGCATGTTAAATTCTTACAAATTCTCCTTGAAAAATCATCCCTTTATCTTTTCACTTAACATTTGACATCACTAATAACATGATAGAGTATGAAGATTTAATCTTAGGCATGAGAGTTGATCTTGATCTAGATATCCAATACCTACATGCCTTAGGTGATTCTAAAATCATTTTCTACCAAGTAAATGGTGATTACCAATGCAAAAGTGAGAAACTCATTTCTTATCATCAAATTGCAACCACTTTAGCCAAATATTTCATTTCTTTCACCATTAAACTTATTCCTTGAGATCAAAATTCTATTGTTGATCCCCCTTACTTCTTTCACATCTCTTTTTCATCCACACCAAGTTATTCTTTATCCCACTTTTATTATAAAAATAAAAAAATCTTGATCTTATAGTCAACCAAAATATTTTCTTATCTGACACATCAACACTATCACCATTCGATAAAGCCTGTGGTATAAAGACATCATTTAATTTTTGGAACATCAAACTTATCCTCCCAACATTGACTCTCATGAAAAGACTCACATTCGTAAATAAGATTTTAGTATGTATTTTGATATAACATCATTTATTATCATAACATTGAAGGTACCTTATTTTTTAGTGTTATGCAAGATGAGGTTCCTACTCTTCTTGAACAATCACATGGGGGAATTTGCAATGGCCATTGTATTAGACATGATAAAGCCCACAAATTCTTATGTATGGGATACTTTTTTCCTAATCTTGAAAATGATTCCAATGAATTTTCTAAAAGTGTACTCCTTGTTAGCTTCATGATGATATAATTCATTCACCTCAAATCAAGCTTCAAACCATCGAATCTCCTTGGCCATTTTCCATGTGGGGATTGAATCTCATTAAAAATTTACCTCAATCTCAAGATGATCATGTCTTTATCATTACAACCACAAAATATTTCACTAAGTGGGTCGAGGCTATGCCCCTTGTTAATGTCATTGGTACCACCATCTCCAAATTTATCCTTAATCAAATCATTTAACACTTTGGTGTCCCTCATACCATCATTTTAGACATTGGTGGTAATTTCAAAAACAAGGATGTCAAATAAATCCATGTTAAATTAAAAATCAATCACAAAGTTTCCACACCTATCATCCACATCGTAATGGCCAAGCTGAGGCCATTAATAAAATTCTTAATAAAGTTTTCCAAAATAAAATTCATGAAATTTTCATGGATTAGCACATGCATCTCTATCCTTCTCTTTGGTCTTATTGCACTAGTATTCATATTTCCACTGGGGAAATTTTGTTCTCTCTAATTTATAGTTTTGAGTCATCCCTTCCATTAGAAGTGGAGATTTCTTATCTACATATATCTCTTCATGGTATCATACATGATTAAGAATTAAATGAGGCACGCCTTCTTGCTCTTGATCTCCTTGATGAACACCATCTTTTCACTTTGTAACATAATCACCAATATAAGGCCCATATTTATAAAAAAAATAACAAATGAGTTAAAGTCTATATGTTTAATGTTGATGATCTTATCCTTAAACTAGACTAAACTCATGACAAAGAAGATAAATACATCCAAAAATAGTGGGTCCCCTATTTAGTCAAATATATTCTTGGTTCAAGTACCTATCACCTTCTTATCAATGAATGCCATATTTTTAAAGATCCCACCAATACACAATTCCTTAAGAATTATTTTGCCTAAGTCCTTCCCTTATTTTTCATATTTTATATATGCTATCTATACAACACATTTTTTAGGTTACTTACATGGGTCTCACCATCTGTAATAGTTCTCTCTTTTCAAAAACCTTAGTCAGTCCTTTTGGTCTTTTGGTTTCCATTATTCTCATAAGTTACATTGTAAAAGCATGGATAGGACCTAGTATTCCTCATGATGCACTTTTATCCTCTTTATTTTCATACTTTTTACACACTTTTTTGCACCCCTTGGGTTTTTCTTTTATGAATTGTAGTTTAAGACCATGGATAGGACCTGGCCTTCCTAAAAAATACCATATTTTTCTTATCTCATTTATTTTCCAATATTTTTTGGCACCCTCATGGGTTTTTATTTTATGAGTTGCATTATAAAACCATGGATAAGACCTGGCCTTCCTCATAAAATCACCATCTTATCATTCCTTTTCTAGAATGTGCTTAGCAATGGTTACAAGTTCTTGATCTTTGTTCTCAACTTTAGATTTTGCTTCTTTTGATAGAAAAAATTTTCACAACAATCTATGCTATCATGTTTTCTTCCATTTACCTCAATCTTATGATAAGGAATCACATTTTTTGTCATTGAATCCCTTTTTCACCTTTCTCACATTTTTTTACAATTTGAAGTAATTCAAATTATTTCATGTTTCATTCCTCTTGATTTCATTTCCTTTCAATCCATATTTTATAAAATAAGGTCAATGTCAAGATGACATTTTTATTTCACCTTGATTTACAAGACTCCTACCATGCTCTCTGATTCCTCTCTCTTAGTAACCAAGTCCCAAATATTTAAATGAAAGTCATCTTTTGCTCCCATGTTTGGTTTTCCAAATTTGTATGGAGGAGGAATAGAAAAATCCATTAATAAAGTTACAATCCACATCATTTGAAACAAAAGGCAATGATATACAAAAGGCAACATACAAATTTCAAAAGTCAACATCACACTAAAAGATATGATTACAAGCACATCTCTAGCTCTAATAAAAACTCAAACTTCAAATTTGGCCTCACAATAGAGCTGAGGTCCATTGGGGTATAGTAGGCTAATAGATTGGATTAGAAGAATTCAAAAAATTCTATGATGCTACCTACTTTCTCACATAAATACCCAATCTTTGTAATAGATCGACTACTCTATGGGGTCCTGAGGAAAGGGGACACATTAGGGGAAGGTAGGCCCATTTTACTCTTCATGCATATAGATTTTATGAGATGATCTAAATAATTAATTTATTAACCCAAGACTTGTGTGGCTAAGATAATTTATTCAGATTCCTTAAGGTTGAAATTCCTCTTATTTTGATGAAACTAATTTCAGTGGCTTAACTTTGATAAAGAGTTCTTATACCTTAGTTTTTCCTTCATTCTCCCCTCCACCCATTTAATTTCCCCCCTTAATAGGAAAATTATGATTTTAAATCTATTTTCCCTCTTCTACACTTCCTTCTTCTTCACATCTTAAAAACATGCTAGCACTACTTTGTTTCATTTTTATCTATCCTTAGAGCAAAACAACATGTTGGAGCGATTATGGATTACTTTCATTACACCATGGGTCTAAATTTATAGACTTTCCTTGATTTATTTCTACATTTGTCATTATTGTACTACCCTTTTTATGGCCACCTGAGTTCATTTCTACTTTTATGTGCTTTTTCCATTATTGAGTGAGGCTAGCTTGTTACTTTTTACTCATAAATATTATTTTCCCTTTCATGCACCTTTTTCCATTGATGATTGAGTAAGGATTTTTACTATTCACTCATCAATATTTTTTTACCATTTCTTTTGATTTCCCATCTTTGTTTAATTAAGTATTGTTACTAATTTCACATTGATGTTTGAGTACCATTCTTTTGACATGTATCCTTGGTTTGAGTTGTTGACTTTGCCTTTCTTACTTAAGGTTTAATTATTTGATTTTTTTGGTCTTTAGTAGCCTTGTATTTTCATTTACTAAATTTAATCTAATTAAACCTAGTTATTTGGTCAAACATAACACTTGTTACCCATATTACCAAATTTCCAATTACATTCCATCCACATAACACCAATTATTTTGGATTTCGTACATTTACTTTTTTTCCTTGGGTTTAGGAAAAGCAGTCTCTGCACCCTCCAAAATCAAAATTACAAACACAATAGACAACCATCTAGCAATAAAGGTAAGTCAAGGTATGCATTATATTTAATATTTTATTATTACTCTTTCATTTATTTTATTTTAGTTATTTTATTCCTGAAAATACTACAACTTTTTTTTAGCCTCAACATTGTGTGTTATTATGTTCCTTCTCAAAGCACCATCCCCTGTTACACCTGAATGACATGTGATGAGCTTCAAGTGGGGCATATGTATACACATACTATTTTCAACTTTTATCAAATACTGATGCTTTTTATCTTGAAGGAACCCGTCGAGTTCAATTTCTCTGAGTGCATGCCCTAAGGAGTGCATAGAGAAAGGGGTGGGTAGACCATTAGTGATTCATAAAATTATTGTCCCTTATTTATACTTATTACCAATCAAACCAGATCCTAAAACATTCTTCTAAGCTATTACTCCACTTTTGCATAGTCCTCTAGTGTTTTACCACCTTTTGTACCCCTTTTCCTAACCTAACATCCCTTTTGATAGTTTATAGTACTAGGTCAACTAGGTTGACCTTGTACTCTTATTAGTGAAACTCATTTAGGGTTTAGGTTAGATCTTGTCTGACATATCTTGTGACCTAGTGAGTTTTTGTCAATAACAATACTAGGTCAATTAGGTCAACCCTGTCGATTAAAACTTTCAAAAGGGATTAGGGTTAAATATGCTTTTATATATATATATATATATATATATATATATATATATAAGATCATTTTAACATTATTAGAGATACATAAAGAGTTATTATTCATTTATTCTTCTTAACAATATTCTCTTACACCATTCTACTTAGGGTTTCTATTTGGAGAATCTAGTCTTATGGAGAAGTCTTGTATGCTTTGGCCTTTTTTAATGATCCTTACAAACTACAACAACCTCTTGCAAAGACCCTTAGGCCAAGAGAGAGATTGATTATTGATGGGGTCATATTTTAGGTAAGTATTATCTAACTTTTCTCCTCTCTTTAATACATAAAAGTATCATAAGTATTAGATTTTGAATAATATTACTCTTCTTCTCCATGCCTTTAGATCTTACTCATACATAACTTAATTGAGATTATTTTATGAATGCTTACTTTATTTTATTTACTAACCCACATATTATGCCAAAAGATTTGGTGAGCACTAGATTAGATTTCTTTGCCTTACTTGTTATTAATATAGTTAATATTAAAACATATGGCTATTGCATGATTTTGATTGATTAGAGGCTCTAGAACCCTCCCTAGTATAATTATTATGATAAGAGATCCCCTAAATGGGTTTAGTAGATCCAAATATTGGTCATGTTCCTGATTATGTAATGTATCCCCAATCAAAAGTGTAACTAGGATTTATCTTCACTGAGTTAGGATTGATTGCTAGATATGATACATTTTTTATTGAATGTATTCTAGTGAACTCGATGTGAATCTAACCCTTGTAGGTTTTCTTTCACATTTTTTCATTTTCTATCATTTTATTTATATTTTTCTATAATTGCAATACTAGTTCGATAAGGTTGGTATAGTTTCTAACTTCTATTTGTAGGAGTAACACATAGTGACATAAAAAATGATTACATTTTATTTTTATAGGGCTTCATCAGATATAGGTTACTAAGTCGAATAGGTTGGCATAATATTCTTATAGTCTTCCAAAAAAACATACTAGGTCAACTAGGTAAATATAGTCATCTTACAAGCTTCCAAAAAACATACTAGGCTGACTAAGCCAGTATAGTCATATTCATAGGCTTTTAGAAAACATACTAGGTCAACTAGGATAGTATAGTCATCTTCACAAGCTTCAACAAATAGGGAATTACATAACCCAATTGACATAGTTGGTAAAAAATTTAAGTAACATTCAAGGCACTTAAATAAAAATCTCACATTCCTATGCATCTTCCAACCCACCAAGGTTCATTTATCTCTCTCTTTCATTTCAGTTATTGCTTACAATTCTATTTTGCACAATTTGTAGTCTTTAAAACTACCATCATACAGTAAACTAAGTTGACTTGGTCAGCCTAGTTTTGTATTCCATATTTTGTTTGAAAGACTAGGTCAACCCTGTCAACATAGTTCTTAAAGACCCTTGATTATGTAGTACATCAGTGACATTGTTGACTCTATTATGTAATGTTTGTATACACTATCAACTAAACTGACATTGTACTATGTTTTAATTTGGAATTAGCAACTATATTCTAGTAATTACTTAACACTTTCACTTTTAGTTGTTTGTATGCTTAGAATTCATCACATAATCTAATTAAGTGGTTTTTCAATATACCATTTAGTTGCACTATTTTTCTCTTCATTATATACACTATCAAATCACAAAATTTCAAAACCCATTTAAACAATTATCTATCCAAGGCCTACCTACTTGGATTTCATCACCAAGGGGGAAGCTGACTTGGTTTTCTAGCTAAGTATAAACACATGGTTAATGATATATATTGGAAAAGCAACTAACATCTTTATCACTATGAGATTATGAAGTGAGGGGGTAGGCCCCAATACCAAGTCAGTACCATTGCCAACATAGATTCCTTTTAGCCTAAACATCTTGAAACCATCCATAGATTTATGTATAGTTCCATACTTTTACACAACTTACCTATCATAATTAAAATAACAATTTATAAATCTAACAATATATAAGATGACCACTTAGTTATCATTTACTTTTCAGTTGACTCCTTGCTATTTGATCATTGTATGTTGTATTGTAAAAAATTGCATTGTCTAGCATTGGTGTAAGGTTTTGTGTTATGTGTCTCAATTAGATCATTCTAATTGACCCAATTGATTGTTTTTTCCTTTCATTTATTTATTCAACTTAAATTATAAAATATTTCCTTATTTTTAGTACAATGTTTTTCTATTCAACATATTCTCTTATAAGCCATTTTTCTCCCTATAATATTAGGTCAACCTAGTTAACCATTTATCTCTTTTACCAGTCAGATAATAGTACTAGGTCAACCTAGTCAACTCTCTACTCTTATCAGACTATGTTTTCCTTAGTTTTTAGTACTAGGTCAACCTAGTCGACTTTGTACTCTTACTGCCTATCATATTTTTTTGACTTAGTTTTTTTATTCTCCTTCCATTTTGTTCATTTTTCTCAAGTCATACTGAAGTCCCCTATAAAAATCTTCTTGGAAAACCTAAATCCATTTAGATACTATATGGGATGTTTATTTCTCCCTCTCTTTTCCTCCCAAGAGAACCCTCACTCTTGGACCACTTATTACCCTCCTTCATTTGTAGCTTGTAATATGGTGCAAATCACACCTCAAAATGAAGTAGTTAGATCTGATCCTTTCTATACCTATCAATACAATTCTCATCTTCTAAATATTTAACATAATATGGTCGCAATTGACACAAGTCTATACAATAATCCCATTAATAAGCCATCATCATATAAATCCCCATAATACCAATTTAGGGAATTCTCCTATAAACACACACCCATCAATTGATGTGATTCAACTTCTTTAACAAGTCATACAAAAAATTAACATAATGCAAACTTTTAACACCTCTCAAATGATGTGATTGTAGTTTCTTTTGATTAATATCTATAATCAACCTCTGACTATCCATCCTTAAACCACTAATGTTGTATAAGGGTTTTAAGGAGTCTCTCTAGCCACAAATGTTGTCTGAGTGAGTATTTCTCTCAAAAAAATTATATCCATGGATTTACCCCTAAGTGGTACCTCTTGGTTTACCTCATGCATGGAAACTAGTTAATCAAGGTGGGGCCATTTCCCTTTTTGCTAGCAAGTCCTCTAAATGGGCTAACTACTTTAGGATTCCTATGATACTCCTCACAATGTGTTTTAGGGACTATGCCTAAGTACTTCTCCTAGTTATGTGGAGGGGTATTTAACCCTATCCTAAAATAAAATCTATATATATAAAATAAAGGAAAGGAAAAATATTTTTGTAATGGTGTAGCTCCTAGAAAACCACTACTAAAAAAATCTCTAAAACCTACCCACATGCCAAGAAAGTACTATGATATCAGATGTGAGGATCCTTCTTCACAAATTTATGAGTTACAAAAAATAAATCAATTTTCAAAAATAATCCAAAATAACCTTTATATCATAGGCCATTTTGAGGGGGCAACCTCCTTTGTCCAAACTCAATATAATAATATTCGTGGATAACTTCATTGGGCGTCAACTCTTAATTAAATACTAAATCTATTCTAACAACTACTACTTCCCATGTATGTGAGATAATTCAAGTATGCTCAAGGGATGACTTACAAAACATATGCATCCATTACAAGTAATACACTTAGAATGCAAAGAGAAAGGTAGGACATGGGTCCTAATAATCTGAAATAAAGTCATATTTTAATTTTTTGTTTAGTGTTAGATGATATTAACTTTAATTGACCTTTGAATTAAGTTTAAGTTAATGCTTTTGGATTAGAATAAAATTATACTTAGCTTATCTTGTTTAGTCTTAACTTGTGGTATAAGTCATCTAATTTTTAATGTATTTGGATATTTTTTATTGATTTTAAACTTTTGGGATGTTTGACTTAGATTTGATGTGATCTTTGACTTGGTTTTTTAAAATGTTAGGCTTTATTTTAAGACATCTGAATCAAGGTGCACTTGAATGTTTTACTTTATAAGTTTCACTTAATTTGACGTTGGATTTTATTTTTGACTTTGTGAATTTGGTTTCACTCAGTAAAAAATGAATGGTTGACCTTAGTTCACATTTTTTTGACTTTTAAATTTGAAATGATGTTTAGATTTGACTTGTGATTTGGTTTGATATTGAAAATTTTACTTTAAGAAAGTTGAATTGATTTTAATTGATGTTTGACTTGACTTTGGATAGTTGACATTTGACATTTGATAGGTTTGAATTCATTTGAAGTGTTTAAGGTTTATAGTAAATACATGTCTTGTGTAGTTATATAAAATGTGAAAATTGGTGGCTTGAGTGTGGCTTGTGACACCTAACCCATAGGTCCCTCTTACATGCTCTCATGACCCTTTTATCCACCTTTTCACTATTTTCTAGTCATCCATAGACTTTTGAGACCCAATTCCAGCTTAGCCAGGTTACTTTTTCTATGAAAAATCCATCCCCTTATGTCTCATACCCTCAGGATAATAGTACCTAATTTATACTATAGTGTTGGACCCTAGGGTGTCCCATTTTTAGTGCTCCTATCTAATCACATTTCAAGCCTAGTTGACCATTTTATCCCAATTCCTCTTCTTCATTGTGTCGACCTAGCATGAATGCATCTAATCCATGACTAAAAGATCTCTATAAAAGCCTATTCAAATTTCATTTAGATGGGGTTGGAAATTATCACTAAGCAAAAAGGAATACAAGCAAGACTACTCAATCAATCTTCCCTATTCTATGCATACAACCAACCAATACACTTACAAGCTTATTTAACTCCTTAAACCAATCCCTAGCCACGTCAAAGACATCTATTTTAGCATTATACATCTTCATACACATAATTGCAAAAAACACATGGTAGAACTACATATGGCTTGATCCCTCTTTGGCATATTGTTATGTAGGCAGTATACCCACACAAGGGGTGTGGATCCACATCTAGTGAATATTACATACACTAACTTCCACTTTCTTGAAATTGGTCAAAGCATAATAGAACATAGGGTTTGAAAAGAAAATATGCTCTATAGAGAGCTCTACTAACTTCTAGCTATTGAAACTTCATGGATAGGATCACATAGACATGGCAAACAAAACCCAAAAAGCTCATATCCTCAAGATAATAGTGATAGATGTAGAATACAGCACCAAAGCCACTCCTGTCTACTTTTGGTGCTCCTATCCAATTACAAAATGAAGGTTAGATCTTAGTTTGTGATAGTAGCCCATTCCTGCACAGTGAATTCTAAACTCTGTCTCAGTCAGATCAACTAGTTTTTAGCTATGTCTTCTTTTCTATCTCTTATTATTATTTTTAGAAAGGTCAAAATTTTAATCTAGTTTAAAAAAATTAGTAGATTAATTATTAAATATTTATTTACTAATTTTAATATTCAAACCCTTTAACCAAATTAGGAATAATACTCAAATATTCCTAAAATTATTAAATCATTTAGTGAACTTGACTTCATTTGTGCATAAAAACCCTAGAAACCATAGGGTAAATTTCCTACTAATTTTTATTCTATTTTTATAATTTTTTACCTACATAATAAAATAAAAAATTAGCATTTAATTTTAATTTTTTTTAATAATTTTAAAATAAATTTCTTTTAAACCCTAGTTATCCATACTAGGTCCTAGTATTTCCCAGTAAATTTCCAATAATTTTTTGAATTTTTACTTGCATATATAACTCAAAAATTCACTTACAATTTTAAAAATTTCATAGTAAATTGTTCAAATAATTATCTTTCAAACCCTAGTTACATGTACTATTTCCTATTACTTTTTGAGATATCACCTTACATTCCAAAAATCAGATTTCAAAAATGGATCTCACTTATTTACAAATTTTTCTTACATTTCTTGTAAAAAATAAGGAGACCTTCATTGGTCCTATCATGTACATGAATGATGAATTTTACCATATGTTAGTGAAAATCTTCATTCTTTGCATTTCATGCTTACTTTTTATAATAAGGGATGATATTACAAAATTCATTGCTAAACATGCACAAAATTTTAATATTCCTTTCGCATACTCTCTCTCACTCATGTGGAACAATTTTAAATTTTATTATGCCAAACATGTTAAAAAGGCTATGATTCATGTAAAAAAATTCTATACATTCATGAAAAAATTCATACTCTCTATCCCATGCTTGCTATCTTTCCTATGGAATTCTTGTAATAAACATATTATTGTATAATTCGTTACTCACATTTCATGCATTTCATTCCACATTCATGCTTTCTACTTAGATGCATATAATTCATTGGCCACTTTTGAATATATCCCTATAACTAATAGACACAAAAAAACACTAATAATTATATCTATCCCTCCTCCTTTCAAACTTGGTATAGCTAGTTCTTATCCCGCACCTACTACCATCTCTATGCCTATAATATATCATGTGATACATGATATTACCCAAGTTTTGGAAGATAGGTAGGTTGATTACACCCATGGTTATAGCTTTATCACTTAGTTTATCACCCCTTCTAATATATTTTTATTTCTTGAGCTCCTTCAACAATCATATGTCTAAAAATATGTGTTATATATAACCCGTCATAAAACTAGAATTCATGTTTCTACCGAAGTAACTTATGTTGCATCTATCCTCAACACCATGCAATGGATTGAAGAACATATATACTTTGAAAAAGAGGATTTACCCACATGCCACATCATTGAACAACATCTACCTCTATATATTCAATTAAGAATTAATGATGTGGGGGTCAAAAGGGTATTAGTTGATAATGGTTCTAGACTCAACATTTGCAACATTTATTTCCTTAAATGTCTTAACATACAACCTCAAGATCCTGACCATTCCGATATGAACATCAGAGGTTTTGACAACATTCCACACAAATTCATGGGTCAAATTACACGTAATCCTAACTTAGGACCTAAGACACTTCCAACTAATTGTCATGTCATGCCAAATGACCTCAACTATAATTTATTACTTGGTCAGCCCTAAATTCATGATATGCATACGGTCCCTTCTACACTCTATGCTTATTTAAAATTTAGTCACAAAGGCTACATCTACACATGCCTAATAGATAAATAACCTTTTCAATATTTCCAATTTATAAAAAATATACAAAATTATATTCCTCACTTTAATATTGGAAACATACCAGCACAAACTATTATTCATAGTGTCCCTTCAGACTAAGCAACACATAGAAAAACTCAAATTTCTATAATAGCATTGATACCAAATCACTATTTTACCTCTCCTTTCATAATTAAATGTCTCAATAAGATGGGATATCAAGGTAAAGGTCTTGGAAAGCATAAGCAAGGAGTCATCAATCCTATTGAGGCATCTACACAACATGGAACATAAGGGCTAGGATATCAGTTTACCCACCTTCATAATAATATTTCTTCCACCACTTTAAAACATATAAACTTTTGTCCACCCACTACACCAATAGACCACACCATTAATCATACTTCAACATCATCATTGATCTATCCTATTTTCATTGATGATGTAGTTTCACTAGACATGTCATATTAGATGAATTCTCTAACGATGAATCCCTCCTACAATTTCTTGGAGCATATGAGGACCTTTCATCTTACTATCATAAAATATATTTCCTCATCACACAAATGCACATTCATACTTCGGATAAAGTCTAGATTCTCCATAAGACATACCATTTGATTTAGATGATACTATTCTTAACACTCCCTACACATTTGATCATTCCACATTGCTTAATGAAGAAATAGTTAATTCCAATTTTTGAACTAATCAGAATCTCCACATTATTTTATTAGCCCTCTGCCCTATTAAAAGAAGAAGATATAGTTATTCATCAAACCTTAACAAATTTTATAGAACCCTTTACTTTGTCTTACTTAGATATTCTAGGAATTAATACATCCATAATAGTTCATTGGTTCCTTTATACCCAGATGTTAAACCCATTAAACAAAACATTCTCAAAATGCATCCTAAGGTGGCTCTCTTAGTCAAAGATGGGATCCAATGCCTCTTAGATTTTAGTTTCATTCGAATAGTAGCACACCCTAAATGGGTTTCCAATATATTCCCCATGGTTAAACCCAACGGAAAAATTTGATGTTGTTCTGATTCCCATGATTTAAATAAAGCATGCCCAAAAAATGATTTTCCTTTCCCTAACACTGACATGATCATTGATTCCACAACTAGATATGAAATTTTATCATTTATGGATGGCTTTTTAGGATACAACCAAATCAAAATTTTTGATGAAGATAAAAAGAAAACATATTTTACAACACATTGGGGTACATTTTGCTATATTGTCATGCCTTTTATATTGAAAATGCTAGACCCACATACTAGTGTAACATGACATATATATTTCATGATTTGAATCACCATACTATCAAGGATTATATTGATGATATCTTAGATAAATCCAAACAACAAAATCATCACACTATTCATTTAAGAAAGATCTTTCAAAGACTCAAACAATACAATGCCTGATTAAACCCAAAGAAGTGTGGCTTTAGAGTTACATCAGGGAAATTCTTAGGTTTCATTATTTATAAATGTGGCATAGAGGTTGACCCTAAGAAAGACAAATCAATCATTGACATGCCACCTTCTATGAACTTAAAGTAACTTCAATCCCTACAAGGTAAGATCTAATAAATACACCATTTTATAGCTCAACTTGCTGATAAAACTCAATAATTCACTTGCTTACTAAAGAAAGATACAAATTTTGTTTGGGACCAAGGCTATCAAAAAATATTTGATACAATCAAGAAATATATTCTTAATCCACCTATCTTAGTGCCACCTATCCCTGACAAGCCTTTCCTACTATATATCTCAGCAACATACCATGCATTAGGAGCACTCTTAACATAACACGATGATCAACACACCAAATGAGTATTTTATTAAATCAGTCTCACATTAGTTGATTATGAAAAAAATTACTTTGCAATAGAAAAATTTTGCTTAGCACTAGTGTTTTCCACATAAAAACTTTGACATTACATGGTAAATAATGAGACTCAAGTTATCAAAAAATCAAATCCATTGAAGTTTCTCATGAAAAAATCACATCTCTCAAGTCACATCACCAAATGGGTCATGTTATTAACAGATTTTGATTTAAAAAAAGTTATCCAAAAGTCAATAAAGAGTCAAATCATTGTAGACCATTTGGTAGCCACACCACTCCTAGACATTAATCCCATTAGTGACACATTTAGAGATGATTTCACTACTTATTCTACTCATTATGATAATTGGACCATATTATTTGATGGTTTTTGATGCACATCTAGTACAAGGGATAGGAATTATCTTTATCAACCCTTCTGGTCACACAATTCCTGTTGCATATTGATTAAGTTTCTCCTACACCAATAACACTACAGAATATGAAGCATTTATTTTAGGTCTATTTGTTTCCCAATCTCTCCAAATTATATCTATTCAAGTCTTTGGTGATTCCTAACTTGTGTTCAACCAAGTCAATGATGTCTATCAGACAAAATAAGAACATCTTATCCCATACCGAAACATGGTACAATGTTTATCGTCATGACTACTTTTCTATAAAAAGTATACCAAGAAAAGACAACTAAAATTTGATGTAATGGAAAATGTCACATATTTGATTTTTATTGACATTAATGATGATCAAACTATTTTTACAATTAAATGATTACAATCACCATCAATATCTAATGCAGATTTGATTGCACTATCTATTCTAGCCACTACACATAGTTTTACAACTCCAAAGTAGTTCTCTGATATCTATAACTTTCTAAACAAATCTATTACACCAGACACTTTTTCTTGAAATTACAAGTTCAAGTTACAAAAATAAGCACTCTTTTATGTAATCATTATCAGAGACCTTTTTAAATGATCCTTCGACAAATAATTGTTTTGATGTTTGATGTTAGCAGAAGCCAAAATTGTTTTTACACAGATATATGATAGTGAGTGTGGTGGCCACTTCAGTGGAAAAGCCATGTCACAAAAATTACTTCAATAAGGGTATTACTATCCCACAATATAAGATGAATGTTTAAAATATTCAAAATTATGTGATAAATGTCAATGGCATAGTAACTTACAACATGCACCATCACAATAATTGTAACTTATTGTCTCTCCATGCCCATTCATATTATGGGGATTTGATATTATTATAAAAATTAACCTTGAATCTACCAATGGACATAAATTCATTATCATAACCACAAAATACTTTACCAAGTGGGTAGAAACCATTCCACTTCAATCTACTATGGGTGAGGGCATTTGTAGCTTCATCATGACTCACATTATTTCACACTTTGACTTGCTCACATCCATCATTTTTTATAATGAAACATCAATCAAGAACAAAAATTTCAAGAAATTTTGCACAAAATATAATATTAAACACACATTCTCCACTCCATATTACCCATAAGGAAATAGTCAATCAAAAGCCACCAATAAAACCATCAACAATATTTTGAGTAAAATAATGACCAAATTTGGAGATGATTGGAAAAATCAACTAATCTTTGCATTATGAGAATATCACATAATTATCTTCATGCCCATAAGAGCCACTCCTTATTCACTTGTATATGGCACATAAGTAGTTTTGCCATTGGAATTAGAAATCCCATCTATTCATGCCTCCCTTAAAGGTATCATAATTGATGATCAGTATCATGAAAAACATCTACACCAGCTCAAGCAACTAGACTATACATGCATTCAAGTAGTAGAACATATAAAAATATAACAACAATGTATACAATGATTAATGAGTTCACACTAAATAATTCAAAGTTGATGATCTCATTCTCAAATAAAATATTTTCAATGTCAATTCCAAAGAAGAACCAAAGGAA
Source organism: Torreya grandis (assembly GCA_037957365.1). Classification (NCBI taxonomy): domain Eukaryota; kingdom Viridiplantae; phylum Streptophyta; class Pinopsida; order Cupressales; family Taxaceae; genus Torreya; species Torreya grandis. The sequence continues at coordinate 2,895,548 of JARHVA010001597.1, read as the reverse complement.
AATTCAAACCAAATTGGTTAGGTAAATACATTATTACCAAAAAACTTAGCCATAAAGTGTATCATTTAGCCTCACTTGAAGGAAAGAAACTCAAAAATAGAATTAATATTATGAATCTATGCATATTCCATGGTTAGCATTTTATTTTACACATTGTATTGTACATAACTTTTCAAAATTACCTACACATAGTTTATTTTTGCATATTTTTATATAGCTTATTTTCAAATTCTTGTACATAGTCTTCATGTGATTTATTGTACATATCTCAAATCTCAAAAATACAAAAATAATAACACATATCAAAAACATAAAAACATTCAAATATGTCAAAACACGAAAAACATTTTGATTGTATGCAATATCCATGCTTTACATTTCTACTACCATGCTAGACTTGCATTTGCTATTATATGCTATTGTTTGTTGATTTATCTACATTATCATGATTCACTTGATCTTCTTTGAGTGTGTGAAGTGACATATAGCTCTTTTATTGCTCCACCCTACCCATTGAGGGGACATCCTACTTCTACACCAAGACATACATCGATATACATACCCACTGGGGGCATCTTCAACATGAATACACCATTCAAGGTATGTCATTCCTACACCACACACTATAGTTATCATGTTGATGTACATTATTTACTAGCATCCACAAATTACTATATTGACATATCACTAGTATATAACACTTATGTATTTTTTAGCATATACCTAGTCTTGTACTAACATGTCTTCCATACTTTCTCTCTTGATTTGATTAGTTAGATGTGATTGTATTTCCAATTATTACATGCTTTTTTTTTTGGCTTTGTATAGCTAGACATGCTTGCATTTCTCAATTCTTGATTGTATTTTGTGTGTGCCTTAGGACATTTTCCAATGTCCTTTTCCTATACTCTTTTATGTGATTGTGGCTTCCATGCCAACTTTGCTTGTTTCAATTGTATGTGTATATGGCATTTGAACATGTCTTGTATGCTTACCTTCTAGTATGAGTGATATGTGCCCATCCCTTCTTTATTTGGACCCTTGGCCACCCTTGTATGCTTCCTTCTTTTTTCCTTATGTGCTTGTTGCTTGTTTACTTCTCATTGTTTGTAATGCCATGATCCACATCATGCATTATTCTTATTTTCTGGGATGCCATGATGGACATCATGCTCTATCCCTCCATGACAACTAACAACTAACAAAAATTACTATTCTAGTTCAATGCATTACACATGTTATTACATTATTATATCTATATAGGCATACCCCTATTGATCTAGCAATCTCTTAATACAAATCATGTTATATATTAAGATATCTTATCGATTATCATTTCCATATCATGTATCTTTGTAGCATAACACACTTTCAAGGATCTTTCTTCTAAGGGTAGTCATTGTAGGGTCTTAATTCCTACCCTCAAAAGAGGGGGAAATAAATAAGGGTTTTGTCATAGAGATTAGAGCTCTTAATGGTAAAAAAGTAGCATTCAAAATACCCAAAATAACAACTAGACATCAAAAGAATCAAAATAGAATTAGCAAATAGTAAAAATGTCAAAACAATTACCAGATTTGGCCTAGGACAATAACACCTAGCTTAGACTATAGTGTTAGTCCCACTAGTGTCCACTTTTAGTGCTCTTGTCTAAATAGCAAAAAAAACTAGACTTTTAAAAGCATACAAAAATATAGGTTCAATTATAGTTTTACATAGTTAGAGCAGTTTAGAATCAACATTTTAAAGTACAATTTTACTTAGAGAATATAGATATAAGGGGGAATAATACACATCATGATGTATCTTTCTTCCAATTTTAGATATGGCAGTTGGTATAACTTCCAGATTAGAATCCATGTTTTAGACACCAGTGATTGGGAGCAATGTGTGGGGCACATTTCTTTTCTTTTCTTTTTGAGTTCAACATTACCTAAAAATTCTCAACAATTGCATGTCTTATTCCATCTGTATGTGGTTGAAATAATTTTAGAGTGGCTTTCATACAAGCCTAACCTCTACATTTTGGAGTGGATTTCATACAAGCCTAGTACACTAGCTTTGGAGTGGCTTTTATATAAGCCTAATCTCCATCTTACAGAGTGGAAAAGAGTGCTTAGTTTCGATCATAAATTCATCTATCCATGCCAACATTGTTAAATCATATAGCATTCATGGAATTTAAGATCCATCTCGTACGACACACATTTCATATTGGTAGCAGTTCATATATTCACTTCACGGGGTAATGATGGAGTGAAAGGACTAGCTAGCATTTGTATTCTTGAGCCACTTACTCAGAGGGATTGGAAACACAATGTAAAAATTTATTAGCAATACATAATCACATAGATTCACTTAGTGGTAAATGATGGAGCCAAAGGGCTAGCCTTTACATTCTAGAGCCACTGTTAGGGAATTGAGCATTTAGCTCTATTCATGATATTACTCTTGGTATAACACATACCCAACACATCCAACATCACTCAACATGACAATAGGTTTTTTATTGGTTTGCATACTTAGTGAAGTGTATTCCTTCTTTTCTCTTCCTCTCTCTTACCCATATTTTATATGTTATTATTTTAGATATAGTGTATCTAGTAATAACTGATCTACTCTTTATTTTTCTTGCATATTTAAACTTCATAGTGTGCTCTCTCTATGCACACCTAATATCACACAACTCTAGTAGCTTGAGTGTGGCTTATAACACCAAACCCATAATTCCATCTTGCATACTCTCTTGACCCTTCTATCCACCTTTTCACTAATTTTAGTTGATTTTCCCATGACAAATCCATCCCCCTAGGGCCTTTAACCTCGAGAAAATAGTGCCCAAATTGGACTATAGTGCTCGACCCTACAGTGTCTTATTTCTAGCACTTTTATCCAATCATTTTTCAGTCCAAGTGACCATTTTCTCCTGATTCCTCTTCCTCATTATGTTGACCTAGTGTGATTGCATCTAACTTGTGACCAATAGATCTCTATAAAATCCCATTCAAAGTTCATTTATAGGGGGTTGGAAATTATCATGAGGTAAGAAAGAATACAATTAAGACTACTCAAGTAATCTTCCCTATTCTCTGCATATAGCTAGCCAATACACTTACAATCTTATTCAAATCCTTACACCAGTCTCTAGCAACCTCAAGCACATCCAGTTTAGCTTTCTACATCTTCATACACATAATTTCATAAAGCACATCAAGTGGGATAACTACATATGGCTCCACATCAAGTGGGATGAGTATTGGTATGTAGGAAATGTTCCCACTTAAGGGTTGTGGATCCACATCCAATGGATCTTACACACACTAACCCCCACTCTTTCTAAAAATTGGTCAAAGCACAATAGAACATAGGGTTTGGAGAGAAAATTTTCTCTACAAGGATCTCTACTAACTTTCAGCTATCAAAACTTCATGGACATGGTCACACAGACTTGGTGAACAAAACCCAAAAACCTCAAATCTTTAGGATAATAATAGCAAAGGTGAACTACAACACTAATGCCACTCCTATTTATTTTTGGTGCTCCTATCCAATCACAAAATGAAGGTCAAATATTAGTTTGTGATAGTATCCCAATCCTGCATAGTGAATTCTAAACTTTGTCTTAGTCAGATGAGCTAGTTTCTAAGTCTTCTTTTTTACCTCTTATTACTATTTTTAGAAAGGTCAAAATTGAAATATAGTTTATACAAATCAGTACCTTAATTATTGTATATTTATTTATTTATCTTACTACTCAGACCCTTTAAATAAATTAAGAATAATACACAAATATTCCCAAAATTTTTAAGTCATCTTGAAAATAATAAAATAAAAATGTGAAAATAAAAATCCTATGTTTAGTATGGAAAGTGTACAACTCAACTAATGACCCACTAATCTACTCACTTAAAATGGTGACTAGGTTGGTCTTCCAACCTTAACTCTATGTATGTATGTGGTGAAATATATCTATGGATGTTTTTTACCCTAAACTAATAGTTTTTTATGGCCAAAGGGTCTGAAGCTAACACTAAACAAGTATTTATAGGTGCATACCTTATATAGCTCTTGGTATGATGCGGTCTAAGTTCATGAAAGATGTCGATTAACAAGTTGTATTAGAGGGTTTAGTCCCTTAACATCCACTCCATCTATAATATTTCAATAGAGTGTTACTAGAAAATCATTCCTTGAGGGGTGTTTTCTATGACCTTTGTATTGGAGCATGAAGTTCTTTCACTTCATGACATGCTTAAAATGCATAGTTGCTTGGCCAGTAATGACAAATATTCTCTTAGTTTTCATGCCTTACTAGAAGATGGATTCGGTCTTAATGCTAGAGGATGAAATCTTTCTATCCAAAACCTAAAGACTTGTGCTTATCGATCAAGGTCTAAATCACACAGCCAAAAGAAAATATACTTATGTTATTTATACTTATAAATATCACCTAAAGGTGTGAGGGAAGAGCATACATAATACCTATCTAGGATGACAATAATTAATCTAAGTCATTTTAATTCCAAAGAATCACTGTAAAGTGCAAGAGAAGAGTGTATGTGGTTTTACATTATAAAAATACACTCACACACTTGAATAAAAGCTACAAATCAAATAATATTTGTATATCCAAATTGGAATGTGTGTTCAATTATTAAGCTCAAAAAGAAGTGTGAGATATTGTTTGGTTATTTAATGTTGAGATATGTTCACATTATTAATTTGTAAAAATGTAATTATTTTTAGATAAAGAATAATATGTTAATAATTATTTGGTATATTATTATTATTATACATAACAATAATATACGGGTGGATTTTTTTTAGTTGGTAGTTAATTGAGTTATTTTAGGGAGATATGGATATTGTGGTGGAAATATGATCTCCCTAATTATAGGAAAGAGTTTTCCTATATATTTGTAATGTCTCGTATGAAATAATATAGTGTGCAGTATAATATTATTAATTTTAATTGTCACTTATATGTTTGGCTCTCTATACAACTTTTTTTATACTAATATCTAGTATCATAGCATCTCGATCTAAACCTATGATGGGAAATTAAGTTTTGGACAAGGACAACTGTATTAGTTTTGGTTGTCTTGATCTATGAAAATTGATATGTATAAAAATTATTTTAGCTTGAATTCTTAGTAGTACCATAGTTATTGTATTAATTTTGTCCAGATTAGTTTCATGGTGGTATGATCTTACTTGGCACCTTTGGATTTACAGGCTCAGCTAGACATCTCTACACTACACAAAGATTCCTTCCATTCATCATTTCATTTCTTCCTAGTCATTTTAAGTGCAAAGCCAATCTCACATTTTTTTATCTTCTAATGGTTATCAGTGGATTCTTTATGAACTTTTTTTTTGGTTTGTAAGGTCTCCTTACTGCTTTGCATGCAAGATAAAAGTTTTAGATGAATGCAGATCCATCCATAGATATGCCTCAGCTTAAAATTTGATTCCTAGAAATTTTATAAATAACAAACATTCAACATAATTTGGGTCATCAAAGATATTGTTTGCATTAATATCACCCTCCATTCAGTGTTCGTATTGATTTTTAGATTGAGTTCACTATCATCCATGTTTCGTTCTACATTCTATTTCCGATCATTTTGACACTTGATGGATTTCTTTCCCCCTTTTGTTTTCACTATGTGTTGCTTGGAGAGTACATGAAGATTAATTTTAGGTTTCTTTAACTTTATTATTATATAGTCTTAGGTTTAGTTATGTAAAAATTCAAAGTACTTAAGCCTCAAAAGCATTTGTCTTGTCAATACGTAGTTAAATTTTAGTCTATTTCAGTTTAGAGTTTTATTTTTTTTAATAATAACATTTATATAATTTTTAATTATTTAAATGTTGATTTCAAATGTTAGTTTTGGGTTTTCCTATAAGTTCATGGTTTTAGTTTTTAATTAGTGTTTCTTTAGAGGGTCAATATGATATTCAAAATTATGTCTAAAAAGATTTAAAATGGTCTTGGTTCTAGTAACATTTATAAACTTAGGGTTTTATAATTTTCTTTTGTCTCATGTAATTTATTTTGTGTCTATATGTCAAAAATCCAAAGTATCTATATGTCAAAAGGTCATCAAAAGACTAATGTGTCATTTTTTATGTTGAGTTATTTTGTCATTGAGACCAAGTTAATGTATGTCATAAAAGTCAATATTTGGTCATCAAAAGATTTTAAAATGTCAAATAAGTCATTTTTAAAGTATGCCATATTTTTTCAAGAGTATAGTGTCAAAGTCTTTTTAGGTCTATTGTCAAAAATTATAAAAATTTAAAAATTGCTTGTAAATGGATGCATTATCCAGAGTATGCGACATCTTGGAAACTTTTTTTAGCTTCATCAACACATGTGTTGAATGAGAAGCTTCATCTACTAGAGGACATAGGAAATAGAGGATAGAGGTTTCATAGCCTCTTGTTAGGCACTAGAAACGAGGTCACATTTGATTTAATAGTGAATTTGCTTCTCAATTGTGTGTGCTTGAAATAAAAAAATATGATGTATGCCTAGTCATGTTGTCATAAGTGAACTAAAAATTCTTATTTAACTTATCTAAAAATGTGCTAGTGATGAGAGCTAGTAACTATACTACACATCATGATGTGGTTTGTGATCAACCACTTATAAAACCATTTATTTATGGTTGTTGGTTATCTACATGAAAACCATCCCATTTTAGTTGGTGGTCAACCATTTATAAATCATCAGTAAGGTTTGTGATTGTCATTTGAAAATCATCGAATCATGAGTACATGTGCAGATATGGAAATATTTTTCTCCCCATGTTCACAGTAAGGGGGTGTAGACTATGGGTTAATAATGTTCACAAGGGTTAAATGTTGAGGTATGTTCGAATTATTAATTTGTAATAACATAATTATTGTTAGATAAATAATAATACATTAATAGTTGTTTGATATATTATTGTTATTATACATAAAAATAATATATGGGGTATTTTTTTTAGTTAATTGATTTTTCATTGAGATATTTTAGGTAGATATAGAGATTGTGGTGGAGATATGATATCCCTAATTATAAGAAATATTTTTTCTATATATTTTTAATATCTCGTATGAAATAATATAGTGTGTAGTATAATATTATTAATTTTTATTGTCACATGTGTGTTCTACTCTTTGTGCAACTCTATTTTTATCAATATTTAAGACTTTGACATGTGAAAACCTAAAAATGATAGATCATTAGTTTGTTTTGTATAAATTTGACAAACATAAAATCATGCACAAACTTGCTAGATCACAAATTGTCAACAATTTCTCCAAAATCAAAATTATTTCACTAAAACATACCCTAATTCTATCACTCTATAAAAAACATGGTCATAAGTCAAAAAATAATTTCACCTTAATCAAAACAATTTCACTAAACTTAAGATAATTTGGTCACCTTGAAAGCATAGACTGTCCAAAAAATAGAGATGATTTCACCAAAATTTGAGTGAATTCACAAAACTTAAGCTTTTTTTTACCAATATACAAACACATGCTATGATAAAACAAAGAATATTTTGTTGAAATTAGAATGACTCTACCAATTTATAAACATAGAGTGTTAAAAAAATAGAGATAATTTTACTAAAATCTAAGTGGTTTTTGCCAATTATCAAACACATACTGTCAAAAATAGAGACAATTTCCTCAAAATCCAATGGATTTCATAGAAATTAGGATGATTCTTCCAATCTACAAACATATAAATAAATTATATTAAAATAAAATATGTATCTACCAAATTTATTCTTATTCCAATAAATTTTGAAACCAACAATTTTTTAGTAAACATGATTTTGCCAACTAACAGGCCTATTCCACCAATTTTGTTCAAGATTATACTAATTCATAGCCTAATTATGCCATGAAACTGGGGAGAAAAAATTAATTGATGATTTATAATTTTAGCTAAAATATTACAGTTGGTTAGAAAATTAAGCTTGGGAGACTTTAAAAGGGATTGTGGGATGTAGATGTCATGTCCCCTTTTTAGTCGACATGTACAGAGTAGATGATTAGCCTATTATGCGACCCTCGTAGGCTAATGAGGTGGATAGAGGGTCTTGATGGAGCTGGGCTTGGCTTTCGTTTGGGCACTTTCGGGCATGAATTAAGGGAGATATTAATATTTGATTGATTTAATCAAATATTAATTATTTGAGCTAATTTTAATTAATTATTAATTAATAATTAATTATTAATTAATTATTAATTATTAATGATTTGGTCTAATTTGAGGATGCAAATTCTAAATTAAGACTTGGTCTAATTTTAAGACCCTAGTTCTAATTTAAGGAAGTCTAATTTAAGGGAGTCTAATTTTAGCAAGCACACCTTTGGAGGTGTATAAGAATCTCTCATGGAAGAGAGTTTGTATGCATGCTTATTATTGATATTGATTCTTGTTAAGAACATTCTTCTGTGAAGACTGAGCCAAGGGTTCCAGGATTCCAATTGCAGTGAAGAACGTCAACTCTTCATTGTATGCGATTCAGAGGTTGTGAAAGATCAGCCGATCTATTGCCGAATTGAGAGATAACTTCATACAGAAGTTATCATAGTATTACAGGTATTTGAGAGATAACTTCACTCAGAAGCTATCACAAGGGTTTACAGGTATTTTCTTTATTTTGGGTTTTTGATTCAAGAATTATCCAGATATAGATCTTTTGTGTCAGCCCATAATTCTACAGATCAGGATCAGGCATACAGGGTGTGTTATATCAGCGGCCGTACGACTTCCGTACAGATCTGCGAAAAATCTGTACGCATCTACAGAAAGTTCAGGTACCGACATCGGCAAACAGGAACTTACAGAGACCGACATCGGTTGACTCATCACCGACGTCGGCAAGGGGACTAATACAGGTCGACCGACGACAGCAGTATAACCGACGTCGGCGACTGTGTTTTTACACAGCAGGCCGAGACATGCCAGATTCAACCCAGTTCGCGGAATATTCAGGCTATAAGGCCGAACTTTTGATATTATTTGTATACCTGACAGAGGATCTCAAATTGTAAGCTTATGAGCAAACAAAAAGAAATTATACTGTGATTTATTCATCTATTTGAAGATATTTTGCAGAAATTTAGATAAGCAATTTGGAGCTTTGTTTTTGATATTCGAAGGGATATTACAGTGGTATCAGAGCTAAATCCTGCCATCCTGAGGGTTTAGAAATTTTATGCAGCGACAAGAGTTGCGACCACACGGGTATTACACACGCAGTAAAGCTTTGCTTGAAGGTACTCAAGTTCTAGAACAACCGCCGGAAGACATGGGTGATGATATTGGCAGGGCCCGTATTCCTCACCATCCGAGAGACCAAGATGATCCAGAGGTTTTACTTACTCTTAGAGAACTACGAGAAGGGCAAAGGCAGAATAATCAGGTATTACAGCAGTTGGCAGCAGCACTGCCAAGATTGGGTTCTCCGAGGAGACATTCCCCACACCGTGAAGATGTCAGAAGTGTTGCAGGATCACAGCGAGGCCATGGGACTGTTTCTCGTACAGCGAATAGGCCTACTAGGCCTATCTTTGTGAGACAGGAAGCAGAAGAGGTTATAGCAGGTGAAGAGCATGAGGAGGAATTTATAGACACATTCAGGGCAGCGACTGATGAGTGGGAGTCATTACCACCTGTGGTCAGGGAGATGATTACTTTTGACCGATTCCTCACACAAAGGAAAGAACATTATCGAGGTCGACAGAATGGGAGACCAAGGCCCCAGAACAATGATCTGAAGCAGGCTACGAGTAGGCTCACACTAGCAACATTTGACGGTAGTGGTAAGGTGACAGCACAGGCCTGGGTTAGTAAGCTGGATACATTTCTCACATTGCGACTGATGGGTGAGGAAGATGCTATCAGATATGCGACACTACATCTTGAGGGAGTAGCTCACGATTGGTGGCACCATGGGATGGTGACACTCCATCATGATCGGATCACTTCTTATCAGGAGTTTGTGGACAGGCTGGTGGAGCGTTTTGACAGGAGGGATCCAGAGTCCTATTTCTGAGAGTTGGCACAGTTGCGCCAAAGTGGCAGTCTAGAGTCATACATTGGTGACTTCCAGAAGTTATCAGTTATGGTTCCTGACATTTCAGAGAGGCGACTAGTAGTACTCTTCATGGAGGGCTTGACAGAACCATTGAGAGGTTGGATCAAAGGCTTTGATCCTCCTTCATTACAGGAAGCTATGAGGAAGGCGCGCAGTATGGAGATGGCAACCCCATCAAGTAGATCTAACTCCAGAGGTACTTCTTCATCGAGAGACCATAAGCACTCCAACGGGGATACAGAGAGACCGGATTTTAACATAGATAAATCCGGGGTTAAAAATGATTCGAAGGCCAATCCAGCAGCACCACCTTTGGATCGTGAGGCACTTAATGATCTACGCAGGAAGAAGCTTTGCTTCTACTGCAAAGGTCCATATGATATCCATCACGATTGCCCTTTGAGGCCTAAGGGCAAAGCAAATCGTGTGATGTGGGCGTATTATGAGGATGCGGAATCAGAAGATTCTGAACAACAGGGTAGTTCTGAGGAGGTAGAGGCTTCAGAGCCTAAGGCAGAGACAGATTTAGAGCTTCATATACAGGAGGCACGCCTATCCAGCATTCAGTCGGATGAGTCATTCAGACTCCGTAGAGTTTTGGCAGGGCAGAAGGTTACCACCCTTCTTGATACAGGAGCTACACATAATTTCATAGATGCCAGATTGGTGGAGGAGCGTGGACTCACTACCGAAGATTTTGAGGGGATTAGAGTTAAGGTCGCCGATGGTCACACTCTTAAGTGTGAGCGCATGATTAGAGATCTCCCATTGCGCTTGAACAACTATGAGTTCAAGGCTAATTATTTTGTAGTGAACATGGGGGACATAGAATTAGTCTTGGGTATGAAGTGGCTTCATTCATTTGAGGAAGTTACTCTTCATCTCAAAGATATGGAGGTTCGTTTTCAGGTTGATGGAAAAACACATATTCTTAAGGCAATACGGGGCAGCAGCTTCAAGCATATGTTTTTTTATCGGATGGAGATGCCTATACGACATGATATGATAGAGTGCGATGATGAGGGCACATTGGCACCAACACAGGAGAGATATGAGGACGAGCTTTGTCTTGAGGTGAGTTCAGTTCAAGAGTCAGCACATGTGGTAGAGGCTCAGCTTTCTTTTACAGGGGGGTCACATGTTGATGACGATATGCGTACAGGAGACAGAGGTGATGTGACGCCATTGGATGAGAGTGGTGATGGACAGGGCCTGGAGTTTGTGTTGGTTTACAGCACTGTAGATCGAGACTTCATTTGGGATCCCGGTATTCAGCGATTGCTTGAGGGCAAGCAATTTCAGGAGGGGCGGATTGTCATGTCCCCTTTTTAGTCGACATGTACAGAGTAGATGATTAGCCTATTATGCGACCCTCGTAGGCTAATGAGGTGGATAGAGGGTCTTGATGGAGCTGGGCTTGGCTTTCGTTTGGGCACTTTCGGGCATGAATTAAGGGAGATATTAATATTTGATTGATTTAATCAAATATTAATTATTTGAGCTAATTTTAATTAATTATTAATTAATAATTAATTATTAATTAATAATTAATTATTAATTAATTATTAATTATTAATGATTTGGTCTAATTTGAGGATGCAAATTCTAAATTAAGACTTGGTCTAATTTTAAGACCCTAGTTCTAATTTAAGGAAGTCTAATTTAAGGGAGTCTAATTTTAGCAAGCACACCTTTGGAGGTGTATAAGAATCTCTCATGGAAGAGAGTTTGTATGCATGCTTATTATTGATATTGATTCTTGTTAAGAACATTCTTCTGTGAAGACTGAGCCAAGGGTTCCAGGATTCCAATTGCAGTGAAGAACGTCAACTCTTCATTGTATGCGATTCAGAGGTTGTGAAAGATCAGCCGATCTATTGCCGAATTGAGAGATAACTTCATACAGAAGTTATCATAGTATTACAGGTATTTGAGAGATAACTTCACTCAGAAGCTATCACAAGGGTTTACAGGTATTTTCTTTATTTTGGGTTTTTGATTCAAGAATTATCCAGATATAGATCTTTTGTGTCAGCCCATAATTCTACAGATCAGGATCAGGCATACAGGGTGTGTTATATCAGCGGCCGTACGACTTCCGTACAGATCTGCGAAAAATCCGTACGCATCTACAGAAAGTTCAGGTACCGACATCGGCGAACAGGAACCTACAGAGACCAACATCGGTTGACTCATCACCGACGTCGGCAAGGGGACTAATACAGGTCGACCGACGACGGCAGTATAACCGACGTCGGCGACTGTGTTTTTACACAGCAGGCCGAGACGTGCCAGATTCAACCCAGTTCGCGGAATATTCAGGCTATAAGGCCGAACTTTTGATATTATTTGTATACCTGACAGAGGATCTCAAATTGTAAGCTTATGAGCAAACAAAAAGAAATTATACTGTGATTTATTCATCTATTTGAAGATATTTTGCAGAAATTCAGATAAGCAATTTGGAGCTTTGTTTTTGATATTCGAAGGGATATTACAGTAGATATCCCACCAGGCATGTCATATGTAACATCATTAAACAAAGACTAATATTTTTTAGTATAAATCAAAACATAATTTAAATATCCTACTAATCAAAGCATGTGTCTGTAGATTAACAAAGACAAAAAGAATGCAAATACAATTGGAAATAGCACTTGTTATACCTTTGTTATCTTCTTCATAAATTAGGATGAGCTTGTATGTGATGTAGTTAAAAAGGTGGGTCAAGACACAAAAAATTCAACAAAACCTCCCCTTGTAAATGAATTTTGTTTTTAGATGCTTAATGTTGTGGGTTGAAGCTTTGATTCAAAAATTAACATCACTTTATTGCATAAAATAATATTGTTTAGAATGGAGAGGAAGTCCTCCATTTATAGAGTTACTGAATGATTATGGACCATTGGATGAAGATCAAAATAAAAGGATGAGAAGAGATCCTATATCTCATTTAATAAAAATAATAGAATGTGTAAGAGCATGTAAGATAACCACTCATGAAACTTTGGAGTGTGTAAGAAAAAGTCATTTAAGAGGATTTGGAGTGTGTGAGATCATGTCATATATCTTTCTTGCATAATTTTCCCCTTGCATTGAATTTGTATTAGAAAATAAACTTTGACATGTTGGTTTATGATTTTTAAATAATTAAGTGTAACCTTGGATGACATCACAAGTTTGAGATGGAAAATATGATTAATTTTTTATTAAAAAATATGAAATGTGCATGGATTATTTGACCAATATATTAATATGAATAATTAGTTTTATTAATAAATATTTCATATTAGTGGGATGGGACAAAGTCAACTGTATATTTGATTCAACATATTAATTTACTAGGGGTGATGGTTCAAAGTGATAATCTAACTCAGGATGCAGTTGACAAATTTGATTATGTGATATGGTGAAATACTAAGTTTAAATATATTTTGTCATGTCTTGAGATAAAAATGATAGCCAGATTTAAAAATTTTGGATGAACTAAAGAAGTAGGTGTGATTTTACATAATAATGTAGGAAAGTGGTTTGGTTAATAATGATGACACTAGAGTGGAAGAAAAGAGGTGTCTATGATAGGTATTCTTATTTATACAAAGGTTTATGTAGAATTCTTCTTTAATCAAGCTAAGGAATGAAGAGGTAATGGATGAAGTGAGTTATTCAAAGATAAGAGTTTGTGTGGATGATGTGGATGATAATTATTGGAGGTGGACAAATAGTTATGGGAAAATATAAAATGAGATTAAGATGAATGAATAGGGATGTTTGGATGGGAAGGATAGTCAAAGGTCCATTAGTAGGATGGAAATAATGGAATTACCTCACATAGTGAAAAGATGTGTTATGGAATTATCATCTAATCTAAATTTATGGGTATATCATCTAGCCTAAATTAATATCACTACTATATTAATAAACACTATTATCTCGAATGTATGATGTAGGAGCATCTAGACCCACAATCAATCTTACATCAACAAAAATTAATATAGAGTTGTTATCATGTAGACTAGTTGGGACATTTTACATTTTAGCATGGTATACATTGATTATGGGAAGTATCAACATGAAAAAATTTCAATGGATTCAATTATGTCATAGATTAGAAAATGTTGGAAACAACCAAGTTTGAAGTGAGTTGGTTGAGTTTATAAACAATGCAATGAACTTAATAAGTTACTACATTCATCTAAGGCCTAGATTTGAATTTTTTTGGGATAAAAAAAAAAAGATAACAAAAAGCACCTTTAGACTAGAATTTTATTTCATACTGGGGTTCTTTTTTTAAAAATGGCAACTAATTTTGAGATCATTTAAAAAAAAATTGGTCTCTATAATTTAAATGTTGTTTTGAAGTATGTATGTGATGTGCACAAATATTTTTGGTTCAGATAATTTATTTTGGCATAAAATTTACTACTCAAAATTTTATATACAAAATATTTCAGATAGTTTAAATATTATGTAATGGCTGGTGTTGGTGTAGGATTTTTCCCACTTTTGATTTTACTTACACAATTGTTAGTCAACTTGTTTAGGATTTTTAAGTTCATTAGGTAAAATACACATAATGTATGTTCTAATAGTGAGCTATGTTGTTACCTTTTTTGTGACCTAATATCTCACTATATAATGTACTTCCTTTATATTTTTTGGCTAATGGACTAATATAAAACTCACTTTGCTCTAGATTGATCTCACCTACTCCTAGATTTTTCATGCATTTTATGATGTTTAGATATCTTGGAGTGATCTAAAAGCTAGACATTGAATGGTAATAAGAGGAAGATGAACGATCACACATTTTAAAAATTTAACATGTTTGATCTTCTGTAGTGGTTGTTTAATGATACATTTATAAGAGGGTGATGGACCCATTTTAGGAATTGGTTTAATTCAATTAAGTTCAATAACTAAATTAGAGAGTGGAATAGTTAGAGAAGCCATTAAAGATTGTTGAAATAGATACTTGATGGGAGGATATAGGTCTGAATAGGGAATTGGATATTTGAATTGAATCCATAAATTGAATAATATTGTTACACTATATTGTTTGTAAACCAATATTGCAATATTAAACATCTTACTATTGTGCGTGTTGTAAATCTCTTGTTTTAGTAATAAAAATAATGTTTACTTTATTCTTTTTATATGCATAAATTGTGTATGTTTACATTTGTTAAATGATATAATTCTATAAGGCATAGTCTAAGGCTATCCTTTATTTAACCCCTTAACCATGATTGCATTAAAAAAGGATAAAATTTAGACCAAATTAAGTGTTCACAATTTTTTTCATTTGTATTACTAAACATTTTTTATTGATTAAATACAAAACATAGAGATCAAGCAGTGGTCTAGTGACCATTACAAGTCCAAAAAAAGGTATGAAATTTTTAAATATGTCGACTCTTAGGGTTGGCAATTTGTCTAATCACATATCACAAATAAAATACAAAATGTGGTAATCGGAGAGGAGTGTACGTAATTTAGTATTTTAATTGAAAGCTTATATATCAAAATTACTACACATTAGCACCATAGACTATCGTTGAAAAATAAAGTGAATCATATGATTAATCATGCCCAATGTGGAGAAATCATTCTAATTTTAGAAACAAATCCAAACTTTAAATTAATTTTAAAGTTAAAATTAATTTATACAATTACTAGTGGTGACAATTTATAATTTGACATTCATTTTAAGCCATATAGGCTCGAAGGATCTTACACATAGCAACGGTTAACTATAAGATTAAATTATAGTTGGCAAGGATTTGACATTTGCTGAAAAAATACATATTAGCCGATTGAATTATCATATATATTCAAATATTCATTATAATTTTAAAGATATTAAATCCGTCATCACCTTGGAAAAGAAGACCATTTCAACTAATCATTTTATTTTATTTTAAATTAATTTTAAAATGGTATCAGTAATTCACTGCAAGACAAGGAAGGATTCCCCTCGTGAAGTCTTTGATATTAAGTGTTTTAGAATTAAAGCAATAGTGATATGTAATTATGCTTTTTTGGCCGTTTGTATTGTATTATTTTATTTGTACTATGAGATTTTGTCATTTTGAATAATGAAATAATAATAAAAATATAAATTAAATTAAATTTTAATATTTTATGTTTTTATAATTTATATAAATAAATTTTAAAGTTTTTGAAATAATTATTATATACAATTATTGAAATATATAGAATGTCTGTATTTCTATTTATATTTTAGAAATAAATATATATAAGATTTAAAATATTGAGTAAAAAATAAGAATATAAATATTCTTAATTTAAAAAAAAATAAAAATAAAATTTGAAAGTATTATATGAAATCACCAAATTACATAGAATGTTGGTATCTTTGTTTATATTTTGGAAATAAATATATAACAGATTTATAATATTGAGTAAGCATACGTTTAAATTATTGAATTTTTTTGATTAAGCAGTTATGAGTAAGGGGTATTCAAACTGTCAAAATCATTAAGACATAATTTTGATCTTAATCACTTAACTTTTTATATTAAATATTTAAAAGAATTTATACTTTAATAAATAAATATAAACAACTATTATCCTCACCAATGAAACTACAATCCTTTCAATAAATTTTAAAATTTAATTTAAATTTCATTAAATATTTTCATATTCTTAAAATACATACAATTCCTCGCCATGAATTAAAAACTGTGGAGACTCTTTTAAGTTGTTGAATCAATAATTTGTCTTCTAAAACTTTAGAATTTATTAAAATATATGAAAAATAAGAGACTACTAAAGAAATTGCTAGATAATATTAGAATATTTTTCGAATACTTGTAGCTATAGAATTTGTAAAATAATATATATTGTCATGAGCCATGAATCATCTCTTGCTTTTACTGTTCGAATAATTAATTTAGAAATTGTATCGCTAATTCACTGCAAGATAAGGAAGGATGCTTGACGCGGCTCATTCCTCTCGAGGGTCTTCTTAAAATATGATGTCTTTGATATTAAGTGTTTTAGACTTTGTTTAAGTAATAATGATATGCAATTATGCTTTTCTGGCCGTTTGTATTGTATTATTTTATTTGTATCATAAAATCTGGTCATTTTGTATATAAAAATATATAATAAATTAAATTTAAAATTTTTATGTTTTTATAATTTTTATAGAAAAAATTAAATTTTTTAGAATAATTATGTTTTTGTTTTTATTCTTCATTTCGAATCACTATTATGATTTATTATTAAAAGAAAAATATTTCTAACAAAATAAATTATTTAATAAGTTAGAAAAAATGATTTCAAACATAGAAAAAACAAAAAAATAAATATTCTTAAAATTTTAAAATTTAATTCGAATTTTATCAAACATTTCCATATTCTTAAAAGACGTCTAATTCTTTTTCATATGAGTGAAAGTCCATGGATACTTTCTTTTTCTTTTTCCTTTTTTTTTTTTTTGGAAAAGTAAAAAGATCTATTTAAAAGAATAAAAATACAAACACATGGCTACCACTTCAGATAGGCCTAAGAAATAAACAAACAAGAGAAAACAAAAGTATAGATTAAGTGAAAACCCTTAAATCGTCAAGAATTAGTGGATTCTAGTTTTAGTTTTCCCCTCACATAAATGTGAACTGGTTGAATGATGGACCTTTCAATTTACCTCCAACTATTCTTAAGTGTTCTTGTCGTGATTATAAGCTAAACTATATCCAACTAGTTTTTCACTACCTTGTTTACAGTAGAGTAAAAAATACTCGACGTTTCATTCTGATTTTTAGTTGCACGCTGCAAAATTTTGTTCCCGCATACTTTGGTTCGAGACGACAAAGTTTTGAAACAGAGCGCAGACACTAATTTCCTTTTGATTCATTTTTGTCTAAGTGTCAAAATCATGCGGAAGCTACCAAGTGTCATCGGTCGAGGCACCTTTTACAGTTTTTATAAGTAAAGCAGAGATTGCCACGTATCTCATAGTAACTCAGCAAAACGCGATAAGTGTCGGCATCCGTATTTCAAATCTCTTTTGAGCGGAAGGTTTCAACAAGTTAAGAGTCAGGGTCAGGCGGAGGGCGCCAAGTGGCAATCGTGGAAGGTTTCAATTTGCTTTTCTAAAAGTGACGGAAGACGCCACGTATCCCAGCTGAAGAAAGCGGAAGCCATCACGTGTCAACCTCTGAATGATCTTCATTTTGTTTCACTAATATAATAAAGACTGTGGTGGGTCTCAGGTTTTGTTTTTGAAGCAAGCAGAAGCCACCAAGTGTCGTTGTCTGCATAAATATGAAATGAGACCTGATTATTTCTATAATATAAACAGAGCGACATGGAGACCAGCACGTGTCACCTTCCGCAAGTTTCTCAAAAAGTAGTTAAAAGTAGTAGAGATTGCCACATATCCCTAGTTAAGTAAAGCAGAGATTGCCACGTGTCCTTTGTTGAAGCAAGCGGAAATTGCCACCTATCCTTATGATTTTTTTTAAAAATTTCTCGAGCGAGAAATGCTATCGGTCTTATTTTTTGTTAAGTTGTTAAATTTTTGAAGAAGCAGATTGCGACAGGTGTCAAAGGTAGAACACTCCTGAGCAAAGACACAAAAGAGTATAAGTTACGCGGAAAGTGCCATGTGTCTTTGGTAAGTGTTGTAGAACACGCCAAGTGTCATTCTCTAGTGTCTCCTAAGTAATAAGAAAGTTTTCAAGGAATTGGCCAAGTGTCCTCTTCCCTTTAATAGAAGGGAGTGCCCTGCGATCTGTTTCAACCAATGAACTGCCAGAAGGCAGAGCGTTTTAGAATCTGAGAAATATCTTCTACTAGACACTTCCAGTTTGGTTAGATTTCAGTTGGACCATTAGATTGGGAACACACAGACAATCTGGAGTGAATCCAAGGCTATAAATAGAGGTGCAAAGATCACTAGAAGGGATCATCATCAGATACTTAGAGAGAATTTTCCGAGAGAATTATTGTCAAGAGTTTTAGACTTTCTAGAGCTGTGATTAGGAATATCATTTGCCTTTGTTCTATCTTCTTAAGTTGGAAAGTTTATGTAATTGTGCATGTTTTTGTGCCTCTTATGTGACTGAAGAATTAATAAGAAGATTGAATCATGTGCCTTTGTTGATATTTTTTTTGTCATTTCAAAAGTATTCTAAGCTATGTTGTCAAGAGTTTTAGACTTTCTAGAGTTGTGATTAGGAATATCATTTGCCTTTGTTCTATTTTATTTAGTTGGAAAGTTTATGTAACTGTGCATGTTTCTGTGCCTCTTAGGTGACTGGAGAATTAATAAGAAGATTGAATCATGTGCCTTTGTTGATATTTTCTATGTCACTGCAAAAGTAATCTAAGCTGTGAGCCTCTGTTTCTATTATTTTCATCTTTTACATTGATCATGCCTTGTTTTCTCTTAAATGTAATTGAATCTTACATATAGTTTCACTATGCTCAGATTAAGGGTCGAATTACATTCAAGTGCATCACCATAGTTATATTTTCTTTCTTTGCATTTGTGTTTCTGTTAAAATTCTTATCCCTTTTCCCAGTATACACTCGATATAAAGAAGAGACCAACTTCTTAAAAATCTGGAGGTTGTTTCAAGTTGCAAGTCCCACATTCTTGAAACTTCTCATTGTTGGTGTTAGAAACAAGCGCAATTTTAACCATCAACATTTTTTGGCACACCCAGTGGGACACTATACTGAAGTTTTTTTCAAGATCGTATGAGCCAAAGAGCTATGAGGAGTCAGAGTTGTCATCCAGTAACCAGATCTTAGTCCGCTTTAAATCTAGGTATTCTTTTGCCACCTTTGGTAACTAGTCCAAGAAGAAGAGTCAACTATTTTATACCAATACCAAGAGCAAATATGGGAGCCCCTATAACCCCAATAAATTATGCAAGTTGGAACACTGGTAGTCCTTTGATTCTCCCAATACCACCATCCATTTGGGACCTTTTCCTAGTGAATGCCCTGAAAGCTCTGCCTAAATTTAGTGGGCAAGACTTCAAAACACCTGAAGAACATCTGCAGGATGTATCAGATGTCTATGTTATACATGTTGTCACATAGCAAAATATGGCCATAAGATTATTAGTAGCTTCTTTTAAAGGGGAAGCTCTAGAATGGTGCCGGTCCTTGACCCCAAATACCATATCTACATGGGATCAGCTCAGAGATATTTTATTTGAAAGATTTGAAGAGAAGGGTGATAAGTCTTCTTTATTACCATCCAAAGGGCACCACAAGAAGCAATGACTGACTTCAATTCCAGATTTCAAAACTCTTGGGAAAGAATCCCTACTACAGCTAGATCATTACCAGGTATGGCTATAGTATTTTATCTTAAGGCTTTAAATTCAAACATATTTGTTATGATTGAGTCACTTGGAGGTTAGACTCTGCCAGAGGCTTATGACTATGCAGTCAAAGCTAAGAATAATTTAATAGATGCTGGAAAGTTGCCTCCAAGGCCTCCCATGCCCATGTTTCTAGAGATTTCCTTGCCATTACCTCAAGAAGCCCCTAAATCCATATCTCCACCTGTGTCTATGTACACATATCCTCAACCACCTGCTAAATAAATTATCCCTACCCAGCCATTTGAGCTAGATGATATCAAGAATATCTTAAGGACATTTTCTAATGAGCTGATTAATATAAGGAGATAGCAGAATCATTTCCCTAGGCCTCCATATCAAGGCTATCAAGGAAATAGATTCTCATCACAGCCAAACCAATACTAGGGTTCTCAAAGGCAAAATAACCCTCAGCCAATAAATCAACTAGTTGCAGTCCCTACACCCTCACAGACTATTCCTCCCAATTCAAATAGAAAGATTGTTCCAGGGCAAAATAATTATGTGGATAACACTAATACCTAGTGTTTCCCTTGAAATAATGCTCATACACCTAGATATTGTCTCATGGGTAATCTACAACAAAAGGTAGTAGAGAAAAGAAGAATGGCTGGACAATTTGTAAGTACTAGTGACAATCAAGCCTACCAATCTCCTAGGATGCAAAATTTAGTCCTAATGGCTCAGATGCAAGGGATGTCTTTGAAACAAGAGGAAGAAATATCCCTAGAACATGCTTTGTTCTCATGGGTTGAAGATGAAGAATCAATTTTCTTGAATGAAGCTTCCACTTCCAAGAAACCAGTAGTGCAATCAGACTATTATACTAGATCAAAGAGAAGAATGCTGAAATAGCCTGAAGTTGTAAATAGTCAAGTCATGGAAAATCCTCCATTTCAAGGGAAAAAAAAAATAGCTATCAGACAAGAAGTGCCTCAGCTAGTGCAGAATCAAGTGATTCCTGCACAAATTCAAGAAAAAATAAGATATCCTTATTTTCAAAGAACTCAAACCCTGGGACCAATAAATGTGGTGGATCAATTGAAGAAGACTCCAGCACAAGTATCAATATGGAATATATTGGCTATTCCTGAATAGAAGACACTACTACAAGAAGCTCTACAAGGCCAAATAGTTCCCAAATGTACTATTATCAAAGAAGGACCTGCTGAAAAAGAAAAGCTCAAAGACACAATTCATCTACAGACAACAGTCCTAGTGAACAATGCACTAGAGGTAAGCAAATCCAAACTAGATCCCTTCTATTTAAATTTGATAGTTGGCAAGAAACTGATGCATAATGCAATAATTGATTCAAGGGCTAGTACTATAGTAATGAATAAGTAGATAGCTGATGCTTTAAAAATAAAGTATGAACCACTCACTAAAGGAGTCATGTAGCTAGATGGCAAAGCAGTACAAACAATAGGGAGAATTAAACAACTCCCATTAAAATTATACGATTGTCCTAATATAATTGTAAATCAAGATGTAGTAGTCATAGACATAGCTCCTGTATTTGGCCTATGCTTATCCAGAGACTTTACAGCCAAGATAGGATGATATATGTCTCTTGATTGGTCTCACCTCATCCTAAGAACCAACTATGGTTCAAAGATGAAGATATTATTTGAGCCACTATATAAGGATCACATCACCAATGAACCAACCACAAAGTTAGAGGCAACTCATGATATGATGAATAAAGAAGAAAGGGTTTTTGTTGAGGAGTTACGTGAATGGAATGAACATGATCAAAAAGAGGAAAATGATCATTTGTTAGCTATGATGCAAAGTGATCCATATGGAAATTATGACTCCATTAGTCTGGGCACTTACATCATATTTGATGATGATCATAAAATCCCAAATGTCTAAGAGGAAGAAAAGTCAAAAGATACCTCTTCTATTAATCCTCAAGTCTCTCAACATGAATTCCACAATCTGAGTGAGGAGTCACAAGCGTATGCCTTAATCTCTAATGAAGAAGAGATAATTTTTGAATTTCTTCTTACTTCGTAAGATGATGTGGAGGAGCATGGACATTTCTTTGATCATGATTTGAATGATTTGTTTGAAATCATTGGGTCAGGTTATACTATTTTTCAAGGAGGAAGTGAGCTATTTGCAGATTAACAAGATAGCATTGAGACTCAATTACATATACAAAATTACTGCAAACTTTCAAAATTATCCTCTCAAGAGGTTTGTAATTTTGAAATCATTAAAGAGGATGATCATGCAATAGAATCTGAGTTTGAGGTAGAAGGAAATAAGCTAATAAATGATATATATCAAAGAGCTTCTGTTGATGAACAAATAGTCATTAATTTCTTGATAAGACATGACAGTATCAAGAACTAGCATTTGACAAGCTTCCAAGAACAAGAAGAGTTTATATATGTTGGAAGCATGTTTGACTCAAACTCACTTGAATGTAGGCCAATCAATGTGTCATACAAAGAGAGCAAGCCACCAGAGCTACATCTAATTCAACCACTTTTCTGGCAATATAAGTCATCTTGTCATGAAGGAGACTTTAGAAATTCTTTTTTTGATCCAAGAGGGAGATAAATATACTTGGTTAATTAGATAGATAGTTTCCCCTTTTCGTATTGCTTTATTTTCCCTTTTTTTTTTTTCCACTTTTCTTTTATATAAGTATTCTTTGAACACATAGGCAGCATCTTAGAGTTTTTCAAAAAATTTAAAAATTTCTCGACACATTGAATGTTTTCCAAATATTTAGAAATCCCCAAGGTACCTTACACTGCCACTTGCACAACATGTCTATCTCGCTATCCCATGAAGATTGAGTAGGATTTGCTAATGGTTATCTAAGTTTAATGCCATTTTGAGACTTGATGGGTCAATAAATACCTCTTAGCAAGAGTTAAAGCTTACAGTTTCTCAAACATTCCTACATCTGTGAGAAAATATCCTACTACTTGGAATCCTAGTAAACTTGCTTTAGTGAAAGTGTTTCTATTTTGCAAAAGTTCATACCATTTATTACAGAATAGATATAGAGATGGAGGGAGCACAATATTCACAATAAGGAACTAGGATGTATGAATCCCTTGACAAGTTTCTTGCGAGCAAGTCATATGCTTCAGCTCCTGTGCAACCATTGAAGACCTATCCACGGACCAGAATCCCTGAAGTTGGTCAAACAAGTCACCCAGAAAAGATAAAAGATTATGCAAATAGAGTCATGGACCCAATTATTTAAAGAGCTAGTAGCAAAACTCTTAGAGAAGGGGCACATCAAAGGTGTCTTTAGAGGGCCAGAGTAGGGTAATATGAGACATTTGCCATGAGGATATGGACTTCACAATTGGAAAATTTCATTGTCCTAGCTGTACATCCATGCCCTGACTTGGTTGAATTATATGCAGACTTGTTCCATGCACCCTTAAGCACCATTCAATAGGGTCCATTCATGGTGCAAATCACACCATAGGCTATTAGGTATATGTTAGCCTTGTATCACAATAAGACAGCTACATTTCCCACTATTGCTAAAATGCAAAGAATGTGGGCAAACATTAATACTCAGTTGAGGTTTTTAAGATCCGAATTACAAATGGGTGATGATGATACTACTGTGCCTACAATCCCTGCAGCAAGAGCCCAATTCGTACAAGCAAGCCAAGATGCACTGTCTATGATGGCTTTCATATTTGAAATGAAGGATGATATGGTAGTCTATGGAGAACAAATGGCTATCATATTCAGGCTAAAAATTGTCGACAAAACTCAGGAGTATCGGCTTGACTTTTTTGAACAAATTGCTTTCTCAATGGTTTAACAACTTTCTCAGTTCAAATCAAAATGGGTTTTCAGGTACTCTTCTTATTTGTTTCACCTCATGTTGTATCAGAACTCTGACCTCTTTGACCAGTATATGCATCTTGATATGTATGACCCATGTTTTTATTTACAAAGGACCATTCGTGTGTCTACATGGACACATATTTTGTCAAAAACTAACGACCCATATGAATTATGGGAACTATTTATTATCCCTACTTTTTGTCACCTCAGCCTCGACCCAGTTATGAATAGACTTTTTCCAAGTGTTTCAAATCTTCTGGCCAGTTTCCCAATTCCTTGTGATTTCTATTTTGGATCCCACCATACAATTATAAGAGTCCATGGTTTTTGTGGGGAACCAATGTTGCTACCTAATATTTTGACTCTTAGATTAGCATTCTTAGAGGTCACTAGGTAGGTATCTATAGTAGATCATGAATATGGCTCTGGAAAGAGGAAGAGGAAAATGTATGACCTTCCATGGATGACAACCAGCATGGTATTAGAATCCAGAGATGCTGAGATTGTGCTGCTTAGAAAATTGGCCTTCCTAGGTTTGTGCTAGTTGAAGACAAATGGGTATATGACCAAATGGTTTTATAGCTTCCTAAATAAGGACTAATAGGGTTGCAACCAGAATTTCACATGAAGGCCACCCTTTTTGGGAAAATAGGAAAAATCTTAGGGAAGATACTCCTGGATTTTATGTTGAACTAACAGATTTGCCCCTTCAACAAAATAGACTATGGGAAACTTTCTATGTTAAGCAGAGGGATTATGATCCTAAAGTCAGAATGACTTCTGGCTTAAGAAGGACACTAAAGAATAAAGATTGGGATGCTAAGAAAATAGAAGCCTATTGAAAATATAGGCAATAAATTTGTCAGACAACTCATTCTTTTGGGAGCATCGACTCAGATGAAATATGGGAAGAACTATGGGATGAGTGCCATCTATCCCCTATATCTAGCCCTGACACAAGAATTTTTTTGACACAGAGTGTAGAGACGGAAGCCAGAGCAGGATCTAGCCAAGAGTCACAGGCTTCAGGGCAAACTGCAGCTGCATTAACTATATCAGTTTGGCCCCAATCTCTCAGTGTCATGGAAAAGCAAAAGAGTGTGATGCCTTCACCACCAAAATCTTCCCCATCGACATCAGTTATTGAAATTCCCAGTTCTCCACAAGCATCACTGCCGGCAGTATTAGATGTTGAAGGAAAAGAAACATAGCCAGGAGAAGAGACACCAAAGAAAAGGAAGAGGGTGCAGTTTCAGTTTGATTTAAAAGAGGAGGAAGACCCCTCACAATGCCAATTATAGAGTACTATAATTACTCCTCAAGTAAGTATTATTCCTCCTTCTTCTCCTCAATCTCTTTCTTCTCCTATTGGCATGATGATTCCATCTAGTCAGATGACATCCCCTGCCACCTCTGTCATTCCCTTTTCTCTCTTCGCCTCATCTATCCCTACTCAAGCTTTAACATTACATCATTTTTCCCCCTCTGTTCCCAAGAAACTTCTCCCTTAGATTGCTCATAGCCAACAATTGGCTATTCAATATGGTTTTCCATAGGGACATCCTTTTACATGTGGGCACATTGCCTCTCCTTCTACCTTCCAGACCCAAGCAGATGCTGCTAGGAAGGCAAGGGAAGCTCAAAGAGAGAAAAAGAAGATCAAGGAAAATAAAGCCTTGGCTACACCCCATCTGCGGTCACAATTTGACCCCATTCAAAATCAATTGACGGTGACTCATTTGTCACCAAATGTAATCAAGCCAAGTGAGCAGATGTAGCCAGAAGACTACACAATGAATGCAATGGCCATAGATATATCCATGTTCGGGCCACAAGACAAAATTGAGATGCTAACTGAATCCACTTCTATAGTTTTTGAAGACTACTTGAAGACATCAAGGAGGGTACAAAAGATGGAGGCTGATTTAGCCAAGGAAAAGGAAAACTGTAACAATTTGACCACAAAAATAATAGAAAAGACAACGAAATAGAGAATCTGAATAAACAGTTGCAAGATACTATTTCTCTTCAGACTCACCGGGTAGTCTAGGCCCAAAATGATTCCTTAAAAGCAGGGCTAACATAGGTAAAAGATTTAATGATGACCCTAAGGTGGGAAAAAGCATCATTTGAAGAAAAATGCGAGGAACACCTACTATAGGTTACCCAATTGCAACAAAATCTGCTAAGTGAACAAAATAATAGTGCAGCTTTACAAGCCCAATTTCAAGTAGAGCAACAAAGAACATAACAATTGACACTAGAGCTAGCCAATAGGCCAAAGAATCTAGGAGTGTTAACTCTGGTAAAGGAGCTCTATGCATCAATATGGAAAATAATCTCTTCAGAGATTATTCAGCTCAGGCCTTCTCTCACCTTGCTACTAAATGCATAGAAATTGTGTGAAAAGGTGGAGAAATCTGTTGAAGACACTCTGGCTACAGTTTTAGGGAGAGTATTGGACTCTAAAATTCTACTGCAGAAGCTTTATGACGTAATGGATGGAATGTTTTTAGCAGTAGGAATCGATGACAGAATGGTCACTGCTAAGCAAGTAAATGAGGTTCTCAGTTGCAACTCCACGACCATCAATTGCAGAGAGCTTCTTGATGTAATGAAAGAGGGAATCAGTGAAATGAAACAGCACATTGAAGACCTAGTACAATTAGGTCTTCCTTCTCCATTTCCTGATGACAACACCATCCTGATGGTAGATGAAATTGAACCTTTGCTATTGGTCAAGTAGAATGATCAAACAATGTTTCAAGATTTAAGGAATCACTCATTTGTACCTAAAGTAGAAGCAATTTTGATTCCTGTTTCTATGCTCAAATTCAAATTGAGGGCTATGGTTCAAATTTTGCATAATTTTTCACACAAGGATATTAGTAACCTTGATTTAGACTTCAATGAATTGCAAAATAAATAGGGGTTATCTACCGATGAGTGGTCCATTTACCAAACAACATTATTGAAGCTGTAATTTTGAAATTTTGATCTAGCGGGAGTTGTAGTTTCTTTTTGAGCAGGCTCAAAAGTCCTTGGGGTCACCAATAACTGTAGAGTAAAAAATACTCTATGTTTCATTTTGATTTTCAGTTGCACACTACAAAATTTTGTTCCCGCATACTTTGGTTCGAGATGACGAAGTTTTGAAATAGAGCGTAGATGCTAATTTCCTTTTGATTCATTTTTGTCTAAGTGTCAAAATCATGCAGAAGCTACCAAGTGTCATCGGCTGAGGCACTTTTTACAATTTTTATAAGTAAAGCAGAGATTGCCACGTATCTCATAGTAACTCAGCGAAATGCGACAAGTGTCAGCATCTACGTTTCATATCGGCATCCACATTTTAAATCTCTTTTGAGTGGAAGGTTTCAACAAGCTAAGAGTTAGGGTCAGGCGGAGGGCGCCAAGTGGTAATTGTGGAAGGTTTCAATTTGATTTTCTAAAAGCGACAAAAGATGCCACGTATCCCAGCTGAAGAAAGCGGAAGCCACCATGTGTCAACCTCTTAATTATCTTCATTTTGTTTCACCGATATAGTAAAGACTGTGGTGGGCCTCAGGTTTTATTTTTGAAGCAAGCAGAAGAAGCCAAGTGTCATTGTCCACGTTAATATGAAATGAGGTCCGATTGTTTCTATAATATAAACAGAGCGATGTGAAGACCAGTACATGTCATCTTCCACAGGTTTCTCAAAAGGTAGCTAAAAGTAGTGGAGATAGCCACATATCCCTAGTTAAGTTAAGCAAAGATTGCCACATGTCCTTTGTTGAGGCAAGCGGAAATCGCCACTTGTCCCTATGATTTTTTTTTTAAAATTGCTCGATCAAGAAATGCTATGGGTCTTATTTTCTGTTAAGTTGTTAAAAATTCCAAAGAAGCAGATTGCGACAAGTGTCAAAGGTGGAACACTCCTGAGCAAAGACACAAAAGAGTATAAGTTACGCGAAAAGTGTCTTGTGTCTTTGGTAAGTGCTATGAAACACGCCAAGTGTCGTTCTCTGGTGTCTCCTAAGTAATAAGAAGGGTTTCAAGGAATTGGCCAAGTGTCCTCTTTCATTTAATAAAAGGGAGCACCTTGCGATCTGTTTTAGCCAATGAACTGCCAGAAGACAGAGCGTTTCAGAATCTAAGAAATATCTTCTGCTAGACACTTCCAGTTCGGTTAGATTTCAGTTGGGCCGTTAGATTGGGAACACAGAGAATCTAGAGTGAATCCAAGGCTAGAAATAGAGGTGTAGAGATCACTAGAAGGGATCATCATTAGATACTTAAAGAGAATTTTTTGAGAGAATTATTGTCAAGAGTTTTAGACTTTCTAGAGCTGTGATTAGGAATATAATTTGCCTTTGTTCTATCTTCTTAAGTTGGAAAGTTTATGTAACTGTGCATGTTTTTGTGCCTCTTATGTGACTGGAGAATTAATAAGAAGATTGAATTATGTGCCTTTGTTGATATTTTCTGTGTCATTGCAAAAGTAGTCTAAGATGTGTTGTCAAGAGTTTTAGACTTTCTAGAGCTATGATTAAGAATATCATTTGCCTTTGTTCTATTTCCTTTAGTTGGAAATTTTATGTAACTGTGCATGTTTCTATGCCTCTTATGTGACTAGAGAATTAATAAGAAGATTGAATCATGTGCCTTTGTTGATATTTTCTGTGTCACTACAGAAGTAGTCTAAGCTGTGAGCCTCTGTTTCTATTGTTTTCATCTTTTACATTGATCATGCCTTGTTTGCTCTTAAATGTAATTGAATCTTACATATAGTTTCACTGTGCTCACAATAAGGGTCAAATTACATTCAGGCGCATCGCCATAGTTAGATTTTCTTTCTTTGCATTTGTGTTTCTATTAAAATTCCTATCCCTTTTCCCAGTATACACTCGATATAAAGAAGAGACCAGCTTCTTAAAAATATGGAGGTTGTTTCAAGTTGCAAGTCCCACATTCTTGAAACTTTCCATTGTTGGTGTTAGAAACAAACGCAATTTTAACCATCAACATTTACCCAAAAATCCAGTCATAACATTACTTTGTCTAGGTACATAGACAAAAATGACATCCTCAAATTATTGCCATATGGATTTGATTTGAGTGATAATATTACTTACTCGCTAAACTTGTGATGGAAAATTGGTAATATGATCTAAAGAACTATCATAATTTGAAAATCCTACTTTGCTAAAATCTTATGTATTCCTTGCTCTCAAACTTTGAAAGAGAGTTACCTTATAACCAACCTTTTTCAATCAATATTAATCCCCTTAATTTCTAATGTAGAATCTTCCCTCCACAATCTCTTCTAGAAAACTGAACCTTACATTCACTAAATTATTTTTAGTAGTGTCATCTATATTTAACTTTTTCCATCCTCGAGAAGGTGGTTTCTACTTTCAAATTAAATAGGGGTTTTAAGATCACTAATTTATCTTATAAAACTTTACAATTTATAAAAATGTATGGAAAATTAGGGAATACTAGACAAATTGCTAGATAATATTAAAATATTTGTCGAATACTTGTACCTATAGAATTTGTAAAATAATATATATTGCCATGAGACATGAATCACCTGATCTCTTGCTTTGACTTATTCGATAGCCGATAATTTTTAATGAAATGATGGGTTGAAAGCAAAACCCTCACCAGATGGGATGTATGGATTTAGAAATGGTTACTGTTATTTTAATTAACCTGAATTGTGAGATAATATGTTTATCGATGCGTCAATTTAATTACAGTTATTTACAGTTATTAAATTTGAACACGCACTCTAAGCAATGACGATTTTGAGAAAATAGTAATATAATATAATTATATTGTTTTTGCCGCGTTGACATCCAAGGGCAATTCTCTAACCATTTTACCACGCGGAGATGCTGAAATCAATCATACATTAATCTTTACATGAAATTCTATAAGGGAATTAAAAACTTGTCACCCTCAGCCAGAAATAGTTAAATAATTAGATAAGTCTGTCACCCTCAGCCAGCAATAATTTAAATCTTTGTTAACAGATATTTGTTCAAATGTTATTGTCACGGCAGTTTCCAATCCAAGGAATACAACAGCAAAACGACATTTACAAATAATGGTTAAACTAAACAAACTTCTCCGGGCCACAGGATGATTAGATTTTAATGGAGACATGACATTGTCTGCAAGCAAATCAGAAAATATTCTATGAAAAATCAAAATATAATCCTTAGTTTATCCCGGTCACTGCTTTCAACGATTTTTTTATAAGTTTTTGTGACCGTTATGCCTGACTGTGATGGTCTGTTGTGAGTGAGTATATATTTATATGAAATCCGACAGTCTAGAAGCAAATCTACTGTCATGAAAGCGATAGGGTGGATTGTGAAATAGATTTTGGTTTTAAATTGTTGGTATTGTTTTCATCCGCGGCAATCTCTTTCCATCATTCATATATATATAACTTGTTACCATATATATATATAACTTGTTATCATTCATATATATATGTTATCGCACGGTGAAATTGAATCTTCTGTTCAAACTCTTTGCATCAGATAATTTAACATGAAACTTTTATTATTATTATTATTATTATTATTATTATTATTATAATTATTATATTGAAAATATTCATAATTCGTACATGAAATAATTATCCTTTCTAATTCTTCTATAATTATATTTCAATAGTAGCAATGCACACCATATAATAATCTTGATTTTTGGTTTAATAAAATGATTTTAATTATATAAATTGTGATCTCTTTTAACGTCTTTGGAAAAAAGTGGTGAGTGATGGTAAGATTTATTAAATGTTTAAGAAAAATTAAATCACTAGTTTGATTATTTTGTTTTAAATTTTTTCATAAATATGGTTTTTCATTTAATATATATATATATAAAATTAGGTATATTCAAGGAAAGTTTATTTACTTATTTCATTATATAATTAATTTTTTTATTATATTTTTTTGAAATCTAGTTAATAATAGAATGATGTAATTTAGAGTTGATAGTATATGTGTATGTAAACATATTAAAATCTGTTTTTATATAAATTAAAGTATATAAAATGAATGATTTATATTTTAATAAATGATTAAGCCATTATCATTATATTATTTTTATTATTTTATTATTTTATTTTTAAATAATAACATATTTTTACTTTAAATTTAAAATCATAAATAATTAAAATAAAATTATCATAATATTGTAAAATAAAATTATCATAGATGTCCTAATACTTTAATCATAGATCAAAGATTTTAAACCACTTTTTATTTTCCCCTGGTGTATTCACGTTCAGGTAACTTATATGTACATATAATTTTAGTGATTTGAGGATTAGCTATTAATTGGAAAGCATACCTTTTTCAAAAATTAAAAAAAAAAATATATATCTTGAACTATTTTTAAATTTAAATATGTTGTTGCTAAACTAATTTCAAATTTTCAATATAAGTAGAAAATGAATCTAATGAAGTTAGTTGTTTGCAATTAAATTTTGATTTGATTATTAAAAGATTTTATTTTAAATTTGATGTACATTTAATTATTATTAAATTATTTTTATTTTTGTTTGGAAAATTAAATTAAAATATATATTACTTTGATCATATATTATTTAATTTGGAGGTTTTTTAATTTTTTTAATATATATTTTTTCGAGTTTCATATAATGCTAAAGCTAGATTGATGTTAGCTCTCACTAACATGTGGTTAGATTGATGTTATTTATTACAAATATGTGAAAATTTAAATAAAAATTTAACAAAAATATTAGTTAATATAATATGTGAAAAATCTAAGATAAAAATAAATTATAACATTTATAATGCCACTTAAAATTTTCTTTTGTTTTTTACATAATTCAATTTAAAAATCATAATATATTAATCATATTATGAAATTTGAAACAATTTTATCTCAAAAAATAGTTTTTAAATTCTGAAATGAGAAATTTTCACAAAAAGCAATATAAATATTTATTAATATATGTAAAATAAAAACTAAAAAACCTTAAAATTATAAATAAGATAATAAATTTTTTATTAATGGGGAAGTATACATTTTTTTTATTGAAGAGTGCCTATATATTAATCAAATAAGATATGATACAACTTAATCATACAAAAAAAGAGGGTGAAAAAGTTACATTCCATGAGTATAATCACATCGAGATCAAAAACACCTTAGGACAAGTCTAAATAGTGGTAAAAAATGACTACACCTACCAAAAAAATATCACATCAACTATATGATGGTAAAGTAGAGAGAGCAAGGAACAAATAACAATAAAGAAAAAAATTAAGTAGCCACAAAAAACATGGATGTTAGGAGAGGTGGTGGAGACGATAGGTCTTGAGGCTTACTACCCCATCTTCTCAGAGCAAGAGGATCCTCATCCATAGGTAAGGGCTCCCAATCAGTTTTTTACTAAGCCTCTAATGTCTCATATTAATTTCTTTCATATAAAATTTTTGGATCTAGGCATAGAATCTTGCCTTAGGGGGGAGGACCCCAGCCTCTGATGTCACCATCCTGAAATGGGGGAGTAGATCCCTAGCCCTTGCCATCACCTCCAAATCTAAATGAGCCACTTGGACCACCATGATGAGAAAAAGACCAATGAGGTGGTGACCGATGAGGAGAATGAATCTTGTGTCTCATTCTGGATTGTTATTATTGTGGCTAACACCCTCATCCTCAAGGAGGCATAGGATGCCATAGGGACTCAAGATGTTCATGGTTGACCATGCATGGGGCATTTCCCCAGTGGTCGAACAAACATTGGAGGTGGTTGAGTTATAGGCATACCTTGTCTATTTGACTTTGAATCTGAAGAGTAATATTGGATAGAACAATAATTTTTTTAGTAACAGAAAAACTATGTTCTAATTCTTCATGATTAAAGCAAGTATAATTTAAAGCTTTTTAGATTTGAAATAATATATCAACTCAAAACATCTATCAAAATCAGTTATATTTTTATTGGAAATAGAGATGAGTCCCCCAATAGAGCCATCTTCCATGTGAAGAATTCAAGTCAAAACGGATAGAAAAGAAAATAAATCTAGTGCCATAAAGATTGTGCATGAGAACAAAACCAAAAAAGGTGATTAAGAGTCTCTGGTTGTTAACAAGCTAGGCAAATGGGTTTAGGGATGCCTAGATGCTTGAGCTAGTCACCCACAGGCAGGCCCTAATAAAGGAGACACCATAAAAAATATGCTTTTTTGGGCTCAATAATAACAGACCACACAATGTTAAAATGTTGGGCCCAAACCCCATGTCTGGAATGGAGATTCTATTTGAGGTTGAGAATTTCATCTAGAATATGCTAAAGGGATAGTAAATGATACCCTAAGGAGAGTACTAGGTGAAGGGGTGGTCATAGGCCAATGTTAATGCTTCCACTAAGGAACAAGAGATTTGAATCCTATTTTATGCAAATACTCATTAGGTATGGAACCTTGAATTTATACAATAGCCTGTGCATTTGAATTCTTTAAATTAAATTTATTATAAAATTGTTTCCAAGTGAGCTAGGCCCTGTTATCCTTGTAAAAAAAATCACTAATAACCTTCACACCTTTCCCAAAGAACCTTAACCCTTTAACCCCAAAGAACTAAGGCATAGGGAAAATTGTGAAAATTTGAACAAGGTGACCACCAGAGGGATTGAGAGTTAATGGAGAGGCCATTCCTAAAAAACTCACCTACCTAGTTAAGGTGAGGATTAAGCTCTTCGCAAGCTTTCTATAGAATTTGAATTAAAAATGTACCCTTGATTTTAACAGGAACTAGGGTTATGAGTAGAGAGTGAAGTCCTAGGCCTTACCAAGCCTTTTTACCACATGGGAGTCCCTAAGAGATACAATGAAATAAAATAATCTTCCAGGATTCACCCCAAGTAAGACATATGATAATCCATTTGACATTAAGAGTAAGGCTTAGAATTTTAATATCTAGGATACCTAGTCTTGTGGCTTCCTTGGGTTGGTAACATATATTCTAAGCAACTATGTAGAAACCCTTATGACCCTCAGAGTTAACCCATAGAAAATATCTTAGATTTTTTTTTGATTTGATGTAATCAACATTATAATGGGACCAACAAGAGGAATAATACACATGAGTAGCTGCAAAGACTTTAGAGCAAATTTTATATTTTCCAATAACAGATAGAGGCTTGGTGATCTTAAAAAAAAAAATCAACTCTCTACACCACATAAGACCATAGTTCATAGGGAGAGGCTTGAAAATGAAAATGGATGCCAAGAAACTTAAAATAAAAATGGATGGCAAGAAACTTAAATTAAAGCCATGGAAGAAAATATTGCCATTGATTCCCTCCATCTAAGGAGGTTTGGGGCCCAGAGACTAACGGTAACATTGAGTCTTCCTCTATTGGATAGATGAACCTGAATATAAATAAAAAATATTGAGACATTCCATGGCATCCCTGATAGACTCTTCTTCATCTTAAAGAGTGAGAAAATAATCATCCTTGGAGTGGGCATTTAAAAGATGTCTATAAGACTGAGGGAAGAAGATACCTTTCACCAAGTCCCTAGAAGCTTAATTAGCTAGGAGGTAGCTAAATCCTTATACTACTAGAATATATAAATATGGGGATAAAGGACATCCTTGTCAAATATAATGAATAATTTCAAACTGAGAGGATTGGTTGTCGTTGATAGTGATACATGTCCCATCATCCTGAAAGAGCATGTTAACAGTCTAAATGAATTTGGGGGTAGAACCAAGTGCCTGCAACATGGTAAGAATGAAGGGCCACTCAATACAATGATAAACTTTCTTAAAATCAATCTTGACAAATAAAGCCTTTTGATTATAAATCTAATCCCATTCCATACCTTCTTAGATGGTAATGACATTGTCCATAATGAATCTATTATGAATGAAGTCAGTTTGCTCACTCTTGAAAATTAAAGGGATAATGTGTTTGACCCTAAGGGATAAATACTTATCAATAATATTATAGGAGACATTGAGAAAAGTAACAAGCCTCTAGTTGGTGATAATTTCAGCATCACCAGTTTTGGGAATAAACTTGATGTTACCCTAGTTTATAAGGGATCCCAAAGAGTTAGTTAAAAAAACTTTAGAATAAATTAGGTGAAGATCGAGACCAATAGTATTCCAAAATGTTTGGTATGAATCACATGGGAACCATCAATTCTTAGGGATTTTTTAGTTTCCATTTACTTAACAGCCTCATGGAGGTCATTTAGAGATAAGAGCCTATCACAAACAACTCTTTTAGAATTGGAAACTTTGTAGGGTACAACCTGGATGCATTAATGGAGAGTCACCACCCATTCTGGAGAAGAAACTTATGCTGATAAAAAACCATGGTAATGATGTACAAAATATTAAAAAAATTTAGGAAGTTTAGTAAGTTGATTGTTCCCTTCTTTTATAGCTTTGATTCTATCAGCAGTTCTCCTAGAGCAAAGGAGGGCAAAAATAATGAACCCAAAAATTATCAAGACAAAAAAATACAAATAGGCCAAGATTCTAAACAATAACATGTATTGATTCATATTGAATGAATTGAAATAATTACAAACCCAAAATATGCTTAAATAATCCTTAACTTGAAAATTAGAGTTGACATGTAAAAAAAATAAAAAAATAAAAAAAACTAAAAAAAATCTATTTTTACCTGCCGCTATTTATAGTAAGTTTTGCATGCAAGCACGTGCGGCTCTAAAAATTTCTCAAAATAACTTAAATACTAAAATTCACCTATGGGATGAAATTCAACTAAAATTGACGTCTGGTTCTAAAAATATAAAATTTCTAAAAGTAGAAAATTCCTAAAAAAATCATTAAATGTTAATTTTAGACCCTCAAATGATCATGTTTGGCCTTCAAAAAATATTTAAATCAAATCTAAGAAGATAGAGTGGCTTAGGAACGAATAAAACTATTTTATGTGGTTATTTTGGTGCATGCAAGAAATCAAATGGAGTTATGACCTCTGGAAGGTTGGCCTATTTTTTATGCATCATTCTCCTCTAGTTGAAAATATCTAGCTCCTATGAGTTGGCCTAATTATATTGATGCCATTTGTATTTATAAATCTTCCTTAGCTCCCATTCTATAATCCAAGTGTTGTCTTCTTTCTAAAATCCTTCCCACTGTACCAAATACCTGTTATAATTCATTTGCTTTGTGCTCACTATCTTTATATCCAAAACTTGCACTATTTTTTCCTTCTTTTTGTTTGAAACTTATTGCTCATAATTTACCATTTCATATTCACCATATTCTCCATGGAATTCATATAAATACTAGATAGATACCAAAATTTTAATGGTAAACTCACCTCATATGTGTTATCATTGATTATCTTCACAATTCTGCATGGCCCAATTTTCTTGTATTTCAACTTATTGTACGTGTATTTTGGAAATATTTCTTTCCTCAAGTAAACCATTACTAACTCTCCTTCAAATACCTTGGATCTCCTTTTGACATCTATTGTTGATTTATATTTCTCATTACTTTATTGAAACCTTTATCTTACTCCTTGCAACTGGTACATATGCTTTGCAAACTCTTCTCATAATCACTAATTCAATCTATAATTGGAAATTATACCAAATATAAAATACCCATAGGATTTATCCCATTAAAAATTTAAAATTTTGACTTTCTTGTTAATCTATTCACTAAAGTGTTAAATGCAAACTCAGCTTGTGGTAAAGCCATGTCCTATTGCTTTGGCTTCTCTCCCACTATGTATCTCAATAAATTTCCCAAGCTCCTATTCACAGCTTCTATCTGTCCACCTGTTTGTGGGTGATATGCACTACTAAATTGTAGTTTAGTACCCATATTCTTCCACAAAGTCCTCCAAAAATGACTTAGAGAATTTGTGTCCCTATCTAAAGTAATAGTTTTTGGAACACCATGCAATCTCATAATATCCATAAAAAATAATTATGCAACTCTAGTGGCATCATTGGTTTTCTTACATGAAATGAAATGAACAATTTTATAAAATTTATCTACAACAACAAAAATTGAATAATTACCTCTTTATGTGTTTGGCAGTCCCAATACAAAGTCCATACTCAAATTTGTCCACGGTCCTCTAGAAAATAGTAATGGCATGTATTGTCCAATATTTTATGCATGTCCTTTAGCCACATGATATATTCTACACCTTGAAACATACCTTGTCACATCTCTCTTCAGTTTTGGCTAAAAATATTTTTCCTCCACCAAAGCTATTGTCTTTGTCTTACCAAAATGTCCAGCCAAACCACCACTATGTAATTATCTTATTATATTGTCTTGTAGAGACCCAACTGGAATACACAATTATTTTCCTTTGAAGAGATAACCTTATTACATAAGATAGTCATCATGAATAGCCTATGTCTCACTTGTTAGTGGATTCTTTCACTTCTCAACTACCTTTCTAAAATATAGATCAATACCATATAATTTTTTAATAGCTTCAAATATAACTACTTCACTCACCATAGTAGTTAATTATGCTACCCTCCTACTCAATCCATTATCTACTTAATTTTTTTTCCTGATTTATGCTTCAACACAAAAGTATACCCCTACAAGAAATAAACCCACTTTGCATGCCTACTATTCTACTTCTTTTATGTATTCACATACTTCAAAGCCTCATGATCTGTAAATAGTATAAAATCCTTAAGTACCAAGTAATGCCTCCAATGTTTTAATGCTTGTATAATTGCATAAAGTTTAACATCATAAGTAGAATATTTTTTTCTTACCTCATTCAATTTATCACTGAAATATGTTATTAGTTTTCCTTCTTTACTTAGCACAACACCAATTCCGAAAAATGAAACATCACAATCAGCCTCACACACTTTGTTAAAATCCAACAATGTTAAA
The DNA here is from genome assembly GCA_037957365.1 of Torreya grandis. NCBI lineage: Eukaryota > Viridiplantae > Streptophyta > Pinopsida > Cupressales > Taxaceae > Torreya > Torreya grandis. The sequence continues at coordinate 2,857,321 of JARHVA010001597.1, read as the reverse complement.
ATTGGTCTTTCTATAATTTTCTTCTTCAAAAATTCAAAGATTTTTATGGCTACTCTATTCCATGTAAATTCCTTCCCTCTCATGCAATCTATTATTAGTGCCACAATACTACTAATTTTTTTAATAAATTTTCTGTAAGAAGTTGTTAAACCATGGAAACTTCTTAAATTTGCAATGCTTCTTGAAATATGCCACTCAACAATTGCTTGTATCTTTTTTTCAATCATTTTTACACCATCTAATGAAACTACAAATCCCAAAAATACCAAATTGTTCTATATAAACCTGTACTTCTTTAAATTTGCATAAAAAATCTCATTTATTAACAAATCCATTACCATTCTCAAATGTTGTAAGTGTTATTTAGTCTTATTGAATATCAAAATATCATCAAAATAAATAACCACAAACTTACCAATGTATTCTCATAGTACTATATTCATCACCCTCATAAACATGCTAGGTGCATTAGATAATCTGAATGACATAACCATCCACTCATATAATCCATCCCTAGTATTGAATGCAAGTTTCACTCATCTCCTTCATGAATTAAAATATGATAATAACCACTCCTTAGATGAATCTTGGAAAAATATTTTTCTCTTGAAAGCACATCCATCATATCATCTAAACGACGTATAAGAAACCCATACTTGATTGTAATTTTGTTAATCACTCTACTATCCACACACATCCTCCATCCTCCATATTTATTTGGAGTTAGCAAAGCTATTGTTGCACAAGGACACATACTCTCCCTTATCACCTTCTTCCTTAGCAATTTAGTAACCTATTTATTTAATTCTACATGTTCCCATTGGACTCATCCTATAAGCTGCTTGATTGGGTAGAGATGATCTTGAAATCAAATTAATGTGATGTTGAATATCTCTCTTCAATGGTAAACCATCTGGTAACTCATCAAGCATAAGATCTACATATTCTTTCAATACTCTTATTGCTTATGTTGGTATTGGCACCATTTATGTGTCTTCATTCTTTGCTATTGATGCATAGCAACAACCTGTTGCCTTCATATCTTGGATAAATTATTTAGTAGAGAGCATTCTTTTTATTTTCTCTTCCTCTTTAAGAGGTAACAAAACCACCTTTGTACTACCTTTCCATAAAGTGTACGTGTTCCTTTCTCCATCATGAACTAATTTCATATCAAATTGCCATGGTCTTCCAAATAGCACATTACATGTATTTATTAGACTAACATCACACCATATTACATCATTATAACTCTTCCCTATAAAATTTTTGATTAAGCACCTTTTATCTACTATAACATCAATCCCTTTCTTAAACCATGAAATCCAATAAGGATTAAGATGCTTTTCACATTGCAGATTTAGTTTTTCAATCATTTCTTTAGAAACCATATTTTCACAACTACCACCATCTATGCTTATTTTGCATACATTTCCACCCAAAGTACATCTTGTTTAAAAAATATTTGATCACAACCATAAATCACCACCTTATTTTTTATGCACTTGATCCTTCCTTGGAGTGATTATGGTTCTTCTCACCATGAGATTCTCTCCAACATCTACTGGTGCAACTTCAATATTTTGCTCTTTTATTTCAGCCTCAACTAGATTTACTCTTGGGTGATCTTCTTACCTCCTTTCTTGATCTTGTTAGTGTGGACACTCAAACAATTTTTTCCCTTCTTATCCACATCTATTATAGACATAATATCTACATTGATTCAGAAACCATCCTCTAGCACCACCATAACCTTGTCCTCTCTAAAATCTTCTTCCTCTTTGTTGGTATTGAAAACCTTGCCTATTATCATATTTTCTTTCTACACCACATGATGATTCACATTTATTTTCATTAAAGACACCTCTAGTGGTATAAAACCCACCTCTTCCCCTTATTTGAGATCCACCTCTTTTTGGACCAAGAGATGTCTTGAAATTTTGTCTTTTTTTTTTTTTTTGCCTTCAAAGCTAATTGATAAGCCTCCTCATGTTAAGTATTCTATGCATGCTTAATTCATCTTGAATATAAAATTTCAAACCATTTACATACCTTGCATTGATATTCTCTTTTGTTTCATCACACTCCACTCATATGAAAAGATTATAAAATTCATCTGTATACTCTTGTATATTGTGATCTTTTTGCATTAAATTCTAAAATCTTCTATATAGGGTTTGTGCATAATCCATAGGAAGAAATTTATCCCTTAGATTCTTATCCATATTTTTATATGAATTAATCTTCTCTTTACCTTTTCTATATTCTTTTTCTGTAGGTGATCCCACCAAATCATTGTATGACCTTTCAATTTCACACATGCAAACTTTACCTTCTTGTCTTCTCTCATAGTCTTCCACTCAAAGAACTTCTCCATGCTATTCATCCAATATATTAAATCCTCTAGTTTTAAACTACCTCCATAATTTGGAACACCAACCTTGATTCCTTTATTTCTTCCTTCTAAATCTTGAACCATCCTCTCTTCCATCTATGATGGTTTTTTTTACTATTCATCTTCTTGTTGAGCTTCTTCATCATGATTTGTGTCATCCTCATCACCAACTTGCCTCCTTTATTGATTGGTGATAACCTATATTAATTATTTAACTTGAATCTATATCTATTTTATGGTCTAGTTCATCTATGCCATACCTCCTCATCCTCTCTCCTCCAAGATTCAAACTTGCTCTAATTACTAGATAATAAACCCAAAAATTATCAAGACAAAAAAAAAAAAAAAGGCAAATATTTTAAATAATAAATTGTATTGATTCATATTTAATGACTTGAAATAATTACAAACCCAAACCATTCTTAAATAATCCTCAACTTAGAAATTAGAACTGACATGAAAAAAAAAAAAATCTAAAAAAATGTCTATTTTTAGTTGTCGTTATTTATAGTAAGTTTTGCATGCAAGCATGCACAGCTCTAAATTTTTTTTAAATAACCTAAATAATAAAATTAACCTATGGGATGAAATTCAACTGAATTTGACATCTGGTTCTAAAAATATACAATTATTAAAAATAGAAGATTCTCAAAAAAAATCATTAAATGTTAATTTTAGACCCTTAGATGATCATGTTTGGCCTCCAAAAAATATTAAAATTTAATCTCTAAGTGGATAGAGTAGCATAGGGAAGAATGATTTTTTTTGATATATTCATTTTGGTGTGTGGAAGAGATCAAACAAAGTTATGGTTCAAAATTTATGGCCTCCAAAAGGTTGGCCTATTTTTTTTGCATCAAAAAAAGACCTTAAAGAATTTGTCTCAAATTTTAAACTAGTGCATAAGAGATCATAGCTAAGATATTATGGCCTTATGATTCTCCTCAATTTGGAGTTTATGTCTCCAATCTACCACTTGAGTTTGGAGGTGAACATTGAAAGATGACTGCTCTAGTTCTTGTAAAACCCGAATATATTTATGATTTATAGAATTGTGCAAATCCCATCTGAAATAGGTTGATTGCTTGCCATAGATCTACATAAAGGTGAAAGTGTGAGAAATATCATTTGACCACCACTGAATCTAGATAGTATCTCTTTCTATCTAAGGGACTAAGTTCTAAATTTTGATAATATGCCCCACTATTCTTTCATGCTTGAGGTGAGTAATATTGAGATAGAATTGTGTGGAGGCAGGAATATCTTGAGGTGTGTTCCACTCAATATTAAAGTAAATAAGGTGATAATCTAATAAAAAAGTATTAAGGATGACCAAAACTAGCTTGTCATGAATCAAGGCAAAATATAAAAGTTATTAAGGATGACCAAAACTAACCTGTCATGAACCAAGGCAAAATATAAAAGATTTTTGCCAACCTGTAAAGCTCATTCGAGGTGTTAAATTACCTTATCTTCTCCATATGTAAATTTGGACCAAGTGAACAAATATGTCTCTAAATTTTCTCACTAGTAATGGTTAGGATCAAACATCCCAATTTTTTTGTGCATATAAAACTAGGCTTCACACTCACCAGTGTACCAATGCATTAAAAGGCATCCTTCTTTATCCTCAATCAATTCCACCATGTTGAAATCACCACAAAGGATCCAATATGAAACTAGAATTGATTTGGAAACATACACTTTTAAATATAGAAAAAAATAAACAAAAAATTGATTTATCGCTCTTGATTTTAAAATATTATCTATAAACGAGTTCAAAATTATCTAATTTTACTTTAATATATTGGAGATATGTTTTTAATCCACACTCTAAAGTCATATAAGAATAGAAATATAACTAGGATATATATAGCAATATTTTATTTTTATTTATTCTTATATTAATGCTAATAACATTATATTATTTTATTTTTCCATGGATTCAAAAATCTTTCTATTTTTGAAATTAATTTAGAATAGAAATTAATGTTTGAATTTAACATTTGCTATGTTATCATATTGTTTGTGTGTGTGTGTGTGTGTGTGTGTGTGTGTGTGTGTGTGTGTGTGTGTGTGTGTGTGTGTGTGTGTGTGTGTGTGTGTGTGTGTGTGTGTGTGTGTGTGTGTGTGTGTGTGTGTGTGTGTGTGTGTGTGTGTGTGTGTGTGTGTGTGTGTGTGTGTGTGTGCGCGCGTGTGCGCGCGCGCATGTGTGTGTGTGTGCACGTGTGTGTGCGTGCATGCGTGTGTGTGTGTGCATGTGTGTGTGTGTGTGTGTGTGTGTCTGCACACGTGTGTGTGTGCGTGCGCATGCGCGCGCGCGCGCGCGTGTAAATATGTCTATCTTAAACCTTATGAAATATAAAATATGTAAAATTTATTAAGTGCTCAATCAAATATCTAAGGAAATAGATAAGAAGATAGTGATCTCATTTTGTTTAAACAATAAATTTAATATTTTAATATAATTTATTTATAGAAATACAGATCCACAATTTTCAAGCACACTATACCAAAATATGTATCTAAATAAAGGAATATGCATGGATCTTAAATGCTCTTAGTTCCCTATCAAAGTTGTACAAACATTCATGGTGAATAATAATAATTAAAAACTAAATTTATTACTTTAATCATGTACTTATACACTTCCACATCTTACCTTACTTTTTAATGATTTTAATATTTTCATGTTCTAATTAGATGAATTTACTAGTATAAACTCTTAAAGGTTTTGGTTTTGGGTTGTATGCTAAAAAAATTACATTAATTTGTTAGATCCTTGAAATTTAAAAAATATATATCAATAAAGAATATTTTCACAAAAGTAAATAACATAAAAAATTCCTCAAAAGTGATCAACAATAAAATTTTACATATAAAAAGTATAAAATTAACATTAGATCTAAAGCACACAACATTAACCCACAAAAAACTTAAATCTACATTTATGCTATGGCCATTTTTGTGATGATAAAAATGTTAAAATTATTAATGAGATAATGTAAGCCAAAATTCAAAAATTAGTTCCACAAAATCTACAACTCCTCCAAGTTATGATACCTAAATGTCAATTATCAACTAGATAAAATAACAAATGAAATCTCACCTCCCATGAATATGATATCATTAGATTGATGATCTTAACTAACCCTCAAGCACAAGTGAGTCCAATAAACCATGAATCTACCACACAAACTTATTAATTTAGAGATAGTCTTCAAACCTATTTATTACCAAATTTAGGATAAAATTGACCTAATATATAGGTATTAGGATCTATTTATCCAAAAAATGCAAAAATAAATAATACTCACAACCCAAATAGGCATTATTACAATTCCTAGGTGATTTAAAATTTAAGCGATTTATAGAATGTGGAACCCTAGGTTGTTAAAGGGGTAGAATATTAAATTAAAGAATGAATATATATTAATTATAACCACCAATTTGTATAATAATTGAGTTAATCTGATTATTCTAATAATAATAACGAATCACACAAATATGTATTTATCTAGAAATTGACTAAGACAAATAAATTAGACATTGAAAACTAGTCCAAAAGCTAATCAAAGTGTCTTAAATTAGAAACATGTCTCATAACTCCTCCTAGATAGTAGCATAATACAATAGTATCCTCAATACCACAATTGTGTCTTCTTGCTGAAAACTATGTGAACTTATAGGAATAACCTCACCTAAGTTTGAGACACTTGTGTCTATGTGGATGAACCTTGATTCACTACCTATGACCTATTTTTAACTAATTTAGGAGAAAACCTTAGACTTCTATATTGTTATAGTATTTGAGGAACACAAGTAGAAAAAGTGTAATTTTATTTGGATATGCTAGATGTGTCCTCAACACCCCAGTATGTTGAGAGTTGCATACATACCAATACCTCAAGTTAGGATCAAGACACATGTAGTTCTCCCATCTAAGTGTTTGGTGCAAATGCAAGTGAATACTAGTATGAGTGTCGAATTGAGCTTTTTGAGTGTTCTTGAGACTAAAATTCTAAGTAATTTGAACTTAGGAGAGTTGTAGATGGATATATGCATAAATGAGGAAGAATAAGGATCAATGACCTTGATTTTCATAACTCTTTATAAGCTTGTTTGTGTGTATTTGCATCGTATTTCCATCTAGTTAGTAAAGGGATAAAAATGGTGTATATATAATAATTGGGTGCATGTCAAGATGTGATTTAAGTCTAGACTGACACTAAGGTGCTTTAAGAACTATAAATATGTTTGTTGGGGTTAAAAAGAGGTAAGGGATATTAGCATGATCCCTTAGTCACTAGTATAGTGCGCTAGTGTCCAAGTGGTATAATCTAGGGAACTAGGGTCTTGGATGCCTAGGGGAAAGTCTGGGACTACTTTTAGAATGTTTAAGGATGGGTTAAACCCACACAAATGTTGAATAAGTATGTAAAAAGGACCTAAGATAGTTCTAGCACTAAGATAGGGGTAGGGTGGTCTCAAATAACACTCAATAAACTAAAGTGACATTTCATGTGACTAATTTACCCCACTTTTTTATAAATACAAAAAATTGAAATGACTAGGATAAATGAAAATGAAGTGTACTTGGACTTACCTAAGAGGAAAATCCTTTGAATCTGAGTCTGAAAATGTGAAGCATGCTCCATTTCATATCTTTTAAATGAAACATGATTGAATCAGTTCCTATTTAATAAATATCAAAAGCAAAGACAAAATTGAGTAAAGAGATACTAGAGAGAGAGAGGAAAGGAATGAATACACCTCATTGTGTATATAAACCAATACAAGAACCTAGTGACATCATATATGTGTAGATGGTGATCAAATGATGAATAAATTGGACTGATCTAATGGCTTACTCAATCCTCATGTGTGGGTGGCTCAATAACTCAAGATGGCCTTGAATCCATCATTACCCACCCTTTCTTGGTGGATTATGAATTTTGAATAACTTGGATTAGATTGATGGCTTGACCAACCCTCTTATGTAGGTGGCTCAAGAACTCAAGTAGGTTATGACTCCATCATTACCTACCCTTGTGTAGTAGTTTCATTTATAACTGAAACTATGTAACGTAACTAAAGTTGTGTGATGTAACTGAAACTATGTAGGATGGCTCTAAGGCCACTTGAAAACTCTAAAATGAAAAATGACTTAGGGGCCTCTCGGGCACTCAAGTATGTATCTCAGAGACTACTTGGTAATTTCAACCATTGCATATGGAGTAAGACATCAATATGGTGCAAAAGTAGTGAAAATGATGTTTGGATTAAGAACATGGAGAATGACATGAAATTTCCCATTCCATCTGATCAACTAGTACATAAGTGATAAAATGGAAACAATGTGTTGCACACATCCCCCTAAGTCTAATATATATGTATATGATTATGGATTGAGTTATTGTAATATGTATTTGAGCATATCTAAAGCTAAAATATAAGTGATCGTGTTATGTATGATGCCCCTAATCTAATCAAACTAGTATGATTTTATGCAAAACTAATAATAAATTGAGCATAACTAATAATTTGTGACTAATATTATGCAAACATGAGCTATAACTATTATATGTTTTTGGCCAATCTAGATTTTCTTATTTTGGGGGTTATTGTGCAATAGTGTGGTTCCCTAGATATTATCACACCACATTAGTGTCTACTAGGTTGTGCTAGTGTCCTTTTGTACTATTTTTGTGTCAAACTATAATTGATCTATGTTTGACTATTTTTCACTATGTTTTCTTGATTTTGTGTTTTATAATCCATGTCTATGTGTTGAAACTACATTATAATCGCACCTAGGTAGCCTAATCTCTATAACAAGCCTATGTGAATGCCACCTCTTTTGACATGAGATGTTGAAATTATGCAATAACTATCCACAAAGTAAAATATATGAAACCTATATGTTAGCATGAACATGTATGATATCTACATGATAAATCAATATAATGTGCATACATGACATCATAATTTAAAATAAGATGAGCATAAGTTGGTAATGTATGATGTATGTTGGATATAGCATTCACATGGTTGTCAAGATAGATATAACAATGTAATAATGAATATAAATAACAAATATGAGTATAATCTAAGTAAAATACCTAGGGGGATGGGGCATGATGTCCATCAAGGAAACCAAGGATCAAGGGGATATGCATGAGGTCCCTCATGACATCTTGTAGATGTATTTCGATTACACTATGAATTCAATAATGCAAATCCAAACTCAAAATGCAACTACTCAATAGGAAGGATTTATGAAGACAAATTAGAATGATAATAAGCTCACCAAATTCCCTTGCTCCATGTCACCTCCTTCCAAGACTTTAATGCATATGATTTAGACTTAGATTCTTGACTAAATGATAGCTTGATGTTGGATGCTTGATGGTTGATAATGGATGTGCTCTGGGATTTATAGAGTGATTTTGGCATGGTTTTATTATAGATTCATGAGTTTCATTTTGGAATGGTTTCCCTACACATATTCTAGATTCAATTGCATTTTGGCATGGTGTTAGTATAGATTCTCAAGTTGTTTTACATGGAGGAGGAGGTTGTTTAAATAGGTCAATGGATGGAATTCTAGAGGTATTTTTAAAATATTGTAGGCCTCTAGAATCGGAGCCTTCTAGAGGGTTAGAGAGGTTTCAAAAATTTAGAGATTTATAATTGGGTTTAAGGGATGATTAGGGAGTTATATAAGGATTAATAGAGTATTAAGGTTCATAGGGTGGTAGGAAAGGCTATGGAGATAGATTAACTAGGGCAACAGGTGGGTGATTAGACTATTTTTGAATTTAAAATTGGCTAGTGGGATTAGTGAATAGCTTAGTAAGTAATGGGGGTTAATTAATAGCTTGATAGTATGATTAATTGGGGTTTTAAATATGCCAAAGGTTTTATGGGATGTATAAATTGGGTATGGGTGTTAGGCTAAAGGTGAATATAGCTAGGAAATATGAAAATTAAGTTGTATTAGTGGTAATTATTAAAATTAGCAAGACAAGCATATTTTAATGCATACATTTTGTCCCTCTTAAAAAGGATATTAAGAGTGGATGAATTGGAAGGAGTAATGTTATTTCAAAAAAAAACCATGTCATGGATGAATGTTAGTAGATGATTATAGGGGATATGATGCCCCCTCAAGGGAACATGCAGGGAAGAATGAACTAGGTGGTCACTCAAAAGAAGAAACGAGGGGTGGGATGTGACAGAGGGATGAGGGGATGGAATGGTAGATGTGGAATAGAAGATGAATAAGATGAGGTCAACATTGAGCAATGAGCTACAAATTGATAATGATGCCCCTGAAAAGGACACATGCATAGGGAATAAAGATGATAGGTGTCACGATTGTAGACACATCCCAAGGGGGAATCAAACATAAGAGGATAATGATAAGACTAAAGGGCCACAAGATTTAGAAATATCCCAAGCAAGGATGCATGTAAGGGAGATTTATTGGCTAGGATAAGACTGATGATATGATTAATGTTAAGGATGGGTGTAGCTCAAATCTAGATTGACTAATTATGATTTTTTTGATAATAAATGATGTTATCAAGTGACCAAAATACTAGGGGATGAGGATAAATAATATAAACAGTGGTTGAGCTATCCTTGGTAATTGAAACATGGTTGAGTGCTTCCTACATAGTCTAAAAAGACCTTAGGCTGATGTAGTTTTGACTAGGATATGATGATGATGATGATGATTATGATGATGATGATGATGATGATGATGATTAGTGATTAGAAAAATATTATGATAAGGATAGCTAGGCTTGTTAGTGATTTTATGATATGATGTAGATGATGAAATAAATATGAAAGATTGGATGTTATTCAGATGGGTTATGATGGGGAGAAGGATGGTGAGATCAATCCATCATAAATGTCATAGAGTTCATCATAGTTTAAGTAATTGAAAAATATGTCACTTGGCAATATGCCCCATGATATGGATATGAAGAAGAGGAAATTTTACTAAAGTTCATGGGAAAGTATTAAACTCTACATCCTTGAAGGCATTTTGGGTATCCTAATAGCATCCTCATTCATTGCCCAATAGACAAAAGGAGACATGATGTAATCAAAATATAAGACAAACCAAGATATAAATAGTCATAAAAATAAGACAAACAATAAACAAGAAACACATACAAATATATATACATGTAGTACCCCAATGTCTTGCCTATGATGGGATGAGTGATTGGGTGGTGGGATTGTGGACTTAGGATGGACTTGGATTTAGATAGGATGATCATGATTAGGATTAGGCTAAGATGTTTCCCCTAGTTGAGGATAGAATGATGGATGATGTGATGGGGGTCTTTGATTACTGATTTGGTCTTGAAATCAAATCAAAAAGTGGCCAAAGATGGTTATTAGATAAGTGATGACCAAGGATTACCAACATATAAGGCCTTATAAGAGTCTAATATATCAAAGAGAATATGAGGTGATGGGATCAAATACCTTTTATACTATCAAAGAGTAATTGGATGGGTGATAGACATGAAGAGTCAATGATAAGGATAGTGATGGGATCAAGTACCTTTCAGACTAGCAAAGTGATGATTGATGGGTGCTAGCTGTGAAAATGCACTTGATAGGAAGTGATGGGTACTAGATAAAATTCTTGACAAAATTATGTATGCTAATAATAATTAGCCAAAAGGATGATGAAATGATGGGTGACCACTTAGATAGGTTTCCAAGACTAAATGTGGTATCCAAAGATGGGATGGATAGGAAGATAGGAGATAAATGGAGATGGAGATGGATGAGACTAAGGGATTAGGTACAAGACATGACATAATGTAATATTTTAGTTTTTTTAAATTTTATGATTTTCAGGGGTTTTTACATATTTTAATTTTTAATGATTTTTAGGATATATGTATATACACTAATATAAACAGGGTTACTAGGAAAGGGAATACCAATCCTAAAAACTAGGAGAAGGATGGAGAAACGATGGATGAAATGATAAAGGATGATGATAATGGGGACTAATGATGAATGGAATAGGGATAGCCAATGACCACATTGTGAAGGAACCAAATGGCTATTTTCCCATGTATCCATTGGAGGATATGCAAAGATGGTTTGAGGACATATTTCTCAAGACACCTTCCATTTTCTTATGAAGGTCAAGATAGGAAGGAATAAGAGAATACATGATATGATGTTGGATGATGGAGAGGGGCAATAGATCAAGGGATAATATGATGGGTGATATATAAAAGGTGGATGGAGGAGGATATAAACTGGATGGATTTTCCCCCAAGTGTTGAGGAATAATGCATATAATAGATTATTTTACCATGGCATTGGAAATTAGTTTTCATCATGGTACTTGGCCAAGGTGCTAAAAGACTGATTTTCATAATTACACAATTTTTTTATTTTTTTATGACTTTTTTGGACTTTATTTGGCATCTCAATTTATTAAATGATGGATGAGATGCAAGGTATAAAAAATAGATGGATTATTTAGCCAACACCTATTCTATGATGGATGATAGATGCCTAGATGTCTTAATGGCCTTTAGTTATTCTTGATGGTGACCCCTCTAGATATCTAGAACACGTATCATCATCACCCCTAGAAGAGACAATGTTACCCAGGTTAGTGATGTGGGGTATGGATGTGATTAGATGTTGATGGGGATGTAGTGGATTAGAAGGGATGATAGGATTGGGATATAATGGTGTGATGGATGATAGAGGATTAGGACTAGCAGTCACATACATCAGTGGATATGTGGGACATGTTTCATTTTATTGGTGCTAATTGATAAAAGACTTTAGAAGATTGAAGACACCTCAAATTTGTGGTTCATCTTTTATTTGATCATTTGACATATGATCAAACATATGATTTTGAGCATTTGATTATATTTGATTTTGGTTGCCCCCTAGTGCTTGATTTTGGGCTTCACTAGAGGAAATTGATTCTTGACTTGGAATATTATGATGATTTTGACTTTGATAGTCTCCTAGTACTAGTTCATAGGCTTCATTAGGGAGAGTTGCTTTTGGGTTAGGCTGATGATTTGATTCTTAATGACTTTGATTGATAGGATCAAGAATTATTTGATTATGATTTATTACTTTTGGAATATTATCTTAGACCTTTGGATTTTTGACACACATTATATTACTTAAGAAAGGGTCCAATGATGCATGCTCCTATTTGTCATTATAGAGGGAGGTAATTAAGTGATCATTGATAGGGAGAAAAGGGTCAATAGTGGATGAAGGTGATGCATATGGTATAATGATGTCAATGGGTGGTGATGGGGCAACATAGTCTTCATAGGGGTTCTTAAGAGACCTAGTTTTGACATTAGATAAAATCTCCTCAAGATTAACAAAAGGATCACTAGGACTAGCTACATCCAAAAGAGGATCAAACTAACTCTAACAATATTTGATAGATAAATCTTACAAGAACTCATTTATGATGTCATCATCTAGAATGGGATCAAAATATATGCTTGTTAATGAACCTAAGGTATCTAGATTATATATATCCTCTAAAATATAGGGATTATCATCATCAACAAAGGATGATGTTTCTAGTGAGGAATATGATGTGGATGTAGGTGTTGAATATGATCTAATGGAAGATAGTACCTCAAATGTTGACTTTGAAGCTAACATTAATGCACAAGATGCAATGCTATTAGTAGGAGAGTGCTTGCCTGCAATTAATCATCATCTTGGGGGATTTTATGTGATGAGTGAGAGGGAGATGATGGATGAATGATGGATTCAAGGAGAGGGTCATGGAAGGGTTCATGAGAGATGGAAGGACTAGGATCATGGGAGATAGACTCAACTTTGATGGAGGATTTGTTTGGATTTGTTTCTTGACCTTGGCTTGGAAGGGGAAGATCTTGATCATGATTGGTAAGGGAATCTTGGCCTTCATCTTTTTGTTTACCTAGGGATAGAGACTCATCTAGTTCTTTATCAATTATTATATCACCATAATCAATGAGGTCCTAGATAAAATCTTTAAAATGTTGATATCAATTAATGGTATACCCCTAGGTTTGATGGTATATACAATATTGGTTTTCATTATACCAAGAGTGCATAGGCTTAATAGGATCAAGATGTTAGATAGGTAGATAGACCATCATGTTAGTGATGAATAATTGTTTAAAAATGGCTTTCAATGTTATGGGAAGGGGAGTATAAGATCTTGCTTCTGTTTGAAAATTTTATGTGGAAGCATTGGACTTATGATTAAATGGTTGTAGATATGACTGGGTCAAAGGATTCAAAGTGGACAAGATTGGATTCCATTTGCTAGTATCAAAATGAGAAGTTGATGGTTTATGACTAAAAGATGGAGGATTGGTATGGGATTCACATGACGGGACTTGGATGGGAGGTGCAATGAGTGAAAGGGGATCAACACCTTTAGAAATTGGTCCACCCATCATAATGAGCCATAAAAGGATCTCATCCTTATTTTTATGTATGTATTGGTCCATGAAGGTAGGGTCTAATTCCATGGTGATGGTTGATAGGTGATGGATGATGTAGGTAAAATAGGGATTAGATAAGGTTTTTGAACAAAATAGATCAAAAAGATCAAGCTAGTATGATAAGTAATAATGGAGATGAGATATTTTAATGGATTTTAGACTATGATCAAATGTCAAATTGATAGTACAATATGTTATAATAACGTGTCAACAATGCATATTCATCAAGATATCAAAAGGATTGGGCATATGATGGGTGCCTAGATTCAAACTAGTAAGAGGATGATATGATGGGTGTTATTAATGAATAAGGAAAGATGAATTGGACTAGGTATGATTGATATTTGATGGGTTTCTAGATTGAAACTAACAAAGTGACAAGATGTTAACAAACTATTGATTATGATATTGACCAAGTGGATTACAGTTATAGGATGGTGATAGGATGATAGGCGAATAAGATGATATGAGGATTAGGATGATAGGATTAGCTCAAGACCTTAGACTAATTTTGCTCAAGATGGGATGGTAGGTGATGATGTGATGAATATGATTAAGATAATAGAGTAAGGATAAGTGAAATTATAGGTGATGATGAAAATGATAAGGGGTTAATGAAAGGTGGATGGTTTAGACCTGTATGTGACTTAGAAGCCAACTAGGATAAGATGATGTGATGACTAGATGGGTGATGAAGGCAAGGCCAATATAAGTGAAAGGGGTATAGAATTAGGATATGATGTGATTAGGATAGGTATGGGGTATGACTAATGATGAGTGATATCGAGATATGACTAGAAGGATGATTAGGATGATGTGGATGATAGGAGATAATGTAAGATATGCAAAATGATGTATAACAAGACAATTGTGTACAATAAGATAAACAAGGATATACAAGATGGTCTGTAGATGATTAGGACTATGGATGAGATGGATTTAGGATAAAATGTGAATGGTGAGACAAGATCAGATTAAAATATATGATAGGTTATGATTAAATATGTAAGGGGGTGATGTCAATAAAATGATATGGGAATGATCAAGACTATGGTGTGATTAATGGATAAGGCAAGGTCAAAGTGAGGTGTGATTGATTATGGATGAGGTGGTCTTATGACAAGGCATGAATAATATTAGGATATGGGATAATGAAAATTATATAAAAGGAAAGGGTGACAAAAGATGTACAAGATGATGAGGTATGACTAAGACAGGATGAAGATAAGATTGTATGATGAGGACTAGGGATGAAATGGACTTAGGATAGGATATGGATAATGAGACAAGATGTGATTAGGATAGGTGTTGAATGGAAAGATGAATAATAATTAGAACTAGAATGGGATATTGACAAGTAGGATGTACAATATAATAAGATATATACAAGGAGATGAAAATATAATATACAATACGATGATTAGGATGTATGTGAGAGATGGGGTGATGGTTAGAATAGGAGGAGATTAAGATAAATATATGTATAAAAAGATGATGTGATAATTATATATACTATGGGTCCAAAGTGATATGTACAAAAATATGATGGGATAAGGATATGCAAGACAAAATGTAGGTAATGAGATAATGAAACAAGATGATGATTAGGATTTATGGATGTATTAGACTTAGGACAAGATATGGGTGACAAGGTGTGACTAGGATATGTGAGAATGATGAGTGGGATATGACTAGATTAAAATAGGGGATGAGATAAGAAAATGATAAAAGGATATACAAAGATAATACATAGAATGGTATGATGACAAGGATGCATAAGATAATGATTGAGGGATGAAGGGAGGATAACTATGCTAAGATGGGATGAAGACAAGATGAGAGGGGACATGATAAATGGATGATATCAAAGGTATGAAAGATGATGGGATGATATGTCTAATAGGATAAGGATGAACAAGAGAATAAGATATGTTCTATGGGATGATGAGATGTAGGTTGTCTAAGATAATGATATGAGTGATGGAGATGTGGTCAATGATGAGATAGGGCCTATAAAAAGATGATATGTATAATGGGATGATGACTAAGATGTTAATTAGGATATGTAAAAAATAATGGATGGGATAGAGATGTACAAGGTGATAGAATGATGATGGAATATACAAGGTGATATGTACAAGGGACCTAGATAGGATTTTGATGGGTAAAAGGTTGACTTGACTCACAAATAGTATAGGTCTAACACGACACACACATAAGCCACAAACTATGATTAGTAAACTCAAGGGTGTGTAACTCGATGTCCACACCATCTAATGGCTACACAAATGAGGTTATAGACTGGTGACCCATTATGAAATCAACTGAACCCTCTCAACCTTGATTGCACTTGATGGTCACTTGGGTGATGTTACTGACACCAGTAGTGGAATATCTATTATAGCTAAAAGGTCCTATGTTAGGTTGAATGGGCTCTCTAAGGGCATCCCTGATATACATGAAGGTATGTTGGGGCCCAAGTTCATATAAGGTGATGTTTAATGCTTGGTTTAAAGAATTAACTCTTTTCCTTCATGGATGACCCATATGAGGTCAACTACTTAGCCTAATGACAACTGTCCCTGATTATTATACTCTACTAGAACATGGAGTGTGGTTAGCATGCAATGATGAAATCCACAACACTATCCCCTATAGATTAAGTTCATGCATGGGGATTAGTTCCACATCATGTGCTATCCTAGGGGAGAGGGATTCACAAATAGGCAAATCCACAATATGATTAATTAACCAACTAATTACCTATGTGTGATGAGAATGATATGAAAAATTATATACAGATCAACACACACACACAAACAAGTATTTATAATCAAGAAGACAATAATTGATTCAAATCAAAAGTTTGCAACTATGGTAAATGTTGAACAAAATCAATCAAAATGGCACCCCTTCTTGTAAGCACAAAGGGTTATAAATCAATATGGGTGCCTCAAAATCCATCCAAAACCAACGAAAAAGAAATATTAGTCAATTGACTACTACAATCTTACAAGTGCATAGGGAAATACTACAACTAGAATAGGTAATACCGCTACTAGGATCTAGTACCACTAAAGTCAAATGGTGGGATTATCTATAATACTATTAATGGAATAGATGAAACTATGAATCAAGAATAGATTCAAATGGAGGTATTGTAAGACTTGGACCACCTATGTCAAATTTATCCTAATAACTCTAAAAAAGTCTACAGATTAAAATAATTATAGGGATTTATTTTTAATATAATTAATGATAGGTAGAGGACTATAAAAGCCTAAACTAACTGTAAAAAGCCTAATTTAACCCTAAATATGATATCCTATGATACTTATACTCAAAATGACAATCTTACTATTTGTAGGGAAATCTTGCAACTATCAAAATAGTGGTATTGAATATTTTCCATAAATTAGTTAAACGGTGGTTCTAGAAACCTCTTTCAATTTTGATGGTCCCTGTAAGATATAATGTTCTCATGAGCTAAATACTTATATTTTTAAATGATAATAGACAAGATATGAATAAAAATGTTTGTTAGGGTGTGTTTGGACAAAAATGATATTTGGTCTTAAAAGATGATGTTTTGAAAACTTACTACACTCGATACACTTCTCTTCTTGCTATCAA
Source organism: Torreya grandis (assembly GCA_037957365.1). Classification (NCBI taxonomy): domain Eukaryota; kingdom Viridiplantae; phylum Streptophyta; class Pinopsida; order Cupressales; family Taxaceae; genus Torreya; species Torreya grandis. The sequence goes on along the minus strand of JARHVA010001597.1, from coordinate 2,839,756 downwards.
AAACTAGATTGAATATTGATGAGGCAATAAGAATTTATGAGGTAGGAATCTTACCAGTTTGTGATTATTAATCAATACCGCTACTTCAAATGATAATATCACTACTTATAGGTCAATACCGCTATTCTTATAATCATGATATTGTCAAAGACCAATAAAGCCTTCTCCTTGATTTAAAGTGGTCTTCCCAGCTCCTTTCCTACACACAGGTTAGACTATAGAAGATGATTAGGCTAAAAAAATATAGTGAGGTCAAAGACAACTAATAATATGAATTCAACCATTATTTATTGTAATATCTTTACTGGGATTTATGTTACCACTATTACTAGTGCAATACCATGACTTATAAAGTAACATGATTGTTGAAAATGTGTCAGTAGCCTTAGTTTTAGTAGAATATCACCCTGACCTAAACATATTAAACAAATACACCTTCCAACAAGGACACAGTTAGCTTGATATAGTCAAAATGCAAAATCCTCAACAAGGGACAATATCTCCACTAAAATTGCCAATACCATGAGTAGTAGGACAATACATCAACTATCGAAGTCAAAGTATTATCAAAACCTAAAACCCTTCTAAATCCCCTAACTGTTAGTGATCTAAATAATAATAACATGAGTCAAGATGATGATACTACTATTTAGGTTGACAAAATCATGACTTGTAGGGCAAAACCATGACTTTCTTGGAACATGTGAAAATGAAAAATTTGGCCTTTATTCCATGTCTAGTTAGCCCTGTAATTACTTGAAAAGATTCCAGCAAGTATATTAGCCTAAATAATAGGGGTTGGTCCCATCTTGGTCAACAAAATGTATATGTATTTTGAGTACACTATGAATTTAATAATGCAAATCCAAACTCAAAATGCAACTACTCAATAAGAAGGATTTATGAAGACAAATCAAAATGATAATAAGCTTACTAAATTCCCTTGCTCCATGTCACCTCCTTCCAAGACTTGAATTCATATGATTTAGACTCAAATTATTGACAAAAAAATAGCTTGATGGTGTATGCTTAATGGTTGATAATTGATGTTCTATAAGATTTCTAGAGTGATTCTAGCATGATTTTATTATGGCTTCATGAGTTTCATTTTGGCATGGTTTCCCTACAAATTTTCTAGATTCAACTATATTTTTCCATGGTGTTGGTATGGATTCTCAAGTTGTTTTTCCACGGAGGAGGAGGTTGTTTAAATAAGCCAATGGAGGGAATTCTAGATGTATTTTTAAGTTATTAAAGGCCTCTAGAATTGGATCCTTCTAGAGGGTTAGAGAGGTTTCCAAAATTTAGAGATTTATAATTAGGTTTAAGGGATGATTAGGGAGTTATATAGGGATTAATAGATTATTAGAGTTCATAGTGTGGTAGGAAAGGCTATGGAGATAGATTAACTAGGGTGGGAGGTGGGTGGTTGGACTATTTTTGAATTTAAAATTGGCTAGTGGGATTAGTGAATAGGTTAGTAGGTAATGGGGATTAATTAATGGTTTGATGGTATGATTAATTGGGGTTTTAAAAGGACAAAGGTTGTATGGGATGTAGAAATGGGGTATGGGTGTTAGGCCAAAGGTGAATATAGCTAGGAAATATGAGAATTAGGATATACTATTGGTAATTATAAAAACTAGTGGGGCAAGCATATTTTAATGCATACACATCTAAAACTAAATTTGAGAGTAACAAACAAGAGACAAGTGTCAATGCCATTATGCATACATGAAAACATATGTACAACACACACGAGGCATGCAAATTAGGCCAAGGGGATATAATACAAGGGATATGGGCACATGTCACTAATTTTGAGAAATAACAAACATACAAGGACATGTTCAAATCTCCACATACACATAGAGCAAAGAATGTTGGATTAGAGCCACATGGAAAGACATGTTCAAATGTCTACATACACAATCAAGAAGGCACACACAAGGACTTGGGCACATGTCCAAATCATACATATAGTGAAGGGAAGTGGTGTATAACTATGGAGAAATGGTATATTCAAATGACCTCAAATAGATGTAGAATAAAAGAGACACAATCAAATCTAAACTAGGAAAGTTAAAAATTAAAATATGCATGAACATGTGGTACAAATTTGTATAAATGTAAAGATGTACATAACTGAGGCTATAGTAGTATTAGTCAACAAAAAATATTAGTATAAGATGATCAATATCAAGATATAATCAATGCTAAAATTATGATATGGAATATAGAAATATGTAACATGTCAAACCAGAATCTATGTAGTGTGATGCCCCTAATGGGTAAGTGTATCAATGATGAAACTATGTATGTGCCCCCAATGGGTATATATTAGTAAATATGGAATTATGTAGATAAATTGAGTCCTATTAGAATCTTTGAATGCTCAAAAATAATAAGTGAAGCATGTATGTATGATGAAACCTACTAGACTATCATAGATAACATATACAGTATTAGGTAGATATAAGGAATATAAATAGGGAAATAAATACAATCTAAAATTTATAATTTTGGAATAATATTTTAATTTTTCTATAATTTGAACATATTATATTATTTTTGTGTTTTATGAGTATTATCTATATGCAAACAATCATGAAAATGAAACTATATACAAGTAGAAAGAATAAATGAAACTATGTACACGTAGGGAGGAAATACTAATTGATGAGTCTTGCAAGAGACTCGCAATCGATGTGTCACGTAACAAAGAGAGGAATAGTGATTGTTTATGATATGTGATGAAGTATCTAATATCATATAATTAGATGTACTAAGTGATATTACCTTGAACTAACTATGGAGTGGGGATATGAATCTATGGAGTTGAATAGACTAGCTTGTGAACTGTGGGACTCTTGGGGACCCATGTGGTAGTGGAAGCTATAACTAGAGTGGATGCTCTATGTTATGACACTGATCTATGTGGGAATAGGGTAAAGAGAGGCTCTCTAAAATCCAAAATATGTCTCTAATACAAGGTTCTCTCTATTATAGGTCTTCATGGGAGAGTATGTGTACATGATAATGCCATTGGAGTAGATCTCACCTTTACTAGTGGCTCAATTGATATCATATGTGTGCTAATAGACTATTGTATAACTAGTTTTGGAATAGGTAAAGGATAATTATATGGAAGGCCTTCAAATATAAGCACATAATTAAAATGTATATATTTAAGACATATGTGTATGGTAGATGGGATGGTCCAAAGTTATTGTATCCAAAGCCTACCTAATAACTTATAAAATATCTCTACACTAGGTACGACTATGAATTTGGTGGCCACATATGGGAGGCCAACCTATAATGGTAGAACTATCTCCTTGATGGAATTTTAAACATGGCCACTGAAGCCACAAATAACTATATTTATATGAGAAATGTCCTAATCTAAATAACCCATGTTGTAGAAGTGTAATCATACACATGTTAATTATTGACACAGTATCAACCATGACACTATAGATAGGATGATGATCAATGTAGGATCATGAAAATAGCTCATATAAATCTTAGTCATCATCAAATATATCATGATCTAATAAAGTGATGAGAGGTCTAACAAGCACTATTTTATGATACACACCAATTATATTACTAAGAGGGTGTGTGTCCCTCGTATGTGTATAATAGGATGTTGGTGGTGGATGTGATTGATAAGTAAAATGGACACCTAAATTATCAACTATCTCATTAGTTTTATGTTTTGTAAATGGATCTTAGAATATTTTAAATTCTTTTTCTTCTGTTGGTTGTGGTCTAGGTGCCTTTTTAGGAGTGTTGACATCAATGATATTAGCATCTATCAAATCTTGTATCTTACGTCACAAGTTAATGAATTTATTTGTAGTATGGATTGGTGCCCTATGATAAGCATAGAATGAATTGTATTCATAATTATTTAGAAGATACCTAGTTGTATCAACCTATTTGATGGGAGGGAGAGATATGACATTGCATTCTAAGAGTTGTTGACGAACATGTGGTAGTGATTCAGGAAGATTTTTGAAAATTCTTCTTAGAGGAGCTGATAAAACCATGAGAGGAGGTCAATCCAAAGCTACATTAACTATTGTATTTTGATCTCTCTTATTTTTATTTGGTCTCACCTTATATGGGGGATTATTTTAAATATTTTTAGTTGAATTTGATTTAGTTGTGTACTTTAATGTGTTGATAGAGAGAAGCTTGACTTCTCATTACATAACTATATGGCATAAATTTATGAATGATGGAAAATTATTGAATAGAATAGATTCATGTAATGTTGGTAATAAAATCTATTTGAATATATCTTGGATTTCTCTATTTGCCATGGGGCTAGTCATTTTTTTAAATATAGTTTTATATAACAAGACATATTCAATAATTGGCTCATGAGATTTTTGTTTGAGTTTAGTAACTTGACCATATGAAACCTTATCACTGATGTTGATTTAAAATTGTTCCAAAAACATATATTTCAATGGATTGAATTATGTGATGGTCTAATTAAGAATATCATAAAACCATTATAATTCATAACCATTTAAACTATGAGGGAATAACTTAGTAAGGATCCAATCATTAGACACATATTCTAAACATGTTGCATGTAAAGTTCATAGATGATGATATAGGTTACTCTTACCATCATACAAAGTAATATTGGATGCCACAAATATGGATGGTAAAGTAGTTTCTACTATATGATGTGCTAGAGGTGTATGTAGAATAACATGAGAATCCAAGGCATGAGATGGTCTAGTGGCACCTTGTTGAAGATGTAACACCTTAGACTTCAGATAATGGATCTTATGTATAAGGGATTGTACATATAGAGAGGAGGAATGTGTACTAGTTATAATAGGTGTTGCCACTAGTGAAGGGTAGGTTTTTTAGAATCTGAGTTGCCCCCATAGTAGGTGTAACTATATTAATATATATGGGGTTGGAAGATTGACCAAGTGATGTGTTATTTATAAGATCTTCATGGATAATAAAAATAACGCCATATTACATATCTGAATTTAAAAAAATGAAATCATGCAATTTTATTTTATTGGTTTCATCAAATCGTTTATTGAATTTTTCAATTTTAGGTTGGGAATTAGGAAAAAAATGTATATTTCAAACCTTTTAATGAATTAAATCTATGAAAAATTGAATAAATAAAATAATGAACCAGATATGATATTTTTAAATTAATTATTGAGCATAGAAAATAAAAGGATACAAGCCTTAAGAGCATTTAAGGCTAGTGTTTGGACACTATTCAATGTAAGTTGGGTTCACCAAATGATTTAAATTTTAAGTTATTTATGGAATGTAAAACCCTAGGTTGTTAAAAGGTTGGAATATTAAATCAAGGAATAAATATGAAATAAATACAACCATTGATTTGTATAATAATGGACATAATATGATTATTCTAATAATATCAATGAATGACACAAGTATGTACCTAGATGGACACTAATGTAGAATATGATAAGAGTGTTTCAAATTAGAAACATGTCTTAGAATGCCTCTTGGATAGTAATGTATTCCCCTGGATAGTAATGTAATATGCTAGTGTTTTCTTGTTAAAAACTATGTGAAATTTTAGGAATAGTCTCACCTATATCTATGTGGATGAACTTTGATGTGACCTATTTTTGACTAATTTGGGAGAAAATCCTAAACCTCCATATTGTTAGGTTATTTGAGGAAAACAAGTATCAAAATTCTAATGTTAGCTAGTTAGGCTAGATAAAACCTCAACACCCCATTGTGTTTAGAGTTGCCTACATACCAATACCTTGAGAGGGGATCAAACTCAATGTAGTTCTCCTTCCTAAATATTTAGTGCAACTGCAAGTGAATGCTAGTATGATTTATGGATTAAATTTTTTGAGTGTGCTTAAGACTATAAATCTAAGTAATATGAGCTTATGAGTGTTTTCTATGGATGTGTAGAAGTAAGGTAGAATAGGGATCGACGACCTTAATTTTTACAACTATTAATGAGATTATTTGTGTGTATTTGCATCTAATTTCCATCTAGTGGGAAAAGGGACAAAAGTGGTGTATATATAATAATTTGGTGCATATGGGTATATGATTTGAGTTTAAGCTAACAATAATGTGACTTGAGTACTGTAAATATGTCCAATAGGGTTAAAAAGAGGTAAAAGACAATAACACAATCCCTTGGTCACTAGCTCAATACACTAGTATTCAAAGGGGTATGCTAGTGTTTAGGTGGAAAAAATTGGGGCACTAAGGGCCTGGATGCCTAGAGGAAGGTCTTGGACTACTTTTCAAATATTTAGGGATGGGTTGGACCTACACAAAATCTAGATAAGGATCAAAAGAGGTCCTAATATAGGTCTAGGGCTAAGTTATGAGTATGGTGGTCTCAAGTAACATGTATTACACTCAAGTGACATATTATGTGACTATGATAGGGATACTGAAATGAAGAATGATGGGCCATAATTTGGTATCTAAGACATACAAAAATTTATTTTTTAATTTTATGATAATTCTAATTAAAATACATGGGTAATCTTATCACACAATCTAAGAAACCCTCCTTAATTCATCCTCTTTGTAAAGCTATCCCTCAAATAGATATGGATATCCACAAAACTTGGAAAACAACTAACAACCCACACAATTTCTTAGGATAAAAGAGGTGGCTCAATATCTCTAATATATAATACATCCTTAAAAATAACCCCAAAACTATTACTTAATTAAACTATAATATTTAAAATATAACAATAATAAAATTTCATTAGTAATCAGAAAAAATAACTACATATAAATTTTTAAAACATAATGCTTGATAAGCCATTTATAATTCATAAATAGAATTTTAGAAATAGAATAATAAAAGTAAAATAGCCAAGCAAGAAATTAAGAAAAACTAGAAAAAATACATGCTCCAACATATAATGATAATAAAATAAAAAGTGTAAGAGGCCTATCTTATTATCCTCAACTTGATAATTTTTTTCATCAATATCTAAATTAAAAAAATAGACTCGATCAACTAAAATGAGAGAATAAATACTAATAAACTCCTTAGGTTAACATTATAATAAAAATGACATTCACATAAGATTAAATTATAGATAAGATTTTACTTGGGAAATCCTTTTAGGAAAAAACCCAACATACTAACTACTTGGAGAGGTAGTTCAAGTTTTCTCCAAATTTAATGGAACATGGGATTACCCCTAGGCCTGTGGGTTGCTTATAGTAGGTGTAAATATCTATATTAAATGGATAACTACCTTGATATGTCTATTTAAGCTCATTTACCAACTAATAACTTGTTGAAATTAAAATGGATAGAGAGAACATGAAATAAATCTAACCTAATAGGATGATACACCAAATTAATCTCCACAAGACTACCAAGTACTTGCACTATGAAAGGTGAATCAAAAAATTGAACTCAATATCAAATGTTTCTCTAACATAAGTGGTTAAACATGAAGGTGATATGCAATTAACTTCTTAAGGTGGATGAATTAAATTATTGATTTTAGACACTGGTATTATTCATTACACTTAGAAACATACAAGAACACTAACTAAACTTCATGTAACCTATTAGAGAGTAGACTACTTGCACAAAACATGAAAGAGTAAAGTGAACACAAGGATGGATAGTTATCACTTAACATTCAACTATGCACTAATTCATGCACTTAGATAAGATGTTAAGAAATCAAAACTAGATTGAAATATTTTATTCAAAGGTAAAGATAGTACTAAAACTATCATGACTTCTCCATACCATATATGGATTACATACAAAGTTAAAAGTGGTTACTCATATAGAGAAGTGCGAAGAGAGAGAAAGAGAGGGAGATGTAGTATAAGAATATTAAAAGTGTATTAATTATTTAAAAAAAATAAATGGTTTATGTAACATTAATGTAAATATCTCCAAGGCCATGTGTCTCACTCTTGAAGATGTTCCAATCTCACAAGTGGTGTAAGGGTTACAACTTGGCTTGACACCTTGACCGACTTCTTTAAAATTGTCTCTCATTGCATAATAAGAGTGAAAAATGGGAATTCCAATCATTAATTCACCATGAAATTATCTTATATAACTCATTATACATCTTTTATTCCTTACAAAACTCCTCTAATTTGGTAGTTCATTGTTCATGTGCATAGGTGTCTTGAGACTCTTCATTTTCCATGCCTAGCTTGGTCTAAGTGGCCTAAAACTCGAGTTCATCTTATTAAAGTAAAAATATCTCCATGAATGTTCTTAAAATATGTTATCATATCAGAAATAAAAACTTTTTGGTTCCTATAACAACTCCCAATAGTTCATTTTGGCCTTAAGCCCTCACTAGGCCTAGTTTCCTTGTAACCCTAAAAACCTATAAACCTCCTTATGTAGGATAATGTAAGAAGGGTAATAAAAATATTAAGAAATATTATAGGACCCATTATGGACTTAAATCTCCATGTCAATTTCCGTGTTCATATTCTGAGTGGAAATCCATCTTTTCTTCCTTTCTCTCTCTCCTCAATTAGGCCTCATTGCCTAAAAACCTATTTTCTTGCTCCAAAATTCTCCCACAAATGTGAAATCACATTAAATAATGTGATTAAATTTACCTAGGACATCACAAAAATCCATGTAAATGTTTAGGTCCTGAGACCTTGTGGAAGTATGCAAGCCATGAAATGACCTAGTCACCTAGTCTCACTTTAGGTCTATTTGAGACTGCCTTGGAAAATGAGCCTTGTTTGATTTCCTTAAGAATATATTATTATTTTTTTATGGATTTAATATTTATTAAATATACAAAATTAACTCATCCAATGATTTTTAAGTTATCCCCTTCTTAAAACACCTATAAAACACCAAAAATCATGAAAAACAAGGCATTTATGGTAGTTCATACAACTTCAAGTATAGACCAAGTACATGTAGATAGCATAATTGGATTCCTCAACAACATAAAATAGTTTTAAGGAGAAAATTTGGCATTATATTTTATTTTGAGGTCCATTTTTATTAATTGGTCACTATCAGGGTTTTAGGAGGGTTTATGACCTATTTTGGGTCTTAACAATTGTTCATAACAAACAAATTACCAATTGATCTCATTACATGTCAAAAAACTTATTTATTTATCCCCCCCACCCCACCACATACTCCAAATGGCTCATATTCTCATGAAAAGTGTGAGAGGTGGTGTGAGTATGTGAAGTTTCTCCTTAGGTGGTAGTCTTAGCTCTCTTGAACTTGAGAGAGGTCAAATTTGAATTTTAGGTATCAAAACTAGATATTACTACTAGGAGAGGTTAAGAGACCTCCAAAAACATCTTCCACATGATTATATATGCTATGATAGTGATTATAACTCTAATATATACATTTGGTATACTAGTTAGGGGGTTTGGGGTTATGGGTCTATTACCTTCTTGCTAGCCCTCAAGGGTATTGGATTGAAGACTGAGGTTTATTACCACTTGAAAGTATATTGATAAAATTTTCATATATATCTGTTGCCTTAAGGACCAAAAATTAAGTTTGGCATGCTCATCTTATGATTTTGGTCCAAATAGACCCCCTGGTCTTAAGACTACCCCTTGCCAATAGAATGGGCAAGGTTTGAGATAAAACATTGGGTACATCCACTACCTGTATGGAATTGAAGTGACCATGGATGATTTATCACTTAGATTATACTTATGAAAGTATCAAAATGTTAATCTTTCTCATGACTGGCTACATATTCTTATGTGAGAACTAGGCCTACATGCCTAAACAAGGATTTAAACATTTTATATTTATTCATCTGGTCTGAGAGTTGAAATTAGATGTTCATGACATTATTAAAATAATTACCAACATTGTCTCTTTCAAACCTACTCAAATTACTTTTCCAAGTGCTAAGGTATTATTTTTGGGTCTATTATGCAAAGAAGAGCTTTAAGACCATTTACGTCTTTATCATGAGATACCATTATAGAGTTTAATATCACACTTCAAAGAAGTTAAGGTAAAATTTATTAGTTGATAACTTATATTTCATGCCAAATATACCTCTTAAACTTTATGCTATTGTAGGTGATTCATTATCTTGACTGAACAAGCCTATAGGTGTTGTCAACTATGCATACAGTGACTAGACCTAGGTTTTAGAGGGGTTTGAAACTTAGTTTGGTTAATCTCATCATGTTATTATTTGGTCTCAAAATGACCTGATGACATTTTTTTTCAATTAATAAATACTTCATTGTCCTTTCACCATGTTATAAGGTCTTACTCAGGCCTGATACCAACTTCATTGTCCTTTCACCATGTTATAAGGTCTTGCTCAGGCTTGAGGCTGTGTTTTTGGACTTTTACCCTCTCATCATAAATCATCCTTGGCTATTTTAAATTATTTGAAATACTAATTTAGGCTAAGAGAATCTCTTCATGATTCTCTACCTCCTATCCAATTATGCACTTTTATCTCACACCTTACATGGCATGTCTGTGGGTTCTCATTAGGGATGTATATAGGAGTTTCAAGATCTTGAAGTTAGTCTTTTCACTTTCCTTAGTGATTCAAGTCTCTAGAACAAAGGATTTAATTACATTATATATGTTGGGTATATAAAATATTTTATGACATTTTCAAATCTCATTTCACTTACTTTTATGTACAGACTATATATAGTCCTGTAGGTGCCTTAAGAAATCTATCAACTCAGTTCTATGACCATATTTGATTTATCAGTGGCATAGTTGCTCTTTAAGATTTTTTAACACTATATTCATCTACTTTTAAGTTAGGTCTCCATGTTTTATACTCCCTTATATTGATTGGATGTTGATCTTGGTTCAAAATGAGGACCTAGAGCTTAGGGCCTGTAGGTATTTACTTGCTTACATATGCTACAAATCCACTTCCTTAAGTCCTTATACTTGTTAGAAATATTAATCACTAACACCTACTTATCACTTATCAATTATCTACAAATTCTTATGACCAAGTCTTATGAAACCTTCAACCCACCTTATAGTCTATACAGACTATATACACAGTCAACTAATGCATAAGTTATGTGAGCTAAAAATTAGAGTATTTAATAAATTTGTGCCTTGTGATGATATAATTAGGGAATTCATATATATATATATATATATATATATATATATATATATTAATTCATGAATATGTATCAAGTCTTTCACATACCTCTTATCTTCTCCCATATACTTCTATAGATCGTATAGGGCTATTTATAGAAGAAACATTTGTGTCTCTCAATGGAAGGTATACATTTAGACTCTTATCTTCACCTTTATACACTTATAGTATTAAAATATAATATCATATCCTTATATTTATGATATACCACTTGTATTTGATCCAAAATGTCAATATATAATGTAATGGATTGTTTAAACCTTAACAATTATTTCAAAGAGAAAATACTTGAAGATTATGAAAAAGAAACACATCTCAGAAAATTATCACATGAAATCCATGATAATTATGGATATTCCATGAGTTATGAATCATTATAAACATATGATACTGACTATCATGAATACAAAACAAAACTTGCAATAAGATTCACTGTAATAGCTTGTTCATCAAGACACTTTTCCCCCAAGTGAAGACAATTCATAGAGATGAGTTAAATAATTAAAATACCATGAAAATGAGATATATGAAATCTAAAACCCACCCTTAAAATCATTCCTCTACATCAAATTTTTAAGTGGAGAAACAAATGCAAGAACATACCCTTCACATATGGATAAGACATAGTGACCTTATATCACTCTTAGTGATTGTTCATAAATAAAAGGGCATGAATATAAAAACCAATGATACTAATTTTAATATTACTAGGAACCCTAATAAATTCCAAATTTTTAGCTCCTAACTCTTTATCTCTTATCTATTCCACTCAAATCAAAATTTCCTTCTTGAGCTTATGAAGGAAGTGATGGAGGAGAAAGAGTTTCTAGAGTATCATTTTGACCTAAAACTTGTTCCAAATCTATAAAATTATCTAAGGGATCCCAAGGGACACTTCTAAACTATTTCCAATTGAAATATGATATTGCAAGGCTGTACAAGTGCTTGTAAAGTATCATTTTACTTATTTTAGGCATTAAAATATAAATGTTGTCAGTCTCTTACTATCCATGAACATTTTATAATCCATTTCTAACATCAGGGACTTTTGGAATCTTTTAAAAATGTTTAGTTCTTGGAATGGTATGTCCAACTCCTTAACATAGGCCAAAATGTGATATTTGCATAAGAGAGTCAAATGAAAGGTTAGTGCATGATAATATGACTTTAATTACACTTCAATAAACTTTCATAATGACCTTAAACCATACTAAACCTTTTACCATGTTTTACAAATTGATAAACCTTGAAATTGACTCATAAGACTAGACAAGTGAATATAAGACCAAACATTGGACAATTCTAGACAAGGACAAATATGACCATATGGGACTATTCAATACCATGAAAAGACCATGAAAATACCACAAAAATATTTTCACAACCCTATGAAGTTTAAACCTAGAGGGGGTGACCAATTTTGACTTGAGGTCAAAATTTGGTCAATAGTAACATCATTTACTATAGTATTAACTTAACCATCTTGAAATATAATAATTTAATTCTTAGTTTTTATTTTATCACATTGTATGTGTGAATATATAAACACATCAATATCTAACCATCAAATTGGTAATATAATACCATGGGTACCAAAACCATGGGCTATATAAAATGTGGGCTAAAACCACCTAAATAAATGCTAATGTGATCCCAAAAATGAGAAATTACTTTAGCCATACCTTAATATTTTAATATTAGAAATCCATTCTCTCTATTATTTTCCATAATATTATTCCACAAAATTTTATTATTTGCATGATATGTAAGAGTTCAATCTGATATATTTGTCACGTCAAGAACCATAGAGATATTACATTTATCACTTACATTGATTTCCTCGAACGTGAAATAAAATTATATACATACTCCTCTTTCCAATATTATTATTCCAAAAATTATATTGGAAATGTATTTATTAAATACTACCTACACACCCTCATCATTAAGCTTATTTACAGATATTACGTTTCTAGTCAAACATGGAACATGTATAGCAAAAGGTAGGGTTTTAAACCTTTCATCTTTAAATGTCAACTTCACTCTCCCTTGATCTATGATATTATAATTTAAGTTGTCTCCTAATAATAAATCACCTTCATTAATATTTTCAAATACACAAAACCCCTCTTTGTGAGGGGTCATATGAAAAGAGTAAACTGAGTCAATAAATCATGCACCATGATATGCATGTGACCTTGAAGTTTCCAACAATAAATCTCTTGAGTCTTCATTAGAGGGATTGGATTTTTTAGACATGAAATCATCAGATGAATTACCATTTTCAACCTTTTTAGATTCATAGTATTTAGAAAAATGAGTGATTTTATCGTAGTTCCAACAATCTCAATTACCTTTTTTTATAGTGTTAGATTTACCTCTCAACTTTGAGTGTCTTGAATTTATTTTATTTATTTCTTGGGAACAACATATTACCAATAAGGCATCACTTTTTTGATAAAAATCAATAAATTTACACCTCATTTACTCTATTTTTAAGGCTCCCATTGTGTACTCATTTTTAAATGTTGTTGTATTAGTAGTAATTTCCATAATTAAATTATCTTAAGAGTCAGGCAGAGAGAAAAACAACATAATACACTTTTATTCTTTATCTAAATTAATTTCAAAAAATAATATTTAACTTAGTAAAATATTTATATCACTTAGATGTTTAGCTACAGATTCATCCTCATTCATTGTAATAAATACACATTATTTTAGAGAAACACTTTGTTCACTAGAAACTTTGTCTGATATAAAGTCCCTAACTTTTGTTGTAGAACATGAGAAGTTTTCTCCATTGATACTTATAAAAAACTAATTTTGATAGACATGGTTTGATTGAACCCTTTTCCTTCCTATTGATATTTTAAAAATATTCTAACTTAATACTTGTAGGTTACACTCCTAATATAACAACCCCATAATCTATATCCACAATAAGATCTTCCATCTTGAACATCAAAAACTCAAAATTTTGACCATTTAATTTTTCAATATCCACCCTTATTCTTATTTTCATTCTCATTTACTAAAAAAAATCCTTGCATGTAGATATCCCATTTAGATAGTTTTTTATCATAGGTTAAATATATTACAACTCTTTACACAAAGTTAAGACCTAGTACTGATACCAAATGAAGAGAAAAAATAGCCCTAATAAAATAAAATGAGAGAATAAAGAATAATATAATGATATCTACACAAGATTACATAGTAAACACAATCTCACTTATGAATCCATTTCTTGAAAATACCTAACACATTAACCTCCTTTCCTATTATATTAACTTAACCATCTTACAATGCAATAATGAACTTTTTAGTTGTGGTTTTACCCTACTACATGTGTAAATATATATATGCACATAAATTAGTAACTATCAAATCAATATTTCAATAACATGAGCACCAAAACCATGGGATATTTAAAACATGGGATTAAACTACCCAAATATATACCAATATGGTTCTAAAAATGGCAGTAAGAAATTTCTTTCACCAAACCGTTAGATTTTAATGCGAAAATTATTTCTCTCCAAAGTGTCCCATCCTATGATGTTCCAAAAATATCTTCCCTATAAGAGATATACATATTTTTGATATCATGAAAAACAAATCTATTACATTAATCACTTATAATTCTTATCTTAAACTTGACTAGTGTTCAAGTCTAGACTTCTTTTGCTAGTACCATTACTCCATAAAAAAATATTGCAAAGTATTTATTAAATATTACACGCACACCTAAATCATTTAGCTTACTTAATATATTAGTTTTATATTCAAACATCGATTATCCATAACATGAGAGAGGATTTTAACACCTCCATATTTAAGCCTCAACTTGACTCTCTCTTGACCTATGTGTAGGTACCCATATTTGGTAAAAACACAATTTCATAGTAATTTTTCATAGATGTTTACTCATATACATATTTTGACTAAGATTTAGATATCTAGTGGCATGGTATCATGTGGAAATCTTTGGTTCCATCTTATTTCAATTTCTTTATCCACCCTTATGGGATTATATGTTATAAATTGTATTTTTTATCTAGTGTATCATAGGGATCCCCACATGTGTTTTATGTTATCTTTGTGTTTTCACCATATGGACACCTTTATCCATGATGGAATCTTGCATCGGTGCAAGTGTATAACCACAACAAAAGTGTCCAAACTTATCCTTTTATCATTTTCCACATATTTTAGTTTGTGACCATTTACTTTGTCCCCTTTGTTCATTATATTATCAAATTTTCATATGCTACTAGGTCTTATTTCAAAATCAAGAGATTCCTTTATACATAAAGATTATTGTATAATTACATCATATGTAAATTTTATCAAGTAAGTTATAATTAACATATATTTTATATTTAAAGCTATCAAACTTCACTACAATACCAAATTTAATATATGAAACACTAAAAAAGTCACTATACTTTTGCATTCTTGTACCAAAGGTTATTATAGGAGAAAGAACGAATAGTTTCACAATTACAACTCAAGACACAACCCTTGTATGGATAACTACATGAAAATATGAGGCCTTATTTGTAGTATTTAATATGTATTCAACACTTTATTTAAACCTAAAAATTATATAGATTTAGGTATCTAGGGTTAAACAAATAGAGATAGCCTAGGGTACAGAGATGATAAACTATCTCTAAAGTAGGACAGTTAGATACTAAACTCATATATAACATATTTTGAATTTATTAAACTGAGATAGGCTAAAATATTAAGTACAAATATGCTACTTATGTTAATGAAATATAAGTATTGGACTTAGTTCTGATGTTAATACATTTCTAGATCTAGATTAGGTAGGAAGTAGACTAGAAGATGATTCTATAATAGTCATCAGATTTTGGACTGAGTGCCTTTGGAGCTATATACAATAGCATCATCCTTGGATGATTAAATCAAATCTACTATTTTCACTTGACATAGGTGTCTTATATGAAATATTTTTAGGAAAAGGATGTAACCACCTAGATGCTTCTAGGTTTGTCTTCACCTTTACTTAGGTAAATTAAAATATGGGTCATGAAATATCACTCCTCAAGAAATAGGGAAAAACTAGTTCTTCATATTCATATTGACCTTGGTTAAAAATGGGTTAGTGGGAACATGGTGTCAAGCTAACCAAAAAATGCATCTATCCATAAGTGATACCTATATAGACAATAATCCAAAGTGGGCCTCAGACTAATGTATTTATCCCCTACATGTTGGCTTGTGTATAATCATGCAATGTGAAAAAATTAAGTACAATAGGGACCTAACTTTTAACTTTTAAAATAGAGATCTTAGGCTACTCCTTCATTACTTCATACATGTGTATGTGTTTTACCTATGGCTAATATGGAAATAGAAATAAATAAGGAATATCTGCTCAGTTGAATACTCTTTGAATGATATTTTATCTAAATGTTAGGTAAGGAATTAATGAGGGTTGATAATGTATTTATATCAATCCATTTGGATAAATAACTCACTTTAAAGCACTTAAGTCAACCATTAGGATACATTTCATTTGTAAATTAGATGACTTTAGGGAACTAGACATTTACATAAGAGTAAAACACCTGCATCAACACAAGTGTCTGTCTGAGATGCTAGTGCCCAAGGAGTACGAAAGTCGATATATAATAAAACATGTAGAAGTGGAAAATAAATAGGATTTAAACAATATGGTCAAGATATAAGGTCTAGGTCATCAACATAAAACTGGTTGGTCCAAGAGATAGGCCAAGGGGTAGAAAATAGAGTAGATGTGAGAATTTAAAAAGTAGGAAAGTTATATAATTGAGAGGAACAACTAAATTATGTGTTTGCCAAGTGTATAATACTAAGGTGAGATATAATACATAAAATATTTTCTACATTTTAACCATCCCCCCTTAATTTAGTAATGAAATTACTAATTTAAAGGAAAGGAATGCATACCTGGGTGTGTATAACACACCTTGCATCTACTTGAGTCCATCCTAAGTGCTTTGCTAGTGACTGACCTAAAACCAAGAGAATGTTATAGTACATAATTAGTGGATATAATATATAATTTAAATTATTGAAAAGATTGAAATTAAAAGAACAAGGTTTAGGAGTACACCTATGCATTGATGTAACCACCTTGCCTATTGGAAAGTTGTTTTAAAATATGTATCATTGTAAGGATATGAAACTAAGATTATTAAAAATATATATAAATATGTAAAGTGCATATATCCAATGAGATAAAGAGATATTGGAAGGCACATGCCCCCAACCTTAGAGAAAAGGTTCGTTTCCACCCAGTAGTTGAGATTAGCTCAACTGTGCAATCCAATCATACTTATAACCTGATGAAAATGAGTAAGCGAAGATAACTCATACTATCAAATTGGTAAGGCTAGATGATACAGTCAAGTCTAACCTAAAAATTTGAAAAGATTGAGTGATTTAATCACCTAAACCATACCAAAAGAGAAATAATTACGCTAGTAGATTGGCTCAATATAGTTCATAAAAGTACATCTTGGTTGGTGATGACAGTAGTTGAGAGTGTTTTGAAATCTAAAATTTATTTGTATGTTTCAATATTAGGTGCACATTATATAGAATATGCACCTTAGATATGTCTCATTATGATAATATGTAAAATAATGGTACTAATGTATATAATTATGCCACAACTATTAATTTGAATTATATAACCATGTGCTTTGGCTAATTCAAAAATTGTGTACGTGTGGAAAACATGCTTCCAAAGCATTCCCCCACTATATATGGAGAAATATGAAAATTGAAATCAGTACTAATGTGAAGGACATGTTTTTATAATATGCCTTTACTAAAGCTAGGTGTGTTGAATATTGAATAAGAGTTCAGAACATGCTTCCAAAGCATGCCCCCATCGAATATAAAATGATGAATATGTTTAATACATTAATATATGGCATACACCCAATGAATCTAAAAACTATGCCAAATACAAGGTAAATTTTAGTGGCCCATATAAATAAAACATTGGCTTTTTTATGAATATCTAAGTATGTGTTTCAAAATTTTGGCAAAAGTTAATAAATTATGTTTAGCTGAGAATGAAAATGAACAAATAAGTCATAACAAGGCACCGAAGCTAGGTGGGCATGCTACTATACATAAAACTTGTAGATACTTCATCCATTTCCTACTACTAAAATTTTTCTTTATCAATTTATGGGTGGATGTTTGTTTATGTATAATGGTGAATAATATCATATTTAATTTTGATGGAGCGGAAAAGTATATTTATATGTATGAAATTTATTTTAAACAGTAGGTGAGATGACTTACAAAACTAACATACACCTATATAATTTAGGTAAATATACACTGTTCACCACCCCCTAATATATACAAATGTAAATTTATAAAACTAAAATATTCATGAATTAATTAATAATATGCACTAAAATTTATCCTCACCAAATGTGTAGAAGGTGTGAAGAACATGATTCCAAAGCATGCCCCCAATGAATCTTAAACTATGTCAAATTTGAATAACATGTCTCTATGGCATACCCCCACTAATATCCCCCCCCTTTTAGGTGAGGAAATAATAGGAACCAGTAGTTACCTCACCTCAAAAGGATAAGACAACTGTATAATCTATGAATGGAACTTTATAACATATATAAGAATGTGTCTAGGCAAATGTAACATTAAAGCACATAGAAAAATGTGATCATATGAAGGCCTAAGACATATGATAAAGATCATGCAAATGCCTAGATGGTAATATTGAAAGATCAATAAGTAAGTTAAACACACAAAAAATAACACTCAAAAGTAAGTCAACATACAATGGTACAAAGAGACCACAAACAAGGGGCATGTTCAAATGTCACACAATTGAATGGACATGACCTAGTAAAATGTCCAAAAAAGGAAGGATGAAATATTCAAATGTCCATACAATAAACAATGACATATTAAAATGTCAAAAAAAGAATATATAGGCATGAGGGCCACAAATAAAGGTACACATTCAAATGCTCAAACAAGCAAGATAATGAAAAGGCAAGACAATCAAGGAGGTGCATAAAGTAAATCATAAACAACCATCATAAACATGTCATAATAGCCCATGGACCAAATGTGCTATAAAAAAATGTCAAGGCATAGCATATCAAGTACCATGTGAAATATATAATAATGGATAAAGGCATGTGTAAATACATATAAGACCTCAAAACATGATAATGTAGAGTGACCATAGAATGATATAACCTAAAAGTATCATGATCATAGAGGTGGATGCCCATAATGTCAATATGACATGAGTAGATGAAAGCCCAACATTCAAAATAAGAATAAATCATGTATCTGTGTATTCTTGTATTACATTCCAATAGAAGTGTGACACACGTGTATGTGGGAGTAACTGAATATGTCATCCATCAACATGGAACTAACACATATATTCCAAGGAGAAAATAGAACATGTTTTATGATGAATTTTCTCTTATATTTTTGAATTTTTTTCTTAATTTTTTTGCTATTTTAATAATATTTTGAGAGACGACTCTATGATCTCATCTAATTGATGCTGATAGTTATCTCCATACTTATTGCCTAACAAATTAAGTTGGATATTTTACATAATTTTCATCATTATTTGATCATTTAAAAATATACATAGAATGTTCCTCCTCACATTTTACATGTGTAATATAAGTAATTTTATCCTTTGAAATATGTATTAATTTGTCTTCATGAGGAAAATAAATACCATGCCGATTTGGATCATTTTTTGATTTCATTTGGTATAGCCAAAGTGTTCCTAGTATAAATACATATGGAGATATACTAGGCATAACCAGAACCCATGTTTTAATTACTTTAGTACCACAAGAAATTGGTATTATTATGTTTCCAAAAGAGTCATTCCAATTGACATTTCTTTTCAAGTCTTGGTAGGCCAAAACCAAGATGTTGAAATTGCTTTATATAGCAAGTAGTTTTTCTTTGTGTAGTATCAATAAGTTTATGCCAAATATAAGAACCACCCATTAATAAGGTGATTATTAAATACTATTTATCTAAACATTATTTTATTTATTTACTTTGAATCTCTTGGTGTGAAGTGTGTGCCTATTGTAATTCTAAATTATTTTTTGAATGATCATGAAAATAATTGATAAATACTTTATGTTTTGATGATCACCAAGTTGTGAACCTCATTCCTTCAGATGATTATCAAATTTAATTATTTGATCATCAATTATATCTTGGATATTATGTTTCACTATAAATCATTTTTTCTTAAAATGTCGTAGTCCCTAGTGATAATCACAATAAGTATTCACATCATATCCTTTGGGTAGAGGTATACTCATATCAACCTCTATAGGATGAGGGGGAGATATAAGCTTACACTTTATTAACCATGGTAGTAATGAAGTTGGAGACTCAAGTAAACGTGAAAACCATCTCTTTGGTACCTTAGATATAAGAATTTTGTTAGACTGTCATATTAGTGTATCAATTTTGTACTCACATTCATAGGATTGTGGTGTAATATCATTTTTTTGTTGGACCATTACACAATGTTTGAAGGGATTATGAGTCATTGGACATATGTAAATTAATTCCTAATAATTAAATTTTAATATCATGTGAAAATAATAAAATGTTATAGTTTGAATCGTTCCTCATAAGTTGGCATATGGTGGGTAATGTATGGGGACCCACCATAATATTAAATTTTATTTATCCTAATACTCATCATTGAATATTATCAAATACATTGATACTAATATTATATGGTTTTAAATATGAAGGTCCAATTCCAATTTTGGAGAGTAAATATATGTTTCAAATGTTGAGCCCTAAACTATTGTCCATAAGAACTCATTTTATCATTTTATTATAAACATACACTTGGATGTATGGTGTAAAATAAGTATTTACCATAGGTTGGGATGGTTTATTTTCTTATTAAAATGATATATTATTTTTTGTCCATTTTAGGGAATTTAACATGAGTTCCACATGTGGCGGCTCTACATTCTATGTCAACATTGTCATCTGTAATGTTTTCACAAAAAATACCTTATAAATTGATGACTTGTCTAACAAGTATAAAAGTGAAATAACATCATTATATGTATTTGAAATTGAGTTAATGTGATTATGTCAGTTTTATTGATTGAAATTAGGATGTTGGGATAATAAAGGCAAGTCTTGAAAAATGATATTCTTTAACTTCACCTCTTTAAAACTAAATGTGATAATGTTTGTGTTGTATGTTATATTTTCCATATTATCTATGAAATAAACCAATGTTATAGAAATTGATACTTGGGTATAATTTAATGCCTCATATAGGATATATTTATAGATATTGTATTAATTTATAATATTTAACAATGAAATTGTAGGACACATGTTGCCTTATTTATCAATAAGACAACTACCTATGGCTTTATGTGGAGAAGTCACTTGATCTAGTGTATTACAAAAGGAATTTTGAAGAGAGATAAAATGTTGTTTTTGATTTAAAACCCTCTCATTATTTTCATGAATTTAATTAATATATATTAAAATGAAACTAATGTATAAATCCATGACAACTATGACATATTGGAACCCAAAATTGGTGATAGATGCATCCATGTTGCACATATTATATAGCAATCAAGGAACAAAAATAAAAAAATTAGAAAACCTTGATTGACCTAAGGTTTGGATTTGAAATATTAAGTTCACCAAATTTTTAACCCTAAACTCAATTTGGATTGGAGTTATCTAGGGTTAAAATGGTAGAGATATCCTAGGGCACAAGGATGATAAATTATCTCTAAAATAGGCCAATTAGATGTTAAACTCATATATAACATATGACAAATTTATTAAACTAAGATAGGTTAAAAATATTTATTAAAATTATGTTACATATTTAAATTACAAATAATTAATTTAATTATTTGTTTCTAATGTAAATGTATTTATGGATCTAGAACAAGTAAGAAACAGACTAGAGAATAATTTTGAAATAATTGTCAAATTCTAGACTAAGTGCCTCTTGAGATGTAGACACTAGTGGAATCCTTGGAAGATTACATCAATACTAATATATAAACCTAATTTAGGTGTCTTGTACATAATACCTATTGAAAAGGGATGTGACCAACCAAATGTTTCTCAGTTTATCTTCACCTTTACTTTGGTGAATTCAGATTCAGGTCATGGACTTTATCTCCTCATGAAATTGTAAAAACCTATTTATTCATATTCATATTGAGCTTGGGTAAAAATGGGTTAGTGGTCACATGGTATCAATATAAACCAAAATATACCTCTATTAATGAGCATTACGTACATAAACAATGCTCTAATGAGGGCCTCAAATTGATGTAGTTATCCTCTATGTGTTGGATTATGTGTGAATCATAAAATGTGTGTAAATAAAATATAAAATTGATCTATATTTAAACTTTTAAAATTGGTCTCTTATGCAAATCCTTCAATAATTCAAACATGTGTATGTGTTGTCACTAGGACTAGTATTGAAATAGGAATAAATAGGGAAGTTTTGCTTAGTTAAATTCTCTTTTGTTAGAATGTTAGGTGAGGAATGGATGAGGGTTGATCATATATGTATATCAATAGCATTGGATAAATAAATCAAATTAAATAACTTATGTCACCATTAGGATACATTTCATTTTCAAATTAGATGACTTTAGGGCACTAAACACTTGCATTGGAGTAGGACAACAACATCAACACAGTTGTCTATCTGGAATTCTAGTGTCCAAGGAGCAGGAAAGTAGGTATAAAATTTAAAAAAATTGAGGTGGAAGATAATTAATTTTTAATAATTTTTGGAAATATATATGGTCTAGGTCATCAACATAAGACTGGTCGGTCTAAGAGATAGGCCAAGGGGTAAAAAATAGAGTAGATACTAAACATTAGAAGTAAGAAATGTCCAGAATTGATAGGAATAACCAAGGTTTGAGTTTTAAAAGTTTTTAATATTAAGTTGATATATAATACATAAAATTTTGTATACATACTTAGAAATATGCAGGGTTAATAGGGTTAGCTTGACTCACATGCTAATCCCTTTTTACCTATTTAAAATATGTCAAAGGAAAGAGGATTAGGATTTTCTTATTGGTTGCATCTCACACATAGAAAAACATATTATTAGGTACCAAAAAGACACATGGATGATATCATAGTCTAATAGGTGTTTTTATCCACTTATGTGTATGCTTTGGGCTTGACACCTACATTAAATTTGGACATATGTGTCAACACAACTATCTATTGTCAATCCAAGTATCCTATGGGTGAAAATAGTTAAAAACATAGACTTAGGATATCTTATATCTTAATAAATGTTATAAAATTATTCCATATCATTGTAATATCTCATATCCAACCTTCAAACAATATATGATCTCTTTATCCCTTGATTTCACTATATTGATTATATTTATTGTATATGCTAAATTAGGTAAATTTGTATTACTATTTATATTTAAATGTGAATCTAAATACAATATTATTCATTTCAAATAGTTTTATTTGTTTAAGTGTGTATTTTTAAAATCCCAAATATCATAAAACATTCTAGTGAACTCGACGTCTGATTGTTGAACCAAACCCTATTTTGCATATTAGTGTTCTCTCCTTCAAAAAGTTTATTTTAGGTTTGTGTATTTATTTTTCATATCTAATTTATTTATTAGGAATATCTTAAGGAATTATTATTTATCTCTTTTTTATTGGGGAAAAGTTAAATTTATTATGTATTTTATTATAAATATCCCATAAAGCCCCACCTTTTGGATTGTGTGTTTAATGTTCTTGATGATAAATGTATTACATATGAAGGTATTATGGCATATAAAAAATAGGGTAACACCTATTATTTATATTATAATTATGAAAATTAAAGAGTTAATGATGAAAATATAAGTATAAATGAACATGATAATGATCATAGTATTCTTTCATACTATTATTGGTGTGATGTTATTCCTCTTGAGTATGTATAGTCTAGTTATCTTGTTTCTTATTTCTATGATGATGAAAGGTCTAAAAATAAAAGTATAATACATTTTGTTAATTCCATGAAATAAAATGATACCATATATAAGAAAGAGTTTAGCATTCATAATTTTGTAATTCAAAATGTTGTACATTCTCTACATGCATCAAAAATTTAATGTTTGTCTTCTCCTTCCAATAATAAAATCATTGAAGAAATTGTGTGCCTTCTTATAAATTGATGTTGATCTTGAAAATATTATCCCTTATTTGGATCACTTAAATGAAAATAGATAAATTACTTCTCTTTCTAAAAATTGTAATGAAAAAAATGCATATACTACTTCTTCTCCTCCCTTCTTTTAATAGAAAAATAAAAATAAAAGAAAATCTAGCATTGCACTTCCTCTCCCTTATTTGAAAAATACAAATGAAAGTAGAACTTACATTTTTCATTCTCCTGGTGGTGTAAATGAGGTATAAAATGTTTATTTTCCTTCATCTTTTGCCTTATTTTCTCTAAAGGAGCATGTGTCTATAAGTTAATTTCCTTCTTCTACTCCTATTATTTTTCTAAAAACTTTAGATAATATAGAACCTTATGATCATGATAATATCAACCTTTATGCCATATAAAATGATATGCTTTTTTATTTATCCATAGACACTTATTTATCAAATATTACAAAACCATGTAATGATCCTCTTATAGAATGTGGTCAATAATATATTTGTAGACACCAAAATTAGGTCACATATATGCGTAACTCCTTATGTCAAAACCCCCCTTAAGCCCCTTTTCAATAATAATAATTAGCCTTCCTAACCCATACTTTTAGCCCTCACACATTTAATTAATTTAAAATATTTAATTAAGTTAATTAAAAACCACTTATGCCACCTTACCTAGCCACCTCATCCTAAGACTAATTTTTACTCTCTGAGTCACCTCAAGACATAGTCCCCTTATCCTAACTACCCATGACTTGTTCTTACCCCAAAAATAAATTCCTAACCAACTACATCCTGCTTAACCTCCCATTTCTACCATTTCCTAATGGATACCACACTTGGGATGAGAAAGAATATAAAATAGGCTAAAAATAACCCTTTAACATATTCTCATGCCACCAACATTGGTCAATCCATGGCTAACATTGGCGGGATCACTGACATTGGTTACTTAATCTAAACTACAAACTAATTTTTAGGTCAGAAAAAATCAAGAAAACTCATTTTTATTTTCATACAGGCTTTTGGTATCCAACTTTCCACATCTTGGCTTACTATTACCTTATATAAGTAAATCCAGATCAAGAATCAAGCTCTTGTGAACCAGCAACACATTCTTGTTTTCTCTATTCAAGGAATTGGTTTAGCAATCCTTATAGGAGTCATCCATTCAACACTTATCATTCAATCACCTCTTCAGCTAAGTACATCACTTATTCTATAAGTATTTTAGTAGTTACTTTATAATTAATTTATATCTATTATTTATTTTTTTATGCATTCCCAACTAAACCCCCATGAATGAGTTATAAAGCTTTCACACTTATTTCTCCTTGTTCCAACACAACAAACCAATGACTACACCCATCCAAATAATACTCTCCCTCGAAACTCTTCCCAACCTTTTAGATCTGACCAAAACCATTTCCCAAACCCAAAAAAGCCTTCTACAAGTTCCTAGGAAATTATTTCCCCTATCAACATCAGTTGCCCAACTGATATCAATCAAACTTGCTCACCGACCTTGGCATCTTAACTGACATCGGTAACTATGGATTTTTAGTAACCTCTCTAAAACCTACCCAGACAACTTCTAAAATACAAACTAAATATACCACCTGCACTTTGTTACTCTCTACTGCACTCATGTTATGAACAATGGTAACATATCTCTCTTTTACTCTCTCTTTGCTATTTATTACCTTTTGTTTCTCAAAATTTGACTGTCATCCCTAAATAAATTTGACTTTTCCTATAACAAGCACGTAGCTTGGTAGCTCACTCATATATCTACTAATAAATATTTTTGTGGTAGTGCTTTCTTACCTACAGGTAGTCCTCCCTAGCCAAAGAGGAGTGCTCACAATGTCTGGATATAACATGTAAACTAATCTGGGTTCATTCTAATCACTTATCCCTATCCTTCTTCTTTATTTTTCTTTAGACTTGAAATTGACACAATTTTAGTGAAACATTTCTTGCACACTCGGTGGGACCCTAGAGTTTTCCTTGTGTTCATTGCTTGTTTTAAGCATTCATATAGATGCATTATAGTGAAAATTTAATTTCTTTCACTTTATCCTTCTTTTCTTCCTCAAAGTGAAATATTCAACATTTTATTTTCTATTTAAGGGAAATAAACTAAAATTTCTTCTTCCTTGCCACTCTTCTTTTCTCTTTGCCTCTAAAAGAAATTTATCATTTTTATTACAAGTTAAAAGAATATCTTATTTATTTATTTCTTACATGCACATTAGGATAGTGAATTTCATTCTCTACTCATATTTCATCATTGTTTTCATTCAAATCTAAACATTTTATATTTGGGTTTAAAACTTACTATACTTAATTATTTTCTTGCTACATCTTAGCTCACCTAGTTAGTTACGATAATTATGAATGAATTGTAGTTCACCTATGTTACACAACTAGATCACACTCACAAAAACAAACATTTAAACTCACCTGAGACAAGGCTCAGTGGGATTTCATCACTTGGTAGATCACCTTACCATACCTAGCTATCCTACTTGGATTTCACCACCAAGGGGAGAACCCACTCCATTCTCTGGAGAAGTATAAAATCTAGGTAGAAGGTATATTTTGGCTAAGTGGCCTAGCTTGGATTCAAGTCCATAAAGTGCAGGGAGCAAGATCCTATAACATGCCACATACCTAGTATAACATATATTTCCTTTTGTGCACTAAAACTAACCTGAAGATAGCTCTAGATTACTTTTTATTACCTTTGTTAACTAAATTCTCCTCTAACTATCTGATTAAGGCATAAGCCAACATAAGACTAAAATTAATCTCTATGAGTTAATAATTAGTGGTTGTATGTTATTTTTCTACTTTTTTATTGCCTTATGTATTTTGGAGTTGGTAAGGATGTTTCTCCATTGATTCACAAAATCAAAACTATTTATAATACTTAGGTTGTATAACTTGTTATATCAAGTTTTTTGAGTGTTCTTTCTTCTTACACAGACCTCTTACATCCTCTATTTTAACTAGATTCTACTTCTAGGTTTTTAAAACATTAGATTTTCCATCTCATAGGATATCACAATGATCGACATTGGTTAATTCCACTGACATTAGAAGACTTTAGCCTACTGACATCAGTTAATTCCATCAACCTCAATCGACTTTGATAAACTGACATCAATCAAGCAACTGATGTTGATGATTGTGTAATTTTAGTTTACTCAAAATAACAAGCTAAAATAACCTACTTATCTATACCTGAAACTAGTTTTTCCTTATTTTATCACTAATACAGAGTATTAAGACTATTTATACTTATTATTGCATGGTATTGACATGAGCCCAAGCCAAAATTCTTGCCAATTATGCAAGCCAACAACCACTTCCACCTTCCCTTATTGTTGTTGATTCGATCATAGAACATACTTTAGATATAGAGCATACTCCTAGCCCCAACCAAATTCTCATTTTCTCTAAAGGAGATCAAGATTTGGTTAAATTTCTTGATCATAATATGATAGCCCTTCAACATTACCCTATCATGAGATGAACTCAAAATTCTTTGGGTGACCCACTATATGATATGTCAACATCTCTAATGGAGATAACTTTAGTTTCATCTATCTCTACTATTTTCCCCATGGTTAATCAAACCACCATTTCAACAAGTAACCCAACCATAAAAAATGTCCAAAGTTTAGCATCGCCAACTACCCAATTCCACCTAAATCCTAGCGTGTCTTACCTACTTTCCTAACCATAAGTAGTTCAGTCAAGTCTCACCCTATTTTAGAATTTGGTGGTACCTATTCCATCTACTCTCGCACCTATAATTACCTAAGTTATGACTCACCATTCACCTAGTATAACCATGCCAATAACCCAACATATAACAACAGCATCCAACCAAAGCATAATCTCTAACCTAATGAGACAATACCCTTTTCTTTTTGCCCCCCAACCTATGACTCATTATCCTAATGTTATGCCAACACAACCTCAACAAGATATGTCATACACTCCCTCTACTTCCTATCAAGTTCCCTATAACTTAGGGGGTATCTCCCAAACCAATCCCCCTCCAAACTTCATTAAGATGTTGATGGAAAAGATGTCTAATCTAGAGACATCTATTCTAGGTTCAAAGAATGTGTTATCTTATGATCAAATATGCAATAAACACATCCATCCTTTTATGCCTATTCACCCTTATCCAAGCAAATGGGAACTCCCCAAATTTACTCATTTCCAAATTAAAGAGGACCCACAACAACATTTTTGAGCATTTAGACATGCTTGTTATTTAATAGGGCATGATGATGCATTATTACTTCACATTTTCCCTATGTCTCTTTTAGGTGTTGCCCTAGATTGGTATAGATCTATAACTCAGCATTCCCTTTTCTCATTTACCCAACTCACACAAATATTCCTAGAAAATTTCTCTATTAATATTTCTAAAAAGGTTTCTATTATAGACCTTTATTATATTAGACAATTTGATGACAAGTCTATCATAGATTTTATCACTCACTAGAAAGGCTTGATAAATAAACTCTCCTTCTCCTTACCCCAACCTAAGCTTATTAAGCTCTTCTTGAGGGCATGTGCGAGTCACATTTTTTCCACACTTCGAGTACAAACTTTTTACACATTTTATTAGGCCTTTACAATGGCATGGAAACTCAAGATTCAAACTATAGATAAAGGTAAAGTCAAGTTTCATAGTAAGAACACCAATTCAAAATCTAATGAATCCTCTTCTTCTAAAACTTATCTTTCTAACCAAAAATATAAAGGCTTCGCCAATGCGGTGGTCATTAAATTAAATTTTTCCATAACCATAAACCAACCTAATTCTTTGACTTCCTAAAATCTAACCAAGTAATTCCAACAATGGTATGAATAAAGATAATACACTCCCATTGGGGAGTCATATACTTTTATTTTGTAAAAACTATTGTAATAATGTGTCATAACCCTTCCTCAAATCAAACCTCCTATACAGTTTGACCCCTCCCATATTATTCAAACATGCTACAAGGAGGATGAGTTTTTTTGGCTATCATCGAGTTAAAGGCCACAATTCTAATAATTTTAAAACATTCAAGAACATTATTCAAGACATACTTGATAGGGGTGATCTCACCTTGGATAATCCCAATGTGCATGTTAATAAAAATATGGATGTGTTCAAATGGCCTTTTCCTAGCCATTCACCCAATCAAATTATTTTTTAGATCATGAATAACTCATTTGATCATAATATCCATATAGTTAATATGGTCTTTCCTTTACCTCTAGTTCAACCTCTCCCACAACAAAAGGAACCCATTTTATCGACACCTAACCCATAATCAATGGCATTTATTTTTCCCATTATTACTCCTTAGGTAGAAGAGCCTATTTCAACCATTCTACTCTTGCATGAGGAATATCCTCCTTTTCCACTTCTTTTGCCATCAGAGGAGCTTGTATTACTAGTTCTTTTTACACCAATGTTACCTATCCTCTTACCACTTGAATACCATGCCTTACCTATTCCACAACCACATGTTGAGGGGAAAATCATTCATATGTTATACCCTCTTGAGGAACCCTCTTCACCTACCTCTCCTCCACTAATAGAGAGTAATAGCCCATCCACTCCACCTTTGTACCTAGAAGAGTCAGTGTTATCTACTCATACATTAAATGAGAGACCTATTGTGCCTACTCTAATTCTACCTTTTTTTTTTACCTATGGAGGATCATACTTTACCTATTCCTCACCCACATGTTGAAGGATCAATTATACCTATGCTCTACCCCCTCAAGGAACCCTCTTCACCTACCTCTCCTCCACCCATGGAAGACCATGCCTCTTCTCTTATCTCTGTGGAAGAAGACCCTGTTGCGGCTCTTTCTCATCTTTGGTCTGAGGTAGCAGTGACCAATAATTTACCTCTTTTTAAATAACCTCAAAATTCTAAATAAGTAACTAAAAGGCCTACATCAACTTCATCTAAACCCTTCTCATGGTTGGTGAAAAGTCTAGAATTTCTTGACTCCATGAAGCTAGATTATGTAGCATTTTGGGACTGACTTAAAAATCCTTATCCTACATAATGAGTGTTGAACTTTACCATTTACCCCAAGTTATTTGACAAAAATAGATATTTTCACCAAAATCACCAAAAGCACATCCATCTATGTCAAAACCCTCACCCTCACAAGCATCTACCACATTAAAGTAGATCAAGTCTTTAGGCATATGTCCTATATCTAATCTAATTCATCCAAAAATGAAATTAGATATAAATCTCCAACCACAAGTTAGAGTTTCATAGCCTAAACTATAGAAAAATGTTAAGATTCCTTGATCTCACTGATCCTTCCATCTTTAACCCTCAACTTTACCATCAATTTTTGGACCACACCCCTCTACTTTAGTTATAGTATCGCCAATCCAAGTGAAACAAAAGGCTAAGTTACCTCCACCACTACCTCTACCACTTTGTAAGCCTTTCACATCTGACACCATGATACCTAACACCAAGAAAGTGTCAGAAAAACACATAACCCCGTCACCACCAAATAAGGCACCATGCAAAATCACCCCTACAACTCCTAAACAAAAGAAGGTGTCTACTCCTATTACCACAATAAGTGCTAGCCCACTCATAGGCTCTTAGATATTTTTCCTGCATTAGTTTATAAAATATTCCATAATAACTCTTCCTCCCATTAAGGCTTATAAACCTCTTAGACAAAAGCCATCTTGGTTTGATGACACACAAGTGTGTCTATATCATCGTTCACCTAGACACGATACTGAGAGTTGTAAAGCTCTCATAGTAGTCATTCAACAATACTTTGATGTCAACACTCTGTTTGTTAATACTCCCATTAACCTTCATGTTATTCTACCTATGACATCCACATTACCTCATACTATTCCACCTAAATTCAAACCCAAAGATGTTATTTTACCCCCTTTACCACCTCCTTCACCTATGTTTTAGATCAACATAGTTAATGTGGCCATGTTATCACAAAATCAAAAGGATAAAGGTAAGGAAAATGTCATTGCTCCTTGGGCTCATCCCTTTTCCAAAGACACTCCTCTGAATCCCAAGATCTCCATCTTGGGTGTCTTAAAACCAACATCTTTAGACATTATTCAAAGCTTGACAGTGAAGTAGCTTCACCAAACTCCTATGAAAATGTCCTTGTATGAGTTAATCTAAAACTCACCCCAACACCATCAAGATTTGATTAGTGCCTTGTAAGTAATTGGGGTATAACCAGATGATCCCCAATCTCTTACAGCTCTAGTTAGCTCTCTTAATTCCATCTCCCTAATTTCCTTTAGTAATTCATAAATTCCACTTCAATACCCTAAAGATCAAGATTTTACCCTTATTATTACTACATATATTGATAAAACTCATATAAAAAGAGTCATGATCAATGGGGGAGCTAGTATTAATATTATTTCCACCCATGTCTACAAACAACTATCTCTTCTCGATAATTGCATGTCTCAAACTAACACAGTGCTTCGCTCTTTTAACAATACCATAATTACTATGATGGGCACTATTGTCTTACATATCAATGTAGGTCCTTGCATAATTATTGAGCTTTTCTATGTTGTAGAATGAGATTTTAATTATAATATACTATTTGGATGACCTTGGATACATGTTATGGCATGTGTACCCTCAACTTTGCACCGTTGTGTCAAGTCTGAGCATAATGGGAAAGTACATATTATACCTACCAACCCACCTCCATTTACAACATGAAACATGACTTATAGTCTTAATGATGTTCTCATTCCATTAAAGACATAATCTTCTCCACATGATAATTTTGAAGCTTCCACAAGCTCCACTGCCCTAGTTACACAGATACTGGTAACATAAATTCCTAAAAAGGATCCCATGGAGGAAACTTTTAAACATTTGTCACTCAAAGAATATCATTTATTGACACTCAACATGTTCCATACTCCACAAGAGTATGGAAAGATTCATATGTACCCAAATTATGATCTTCATATTGAGATGATCATCCCTTATGCCCCCCCTAACCTTTGAACTAATTTCACATATGGAGAAATTGATTAGGCTCCTATTGCTGATAATCCATCTTCTTCACCACAACCATTTACCTGTGATTTCTCTTTCTTAATCAAGCCTAGTTTCACTCACACCTATCTTTATAGGTGTGCCTAGAAAGGATTTGGTTTAGGTCATTATGAGTAGGGTGTTCATATGCCCATTGAATATCCCACTAATGAAACCATTGAAAATTCCAAAGAGAGGCATGAAGTGGGTTATGAAAAACCAACTAAACTCACCAAAACTTCCCATGTACCAATTATTGAAGAGCTAGTCTCTTCTTTTCCATATTTTTCTCCACCATCACCTACTGAATCAAAGGTATCTATACCTCCTAAATTTTTTTCAATAAATTCCATCCATTTGGGGCCTCTCACCTATCACCAGGGTAAGGAAAAAAGGTCCCTTCCTCTCATTCATCTTGAAATGATTGATGAAGACTCTCCCACTATTAACACTATCCAATGTCAAGATGATGATGTTATTCTCATATACATGGGTGTAGATGATTCATATATCCAATGATCACTCCCATATAAAACATAAGCTATGTTAAATGAATCAATCATTAACATTAATTTTCCCTCTCATGATAACCCCCATGTCCTCAAGATTGGTCAATCTTTGGATTCCTCTAAGAAAGATCATTATGCCACATTTTTTAATAACCATAGCAAACCCTTCACTTGGTCTTATAATGACATGCTTGGTATTGACCCCTTTATCATCACCCATAACATTATCACCAATCAAGATGCTAAACCTATTAAATAGAAGCTTCACAAAATGCATCCTTGTATTACTCTCCTTGTCAAAGAAGAGCTCTAATGCCTCATTTAAGTTATCTTTATCCAACCCATTGACTACCTGTAATGGGTTTCTAATATTGTTTCTATCACAAAAGTGATTAGAGGAATCTACATCTACATGAACTACCATGACCTAAACCTCAATTATCTAAAAGATGACTTCCCATTGCCAAGTATCAACCAACTTGTTGATATAGTAGCTAGCCATAAGATGCTATCACTTATGAATGGGTTCTCAAGATATAATCAAATCTTGGTTGCTCTTGAGGATCAACACAAGACAAATTGCATTACCCCATGGGGGAATTTTGTTATCAGGTCATGCCTTTTAGTCTAAATAATGTCGGTGCCACCTACCAATGTGTTATGACTTATATCTTCCACGATCTCCTATACAAAACTATGGAAGGCTACATGGATGACTTACTTGTAATGTCCAAACTTTGCCAAGATTACTTGATGATTCTCAAAATCATATTTACTCATCTCCTTTAATATAATGTTTGACTAAACCCAAATAAATGTGTATTTGATGTATTTTTCAGTAAGCTCTTAGGCTTTATCATTTCTCTTTGTGCTATTGAAGTTGACCATACTAAGGTTTGGTTAATACTAGAAATGCCTCCACCTACTAATCTCAAACAACTCCATATGCTGTAAGGAAAAATTTAGTCAATCTACCACATTATCTCCCAGTTATTGGACTATTGCCAACCCTTTCACCATCTCCTCAAAAAATATGTCTCCTTTTATTGGGATATAAATTACTAGGAAGCTTTTGATGCACTCAAATAGTTTCTCCTTTCCCCATGAGTTCTTATTCCACCTAAGGAAAATTAGCCTTTCTACTTTTACATCTCTACAATAGACCATTCTTTGGGTGCTATGATTTCACATCAAGATGATCACCATTGAGAATAGGTGGTTTACTGCATAATATACACACTTATTGATTATGAGACTTGATATACACATACCAAAAATATTTGTCTCATGTTGGTCTTTTTAGCCTCTAAGCTCCACCATTATCTCTTAAATCACAAAACCTATGTGGTCACCCCTACTGATCCCCTCAAATACATGCATTCTAAGACATATCACAACCAATGTGTAGCTCTATGGCTCATGATCCTTGATAAATTTGACTTAGAGTTTATTCAACA
Organism: Torreya grandis; assembly: GCA_037957365.1. NCBI lineage: Eukaryota > Viridiplantae > Streptophyta > Pinopsida > Cupressales > Taxaceae > Torreya > Torreya grandis. The sequence continues at coordinate 2,805,245 of JARHVA010001597.1, read as the reverse complement.
AAAGTTTATCAAGGGGAAAATGATTACTGACTAGTTAGCCGGTACCCTTTTCTTGACAACCAACCTTTAAACCTTGAATCCCCTGAATAATCCATCACAATGCTCTCCATTGATGACATCTCCTATCAAATGATGATGTTATTTTATGGCTATAAATATCAATATGGTGGGGGTACGGGGGTCATTCTTATTCCTCTAGATGGCAATCCTATGCCTTTATCATTTAAACTAGACTTTGAATGTACTAACAATATGGCTAAATATGAGGCTTTGATCTTAGGGCTTCAAATAACTTTCTTCTTGGGTATCAAATCAATAACCATCTTCGATGATTCTTAGCTAGTGGTTAATCAGGTTAATTGTTCCTACCTATGCAAAAATGAAATTTTATAGTGGTATAAACATCATGTAGATACATTATTGGGATCATTTGACTCCTATCTCTTATAAACTATTATTTTATCTACAAATAAATTTGTTGACACAATGGCTTCACTTAATGCACACATACCCTCTTCACCCTCTTCCTCAAAAATTGATGTCACCATGCATCACTTAACATTACCCTCTTATGTATCAACTAACATCCTTTTTATTAGAAATGTAACATACAACCCACATGACTTATGGTACAAGAAACTCATAGATTATCTTTCCTTTTCTATTACCCCTTCTGATCTCTCCAATAATGGGAGATGTGTCATAAAATGTGCTACTTATTACACTATGCTAGGGGACTTCTCTATAAGTGAGGTTTATATGGTCTCCTCCTTAGATGCCTCACTAGTACTAAGACTCCCTTTTCTATTAAGGAAGTCCATGATAGGATTTGTGGTGGATATTTCAATGGTCACGTAATTTCCTAGCATATCCTTCATCTCAGATATTATTGGACAACACTCCATCAAGACTGTGGTGATTACATTTGACATTGCATCAAATGTCAACAACACACTAACCTTCTTCACATTCCAATTCGTGAATTACAAGTCACCAAATAATATTGGCCCTTCTCTCAATGGGGATTGGATCTAATTGGTGAGATTAACCCTCATTCATCCCTCCATCACCATTATATCATTATTACCACTAAATACTTCACCAAGTGGGTCGAGGCCATTTTTCTCATCTTCACTAAGGCTGATAAAATCATTAACTTTATCAATCATCACATCATATGTCATTTTGGTGTCTCACATAAAATTATAATAGATAATGGTAAATTTTTTAAAAACAAGACTATCCAAAGTCTTTGTGATACCTTTAGAATCAAATTAAGCTTCTCATCACGATACTATCCATAAGAAAATGGATAGGTAAAATCTTCTAACAAAAAAATTACCAAAATTCTCATGAAGGTAGTCAATGATATAGGCAAATATTGGCACACACACATTCCTTTTGCTTTATGAGCTTACCAAATTAGCATTGGAACCCCTATGGGTGCTACACCTTTTTCCTTGGTCTATAGGATGGAGGTTTTTTTTACCTCTTGAGGTTCAAAATCTTTCTCTTTACATTTCTATAAAATACATACTTACTAATGATGACTTTCACCAAGAACATTTGGCTCAACTCAAGTAGCTTGATGAGTACCATCTCATATCCCTCAACCACCTCCAAATCTATCAAGATCATATCAAACACACTTATAAAAAAAACCTCAAGGAGTGAGATTTCAATATTAGATATCTCATCTTAAAATAAAATTGGCATGTGATAAACATGGAGAAAAGAAAATGAGGTAAGTTTTCTCATAATTGGCTTGGACCCTACATTATAACTCACAAGTATGACTCAAGAGCTTATCTCTTGTTTTCTCTCAAAGGAAAGATAGAATTTGAGCCTTTAAATTCCTTACACCTATGATCATTATTTTATTAACCAAGTGATTCTTCACCTAATGTTTAACTTGAAATCATCCCTTGAACACCCTTATTACATTCATTTCCTTTCTTATTAATCCTTACTCCTATACACATAGTTAACCTATGAATATCTATGGTTTTTTCCTCAAAGTGGAAAAAACTTAAGACTCTATAGTCTTGTCCATGAATAATAGTAAAATAAATGGGATATTTATACAAGTTATAATCTATTAGGTCATAATTTTCAATGTAGACTGCTCCCTTAAAGGGTAGCTATGTACCTTCTCTTTAATACTATCAATAGACTACTCCCTTTAAGGATAACTATTTAAACTCAAAAATAAATACTTAGACCACTCCCTTCAAGGATGGCTAGGCCAAGCTTTATTATCAAGGGAAATAAAAACAAAAAGCTTCTCATATTGATTAGCTTCATATGGCCTTAACACAAACAAAATCCCGTTGTAGACTTCCTACATTGATCAACTTACACAAAAAAAATCTTTAAGTTATGGACTTGCCTATAGTATATCTTGAGTTACCCATAGTAGGGGCATATCATCCCCAATTCAAAGGTTATGCTACCCAAACACTTTCAATAATTTTACCTTTTTCCCCTCATACTCTTTTAAGGTACTTTAAACTCACTTAACACAAGGTGAACATGATGCTTTTCTAACAAACAAAATGGTCAAATGATGCAAAGCATGAAAGAGGCTCATATTCCTGAGCCTATTTATGTTATGATTATGGTCTTTCCCATAAACTTACATTCTACCTCTTTATTTGCCATCTCAATCACATGTCAATCTCTCTACTAAGATGAAAACTTCATACAAACAATAACATAAATAGCCTATCTATTTTAAGCATACACCATCACAAATATGGAAAAATGCTAAGATGAAGCTAACAATTTAACTATGCATATACCATCATACATATGGGAAATTATAGTCTAACTCAACTAACATGCTAAACATTAACATAACATTAACACAATATAACCATCAACATCAACATCATCATCACTATCACAATAAATGCATCTCAAAATCATAATAACACATCTCATATATATATATATATATATATATATATATATATACTCAACATGAATATACATCAATAGATTATAAAAATATCATCTCTCCCTAAAAATATATATCTCTCATCTTTGGCTCATAGGCTAGTGTGTATACAACATATATAAAAATAACAAAATTTGGTGCTTAGAGTCCTCAAGGCTACATGCATGGTCATGAAGAAATAGTGTCATCACCACCCTCTACTTATCTACATCTATGTGAGCTAGAATCCATGACACATGTCACTAATCTCTCCTACTCTCTAAACTTAGAATACCTCTAAATCTATGGGAACTCTCTAATGGCCTTATCATAATAAGAAATATCATCAAGGGTAGTTTTATACCTAACTAGAGATATAGTCTATGGTGGTCCCATTGCACCTACTAAAGGCCCTTGTACTGGTCCCTATGGTGGAGGAGGTGGAGTAGCATACCCTAATGCTCTCAAACTATCCCTCTCTACTATTATTGTAGTAACATGACCATGTAATACCCCAACCTAGCTCTGTAATGCAATGACCTAGCCCTACAATGTCACCACCTATGCCTATAAAACTAATACATGTGCATAAGCTACATCTCAAGCCTACACTACCACATTTGGGGCCTATAGTACTACATCCTATGCTTGTATCATTACATTCCAAGCCTATACAATTGTATCTCTCTCTCTCATCACTCCTTATAAATTTGGTGGTGACCTCCTGACCTAAACCATGGGATGCAAACCTATCCACCATGTAAGATACACCATTGTGCATCTAGGATTTACTACACCCAGCCTTGCTGGTAGCTCCTCAAAATCTAACCCATCTATCTCCTAGGTAAAGGGTAGGGGTGCCTCTATATCATCCCTCCTATATTGAGGGAAGGAAGGATGTACATCTTATAACAATTCAAACTATCTCTTAACCCATGCCATGGGTATCATCTCTAGCTCATTAGCTCATCTCCCTCTGATCCATAATGTGCTCTATAAACCAACAAGTTGATCTACCTATCCTTTGAATATAGGGTATGTCAAGTAGGGTCTCCACATAATATCTATAAGGATCGATCTCTCTATCATGTGCCTATAATAATCAATATCTTGCATTATGATGTGTACTCAGGTTTGGGCCATACAATCTCTCCACCATCTTAAACCAACCCTAAAAATAGATACACTCATGGTAGGTAGCCCTAATGGTCATGTCACTATGATATGATTATATGCCAAATAATGGAGTAAATGCCCAACACACAAATTGTATCATCATCATAGTCTCAACCACTATAAGTCTTTATATAACTATGCTAAAAAAGTTGGTCCTCATGTGAATATAACCTATTGCTCAACCATCTATGCCAAAACACCTATCAAAACAATAAGAAATATCCCACCATCTATATATAGTAGTGCATACACTATAATCCCTATCATCATCAAGATGCTCAATTGATGTTACTCCTCATTAATAATCTATAGTGGCTCATAGGCAAAGCTCACTCAATGATAGGTCACCTTACTAGCATGTTCTCCAAATAATGTCACCATGTGAATATCATGTTCCTCTCTTGAATATGAGAATAGCTCCTCACCCTAGAATTGTAACCATAAAATCTTATACACATCCTCTTGTGTCACTATCAACTCTTTAGTTAGTAAATGGAAGGTGTTAGTGGTGTGATCCCACCTCTAGATCAATGTTATCATCAAACTCACATCTTGTGTAACTCTATAATATCATCACACTCCCACTAAACCTATGGATGCCATGTGCTCCCACTCATCTAGGGTGACATCCCTCCTCATCTGCATTAGTAGCATAGGCAAATAATCATGTAGCATCAACTCTTGCTTAGCATGTATCCATACACACACACATCAAGTCACATAATTTCTAGCATAACCTATCATCACTTTTTTCCCTTCTCTTTGGGAGAACTACATTAACTTGAGGCCTAAAATTGGTCTATGTAGGCAGCACTCAATCAACATGGGGTCTTATGAGGTTAGTTCAGCTATATACCCACCTAACTATCTAACCTACTCTCCCATCTACACCCTAAGCCTCACTACCTCTCTCTCCACCCTAAGCCTAACTACCTATCACAACTCTAATCCTCATGGATTATATCAGTAGCCTTCAACCCTATGACCTATCTTTTAAGCCTTAGGTCCCCTGACCTATTTTAACCTATCATTTCTTGACCATTTCCCTTAACACACTTTTAACCATAACTTAGATTTCTTTCCCCTACACACTAGGAGAACTACATTAACTTGAGGCCCTCAACCACGTTATGTAGGTAGCACTTAGTTGACACAAGGTCTTCTAAGGCTAGCTCAACCATTAGGTTCATTAACTACTTTAATTAGGGATCCAAAATTAACTTTTTCTTCTATTTTGGGTTCTTTAAGGTCATCAACATTAGTTTTGTATGCTGATATTAGTGCTTTATGTCAGTCAACATTAGTAACCCCACTGACATCAACACCATATTGGCCAATGTCTATGGACCCTACTGACATCAACAACTAGTTCGACCCTAGGGTCAAACAACCCATCTCCCAAAACTAAATTTTAACCTAAAACCTACCCCTAAACCCCTCCCAAATTCATCTAAACCAACCCTCACCTCATTGCCTACCCCTTTATTATCATTCTTCTCCCCAAACTTCAAATTTAGACTAAAATAGAAAATTAACAAACTTAAATTCAAAATTAACTCAAAGGGGATCTCACCTCATCTCTCTATCTCCTCTGAGTTGAATTAGTTGGCACTTGTGGTGGCACACCTCCAATTGGGTCCCCTCCTAGCTCTACCATCTCACCAACACTTAGAGCTCTTTTTCTCTCCAATCAAATGTTATAAATGAATTTTGGTGGGCCATGAAACTCCTTTTTATCAATTTTGGTCACCCAGCAACATCAATATCCTTAACCTAGGCCATCGATATCATTATTATTTCCTATTAACATTGACAACATAACTAATGTCAGCACCCTTGAATTAGAGTGTCTACTAACAATCATAACCATTTGGACTCTACCCATAATTTAGGGCAACTTATAGATCACATATATCTCCCCAACCATGACAACCACCCTTAGGGATCACTTAAACTTCCACCCATGATGACTTTGATTGGAGATCATAAATATCTCCTTGATCATTGACCCTTTTAATTCAACCTTGAATTGCTTGTCTTGACCATTTATGTTATCCTGCTATAGTTGGTTATTATACACATGCATGTATATTAGGTGTTTTGGATGGCAACCAATCTAGTCCTGTCACCTGTAACCTTTTATGTTTCCCAAGGGAACTTCCTACCTTGGATAATTGGCACACATCGACCATTAGAGCTATAAATTTTATTCTTTTGACCTTATTAGCTATCACTTACAAGCTATGATTTGGTTATTTCTAATTGAGTCCTCCTCCACTTGACCTATTCTTAATTTTTTTGACTGTAGCTCATAGTAGTATATGTACAAGCAGTGATACCATGTTCTCATCCACTCACCCAATTCACTTCTTATCAAACTGGTACCCAATTCCAGTTTCTCTTCTACCAATTCCTATTTTGAGGGGGGATACCTCATCTAATATCTAGAGCATCTAACTCTTATTTTATTCAATGAAAATTATAAGACAAAAAAGGGTAAATTTAGACATAAAAATTATATCACACACATGTGTAATTCCCTATGTCAAAACCCCCCTTGAGCCCCTTTTCAATAATAATAAGTATCCTTCCTAACTCATGCTTTTACCCCTGACATATTTAATTAATTTAAAATATTTAATTAAGTTAATTAAAAACCACTTACGCCACCTTACCTGGCCACCTCATCCTAAGACTAATTCTTACCCTCTGAGTCACCTCAAGAATTAGTCCCCTTATCCTAACTACCCATGACTTTTTCTTACCCCAAAAATAAATTCCTAACCAACTACATCCTTTTTAACTTCATATTTTTATTTTTTCCTAATGAATACCACACTTGGCATGAGAAAGAACAAAAAATAGGATAAAAATATCCCTTTTACCTACTCCCATGCCACTGACATTAGTTAATCCATGGCCAACATTGGTGGGATCACCGATGTTAGTTACTTAATCCAAACTCCAAACTAATGTTCAGTTAGTAAAAATAAAGAAAACTCATTTTTATTTGCATACATGCTTTTAGCATCCAACTTTCCACATCTTGGCTTAATATTACCTTTCATAAGTCAATCCAGACCAGAAACCAAGCTCTTGAGAACCATCAACACCTACTTGTTTTCTCTATTCAAGGCATTGGTTTGGCAAGCCTGATAAGAGCCATCCATTCAACACTTATCATTCAATCACCTCTTCAACTAAATACATCACTTATTCTATAAGTCTTTAAGTAGTTACTTTATAATCACTTTATATCTACTATTTATTATTTTACATATTCTTTATTAAACCCCATGAAGGAGTTATAAAGCTTCCTCGCTTATTTCCCCTTGTTCCAACACACGAAACCACTTACCAAACCCATCAAAATAACACTCTCTCTTGAAAGTATCCCCAACCTTCTAGACCTAACCAAAACCATTTCATAGACCTAGAAAAGCCTTCTACAAGTTCCTAGGAAATTATTGCCCCTACTGACATCAATTGCCCAAACGATATCAGTCACACCAACCTTTGTAGCCTAACTGACATCAAAAACTATGGATTTTTAGTAACCTCTCTAAAACCTACCTAGACAACTTCTAAAATACATACTAAATATACCACCTACACCCTTTTACTCTACTACACTCAGGTTGTGAACAATGATAACATATCTCTCTTTTACTCTCTCTTTGCTATCTATTACTCTTTTATTTATCAAAAGTGGACTGTCATCCCTAATGAAGTTTGACACTTCCTAGAATAAGCATGTAGCCTTATAGCCCACTCATATATTTACAAATAGATAATTTTATGATAGTGATTTATTACCTACAAGTAGTCCTACCCAGCTAAAGAGGAGTGCTCACAACATCTGGATATGGTGTGCAAACTAATCTGGGTTCATTATAATCACTTATCCCTATCCTTCTTCTCTATTTTTCTTTATACTTGAAATAGAAACAATTTTAGTGAAATAATATTGTTCCTATGTTTCATGTAAATGGTTGTTTACAACCTCTAATAAAATTATATGCATGTTAATATGCTCACCTAAATCATATAACTAACCTCGCCAATTATCTTGACTAATTTGATTTAACTAAATAACCCTTTAGATAATTAATAATCTAATACCCCTTTTCACTATATATTTATCACCACATATTAACCTTTATACATACCCCACATTATATTAATCCATTATTTATCCCATTAGTATTCCATTAACCTATTAATCATATTTCATTTAACCTCTACTTGCCCACTTGCTAATTTTAAATTCAAAATATACTACCTACCCCTACCCTACCTACCCATAGCCTTTCCTACAAACCTATTCCTTAATCCTATCCAAAACCCCTATCTAATCCTCATTAATCCCTAATAAAGTCTATTATTATCTAACTCTATAAACTTCCTCCAATCTCTCCACTACTCTATATCTATCTAAATATAGAGGATTCTTAGGAATTTTAAATTAATTTTTATTCCATCTACCACACATATAAATAACCATGCAAAGACCTTGGACAGACTAATTGGAAAATCCACAATCTCATATAGCCTTCACACTCTATCTATCACATTGTATCCATAATCCTTATTTTACATCAAAAACCATTAATCCTTTTGCATCTATTTGAATTTTGGAAGCCACCTCGTCTTATAATTCAACATCATATGATCAATTTATCTAAGAAAAGTAGTTACGATCTTGGAGGGAAGAATTAAGGAATCAAGTTGATGTTAAGATTATTTTAATTAAATAATGATTTCTTACTCATTCTCTCCCTTTGATTTTTTGTATATTTTGAGTGGATTATAGCTTTCTGTGATAAAGTTCATATTTATTTCTCAAATTTTAAAATAATACAAAAATATTCAACTTCTTCACCACTATATACTTATGATATGTTATCCATCATGACTACCATGATATATATTCAACAAAAAGTAAATACTCTTAAGTTGCAAGTTTCATATTATGAGGTTACATTTGAGGAGAATATGTTAAGGGAATAACCTTTTACTCAAGAAGTGTTCAAATCCTCTTACCCTTCAAAATTCATCATACCCAAGTTATCATTCTTAATTGGTCATGGGGATCATACTATTCACTTTAAATAATATATATATTCCTTTGAATATTAGGCTATGGATGGGCACCTACAATTGAAGGATTTTCATCAAAATTTAGCTCAATAGGCTCTTGATTGGTTTTATAGACTCCAAAATGGCTCATTTAAACATTCAAAAAACTTTAAGATGAGTTATTATCAAATTATCATCGTATACCCTACCTAAGTTACCATTGAAACATTTACTAGTATTAACACAAAATGAGAATGAGTCCATTCCATACTATGTCATCATATATAAGGACATATTATATTCCTTAAACTAAATCCCCTTATATTCAAAAGTGTAATTTATAATTAGTAGGGGTCTTATTTATCCTCTTATATAAAGATTGTTCCATAATCCCTTTGCTTAATTTGATATTTTATATTGGGATGTGTATAAATATGCATGCACTTTAACGAATACAAAAATTGAGCTACCTACTTCACCTTATAAAGGCAAACATGGAATAAATAACATCTTCAAATAAAATAAGAAAACATAGAAGGGACCTGAACCAATTTAGAAATAATATTTAGAACCAATAGTGCATTATAAAGAACAAATAGTAAAGGTATTCAATGAAGTGAAAGAACACACTTAACAAGTACCCCTACAATTAAACCATTTAATTCTAAAAAAATACAACCACTTTATTTTTATTGGCACTAAGATAGACCACATGATGTATTATGCACATTATTGGATAAATTAATGATAAAGCTTCCTCATAATTATCATTATCCACTAGACATATTTTAAAAGGTAAAATGATAACACTTTTTCACTTACCATGGTATAAATAGGCATCGAGATAATGATTATTTTGATTATGATCAAAATCTTACACAGCTAGATGATTGGTAAATTATTACATTTTTAAAAGATATATCTAGATATATTTCACATACTTATTCTAGAGGATATTATAAGATGGTAAAGACATCCCATATTGATCCTTTTGAGGAAAACATCATCCATTGACCTTCACAAAAGGTAACCACTTGTAGAAATTCTTGTTGGAAGCACAATCACTATGGCGGGGCGGGGGGGGGGCGGTGTTAGGGGGTGAATCAGTGATGCAATAAAATAAACTTAAATTCTACTTATTCAAACTATTGACCATTCAAAAAAATCATTAATGAATCATATAAACAATTCATTGCAATTAACAAAGAAAATAGTGCAAGACCAAAGCACATAACACATGAATTATGTGAGAAACCCTCATAGAGGAGAAAACCCCCTTAAAAAAATATTTGTACTACTATCATAGAAATATATGTATTTAATTTATATCATAACCAACTGATCAAGGATCACCCACCCCTAAATTTACTCAAGCACCCACTTGACCTTTAGCTATCACTAACTAGTAAGGAGGCTACAACCCCCTAGATGATCAAACACCAACTCAATCACCTCCAAACTAATATCCACATCTTATATGATGTCTTACACACATTATTATGGTATTATATCTTTATAAAACCTATAAACCTACCTTTATATTTCATACAAGTGATGGTAGCTCATACAAACACAAATCTACCTCTTACATATGCATATAACTCTTTCTCTTCTTTACCCCTCATACACATGCTCATGACCTTGAGGCCATTAATAATTAAAACTATTATATTATAGATGTAAATAAATTCTTGAAACATCATAAATATTAGTCATACACAACCTATTCATTATTATTTCAACATATAATCAATGCACTTCTTCACTCTAGGTCATCTAGACAAAATAGGCCTAATCATGCCTTGAATCAATACAAAACTTACTAATTACCTTTAGAACCACTATATAATCTTTGTGACATGTTCAAAATTTTATTACAATTATTTTAATTCCTCACACACTTATTCAAAGTCTCATATCATTCTCTTCATTCCGTAATTATCAAAACCCTTGTAGTAGGTCACCAAAGCAAAATAGGCCTAATAGCCTTGAAACAAATCTTCTTACTTGCTCATATTCTGAAAAAAAAAAACAATGTTATACTATTATAAAATATTCATAATTATTTTATTATGTTTTTCATGGCATCTTACCCTTTTTAAAATTAATATATAATTATTTTCACTCTTCCATTTTCTAATTAACACAATGAGGCCAAAATTGCCTTCTACATATGCATTATTATTTCTCCAATCAATCTTGGTTAGCCACCACCCTTTAATTAATCCTTAAGGAATATCTCCATCTTGTATAAACATCAATATATGTCTTATTACATGTTACGTATAGTTTACATCAACTCATTAGGTCGACCATGCTTCAAATGGCTCAAAATAACAAACTAGGCTTAAGTAAGACCTAATCAATTATCCCTCCATTAGGCCACATGCTACACTTAGATGATAATAGCCATTAACAAATATTAAAAAAAATTAAAAACATTAACACAATATCATAAATTCCATATTTATTTTTAAAATGTCATACAACACTTTCAAGTCACTTGCTTACCTTATGAAACCTCTTTTAGCCCTCAAGCCTTCAATCGGTCCCATAGAGACCTAATTCACCTTCATGTAACACTTTAAGACACTATGTTCCATATGAACCTTAAAAATGACCCAAAATAATTAAATAAAATTACCTAAATTCTCCATGATCCTTTTACATTCTCCAAAAACATCAAATCATTTGCTCATACTCTAAAACCTTCACTAGGTATTAAAGACCTATTAGGCTTAACTAGCCTAAAAACATTGTCTTCACAAATGAGGTTCAAACTACCTAAATATAATATTTCCATGTACAAACCACATATGGATGTAAACATAAATACCTCAATAAAATCTATAAGACACCTTTATTCAGCCTCCAAAGGCTCATAAACATCACTGATAGAAGCTTACTCAGACCTACAATAATTGTAGTCAACAAAAGTTAACTTTGACCTAAAATACCTTCACCTGTACTTCTTTTTAAAAATAAATAAATTTAAGAATGATATATATGGAGTATAATTAATTTTTTATTTTTATACTAATAATGTTTTATCAATACTTTGTCTTTTAAAATCATTTCTTTGCACCCTGGTTTATTAAAAAAAACACGGTCAACAACAATCAACCTCACATGAAATAAATGCAATTTTATGACCATTCAAACATCCTAATAAATTTTAATTGATATAAAATTAATTCATATATCACTTTTATTTTTACACCATCATCAAATTCATCCATTATCAAAAGTTATAAACAAAATACTACTGACTAGGTTTCCTTTGTTCACTTGATATTGCAAATTTGGCTAAATATGGAAAATAATGAAATCTGCTTGGGAGACCAACATTTCACCACCGTAAATTTTTATATACACCATATCAAGATCTTAAATTATAAAAAAATTATATAGTCACAAATATTAACAAAACCATGTGACCACTTTCTTTTGACACCTTTACATATGTGAATTTTGACATCATCAATCTATTTATTTAGGAAGATCTACCAAGTTGACTAGGAGATAACTAAGATCACTTAGACCTTAAAAATACTATTACAATGGATTATTTTCACTTCCATAAGTACACCAATATCTCCTTACCCCTTATTTTACCCCTTAAACATGGTCAATCACCTAAAAGGCATGTGTACATGATATGCACTCTCAAATCTACTTGAAACCTATCACTTTGTCATTAATGCATTATATACTAAGATCACCTTGACATCAATGAAAATCAATGCATAACAAGAACATTACTAAAAATATCCACATTTTTCATTGATGAAAAACACCTTTAATAATTCTCTCTTCCAAAGTGAACAACTCCTTCATTCTGAACTTTCTCCCCCTTTGACATTAGTGATAAAGGGTCTATTCCTCAACATGCCAACTTGATCCTTGGACCTATCAAACTATTCATAGAGATTAAAAATCTCCTCAAAAATCATTATCATTTAATATAACTTGTAATAAAACCATACTCAACCATAAAATCTCCTTGGAATTGAAACATCTCACATATGCTCCCCCTTAATCTATGCATACCTTACATATTATCAATTTAAGAGAACATACCTCTATCTAAATTTCTCTTTGATTCTTGGATTATAGAAAACATGCCCAAACTTCACATAATTCTCCATAAACCTGATTTATCTCCCCCTAAATCCATATTCCATTTGAAAAAGAACAAAATATTGAAAACATATACAATCAAAATCTTTCACAATAACATACCTTGAATGGAGCCATCTTCATCCACACATAGATTACCACAACTATCCAACATCCTTTCATAAGACAACCAAAGTAAATGCTGATATTATTGGGCCTAAATGACTTATTTAAATGGTACAAAAACCTTCTCATATGAATCAAATAATAAAAACTAATTTTAACAATAAGAACATGCTCAACAAACCTTCTCATATGAAAAGTAACTAAAATTACCTGAATCCATGCTTATAAGAAATATTCAAGCTACCAATATGAAAAAGATACCTAATTAAGACATATATGGATGAAATCTAATTGAATTCATACATTAATTATAATCCAATCTAAAATTACCTTCCCAATCTTAGCCCTTTAAGAACCTCTCTCTTGCAAAAGAAAAGATACTCCTCTCCTAGGTCACTTCAAAGAGGTATTTTACCCACAAAGATACATAACTTGAAAATATCATACCTTTACATCAAGGGACAATTTATTAACATACCATAACCTCATTTAGTACTTTAATATCATCATTTTACACCTAATCACCAAGTTTGGTGACCGAACTCATTTTACAACCCAAGATACACCATGTCAAGGATTTCTAGTGTTAAAACCCTTATACCAACCAAGGACACTCAAAGTAAGATATTCTTACACAAACAACTTAATACCTTTATATAACTTTTAATAAATATTAATAGGTGATATAAATATTTTAAAATATTAAAATCAATTGAAATAATCCATACTCAATTATATGCATATCAAGACAAAGAACATACCTTGACCCAATGACTATTTTCTCACTTATCAGCCTTTAAACACCATTCCATGATGCTTCAAATGATTGAGTAATGCCTATATAAATATTAATATAAAAACCTCACCTTCAATGTCACTTATAACACTTGAAACTTAAGAGATTCCCAAATCTCCATACTCTTATTAGTTTGCTTGTCTTTCCTAAGCCTCTTCATAGGCTTGATTAGCTCATTCATCTTCTATATGACTCCTTTGCCAACATGCCCTGATAAATAGTATTCTTGTATTGAATTCATATATACCAAAAAAAATAAACCATATTGACTGATATTTTCATCAACCAATTCATTCCTAGTCTCAATCTAGTGTCTCTTAATAATCTTAGATCTCCATATCCACGTATGACCTCTTCTTTGCACACTAAGAGCTCTATACACCTTGATTTGCCTTGAGAACTCATTAAACCTATTATTGAAATATTTTTAAATATGAATAAATCTATGAAATTTGAAACAAATAATATCATTCATGCCTTCTTCTTGATGATGGATATTATCTCCTTTTGACAAGTTACTTCTCATTCTATAATTTCTTGCAATGTGACCAAATTGATTACAATCATAACATTATTTATGACATGAATTGAAAAACCTCATGGAATTGGGATGAAATTTTGGTCTTATCAAATTGTTTTTCATGCTATCATCCTTATTGAATTGATTCAATTCCTCTTGATCAGCCTTGTTCATTTTGACCACTAGATTCTCATGCTCAACCTTCGAGGATCCTAGCTTAGTTTTCAATTGATCACACTCATCCTTATTTTCCCTCAAAATTGAATTTATATCCTATAATTTATTCCCAAGATCATTAATATTCATATTATCTTATTTGAATATTTCCATCATTATCTCAAACTTGGTTTTGATATGACTCACCTCTCCTTCACATTCTATAGAAGACTTGACCTAGTCTCTAAGTTTTTTTTATGATCTTTTCATATTCATCTTCCTTAGAATTAGAGTTACTCCACCTTGTCTAAAAATAAATAGTATGATATTTAATACTTTTTACCATCAATCTCAATTCTTTATTCTCTTTCCTTAACAACTTATCCATTTTTTACTTCAAGGACAACCTTCTAGTTGTCAAGCCTTCCTGAAGGACCTACTCTGATACCAATTATTGGACTCACAATCACTGAGGATGGGTGGGTGAATCATTGATGAAAGAAAATAAAATTTAATTCCAATTATTTAAACTCTAAACCATTTAAAAAAATCATTCATGAATCATATCAACCATTCATTACAATGAATAAAGAAAACAATGCAAGATCAAAACACATAACACATGAATTATGTGGGAAACCCTCATGGGGGAGAAAACCCACATGAAAAAAGGTTTGGAATACTATCCTATACATATATTTATTCAATTTATATTAGAACCAACTGATAAAATATCACCCACCCCTTAATTTATTCAAGCACCCACTTGACTTTTAGCTAGCACCAACTAACAAGGAGGCTAGAACCCCCTAGATGATCAAATACCAACTCAATCACCTCCAAATTGATTTCCACATCTGATCTAATGTATTAAAAACCTAATGATTGTCTTATATATTTATAAAACCTAAAAACCTTCCTTTATACCTCATAAAATTTATGGTAGTTCATACAAACATAAATTTGTCTCTTACATAGGCATACAATAACTCTTTCTCTTCTTTACCCCTCATGCACATGATCATAACCTTGAGACCATTCCTCATTCACACTATGATCTTCATATATGTAAATAAAATATTGAATCATCATAAATATCAGTCATAAACAACCTATGAATTACTATTATAACATATAATGAATTCACTTCTTCACTCTAGGCCATCTACACAAACTAGGCCTAATCATGCCTTAAATCAATAAAAAACATAATGATTACCTTTAACACCATTATATTATATTTATGAAATTTTAAAAATATTATTATAATTATTTTAATTAACTCACACACTTCTTCAAAGCCTCATATGATTCTCTTCATTCCTTAATTATCAAAACCCTTACACTAGGTCACTAAAGCAAAATAGGCCTAACAACCTTGAAACAAATCTTCTTACTTGATCATAAACTAAAAAAAAACAATTTTAGACTCATGTCACATATTAAACATGATTTTATGATGTGTTTCATGGCCTATTACCCTTATGTAAATTCATATATAATTCTTTTCTCTCTTCTATTGTCTAATTAACACAAAGAGGCCAAAATTACCTTCTACATATGCATTATTCTTTCTCCAATCAATATTGGTCAGCCAAAAAAATTTAATTAACCATTAATTTATCTATAAAACTTTTATAAACATAAATATATGTCTTATGACATGTTACATACAAAGTACATCAACTCATTATGTCAGCCATGCTTCAAATGGCTCAAAACAACACACTAGGCTTAAGCAAAACTTAAGTAATTAGCCCTCCATTAGGCCACACGTTAAAGTTAGATGATAATATACATTAA
The DNA here is from genome assembly GCA_037957365.1 of Torreya grandis. Classification (NCBI taxonomy): domain Eukaryota; kingdom Viridiplantae; phylum Streptophyta; class Pinopsida; order Cupressales; family Taxaceae; genus Torreya; species Torreya grandis. The sequence goes on along the minus strand of JARHVA010001597.1, from coordinate 2,788,532 downwards.
ATAAATATGTAACCCTTGTAAAAACTTTAACACAATTTCCTACATTTCATATTTATGTTTAAAAAGTCATACAACACTTTCAAGTCACTTGCTTACCTTATGAAGCCTCTTTTAACCCTCAAGCCTTCAATAGGTCCCATGGAGACCTAATTCACCTTCATGTAACACTTTAAGACATTATGTTCCATATGGAATTCTAAAATGACCAAAATAATTCAATCACTTTACCTGACTTCTCTATGATCCTTCTACATTTTCAAAAAACATCAAATTATTTGTTCATACTCTAAAACCTCCATTAGGTCTTAAAGACATATTAGACTTAACTAGCCCAAAAACAATGTCTTCACAAATGAGGCTCAAAATAAATAAATATAATATTTCCATGTATAAAACACATGTGTATGTAAATATAAATACCTCAATAAAATCCATAACACACCTTCATTCAGCCTCCAAAGGCTCATAAACACCACTGCAAGAAGCTTACTCAGACCTACAATAATTATAGTCAACATTGACCTAAAATATATTCACTTTTAATAACATTTAAAAATCAAAATCAATTTTAATATTATCTATATTTATTTTACTAATTATTTCTTTTTATACCAATACTATTTTATTAAAACTTTGTCTTCTACAATCGTTTCTTTGCACCTTGGTTTATTCAAAAAAAACACAATCAATAATATTCAACTCTCACATGAAATACATAAAATTATGGGACCATTAAAACCTCCTATCCTTGATATCCATAAAATTTCTCTACCACTTTTATTTTTAAACCACCATATAATTCATCCATTATCAAAATTTATAAATAAAATACTATTAGTTGGTTTTCCTTTGTTCACTTGATATTACCAATGTAGCTAAGTATGGAAAATAATTAAATCTACTTGGGAGACCAAATTTTAACCACCATAAAATTTTATATACACCATATCAAGACCTGAAATTTAACCACGTGATTTAGGCACAAATATTAAAAAACCCATGTGACCACTTTATTCTAACACCGTCACACGTGTGAATTATGATGTCATCAATCTATTTACTCAAAAAGATATACCAAGTTGATTAGGAGAAGACAAGGATCACCTAGACCTTCATAAGACTATTCTAATGGATTCCTTTCACCTCCATAAGTACACAAAACACTCCTTACCCCTCATTTTACCCCTTAAATATGGTCAATCACTTCAAAGTAATGCAGACATGATATGCACTCTCAACTCCACTCAAAACCTATCACTTTGTCATTAATTCATTATGTACTAATATCACCTTGACATCAATGACAATCAATTCATCTTAGGAACATTCTCAACAATCCTTCTCCTAGTGTACCCTTTGTAAATATTGATCTCTCCCACACTGATCCTACCTAGAAACCATTGGTCGATCAGGTTTTTCATAGATAAACACATGGATAAGGTGTACATAGACATTATATATTGGTACCTAAATAGATGCATAAAAAATTACAAGATATTTGAATATATACTTTAGAGTTAGTGACAAAAATAGAACCAATAGTTCCATTACCACATGATCATTCAATGGAAACTTTTATTTCAAACTAAATTTGATTGCATACTATGATTTCTTTATTATCAAAATAATGTAAACATCTCATTAAATTTAATTATTTATTATAAAATTTAACATATCCAAATAAAACAAATACAAAAAAATTATGTAAATGTCATATAGAATCAAATTGTGCACATCCAGATGAATAAAAAATAAACCATATGAATATTGTAATACACACACACACACACACACACACACACACACACACACACACACACACACACACACACACACACACACACACACACACACACATATACATATATATATATATATATATATATATATATATATATATATATATATATATATATATATATATATATATATATATATGTATATATATACATATATATATATATAGATACATATATATATATATATATATATATAGATATATATACATATTTATATACATATATACATACATACATATATATATATATATATACAAATATATATATATATATATATATATATATATATATATATATATATATATATATATATATATATATATATATATATATATATATATATATATATATATATATATATATATATATATATATATATATATATATATCAAAATGGTGCAAAGTTTACACAAATAATAATATCAATCATATATTGGGGGCATAACTATTAGAGGTAAAATCACTAAGGGGGGGTGAATCAATGAGCCTAGATATTCTAGCTTAAATTATGATCTTTTCAAACACTTAATCAGTTACTACAAGCATTCATGAAGCATACACAACATTCATATCAATGAGAAAGAGAGACAATGTAAGATCAATCACATAAAACATGACATACATGGGAAACCCTCTTAGGGTAGAAAACCCACTAGAACCTAAAATTGGATTATTCTCCTATAATAATAGGATCCAATTTAGATCAACTGTAATTGATCAAGTAAATACAATCCATGTTTCGTGAGACTCCAATCCCATAAGGTGCTACCACACTAGTCTAGCTGAGTTGCAATAATAACTAGACCTTTTATCAAGTTTTACCTTTCAAAGAGGTTATAACCACCTTAGATTATAAGATTCAACAACAACACATATAAACATGTATACCTCTGAACCGATGTTAACAACACTTAATGATGGACCTCAGCTTTTCTCTCTTCACCTTCACTCACACGTAATCTATAAGAGCACTATTCTTCCAATAGAGTTATGACCTACATATTATACAAATAGTCCTCAAAGTGATCTACTCTTCAAAACATCCTCAAGGTACTCTAACCCTCTTTCACTCTATAAAACACACATAAGCCTCTCTCTAAAAACTCTCCTAAGTCTCACATTCAAAGTCTAGAACCCATAATCTTTTGTTCCAATATTTATAGAGAAATATTGATCAAAACCATCTTGGTCATCCATTAGGCATGTCCTAACCCTTAAAACATGAAGTATATGAATATAAGGATCAATACATTCTTCATAAGCTATCCATAGAAAGTATGGATCACCCTTAAGTAGTTACACCCTTTAATAAGGCACTTGTATCTCTTATAGATCTCATGGATAATTATTCACCAATTTAACACATCCTCGACCCAAAGAAACATATGACCACTTTTAAATACATAGGTCCCTTCCTTATGTCCCCTAGGATATCCTCAAATGATCATATTCACTTAAAACATTCATTTGGTAAAGCCCAATTTTCTCAAACACTTCTTTGTACACATAGTCAATATGAATGAAAACACAATCAAATTTTAAACCTTTGTTCATACTTCATATGATTTTTCAAACCTTAAAAATTCATGTAGAGCATACTCATGGAGTCTAAAACATGTTCCAATAGTTAATTCATCATGAGACATTGAAATAACATCAACACAATCTTGAATATCCTTCTTGGGTTACTTTTTGGAATAAGCACAAACACATAGTCAACTTATAAGATCAATATCTCTAACTATATTAACTTCCAAATATTCAAATCAATATGGAAAAATTACTGCATGAGTCCTCTACCACTTTACTTTTTACTGCATGAGAAATTTTTTCTTCTATCTAAATATATGGTTGAAATATAGATCTCTAGTTTTTATTGTGTTAAATTCAAATATTTAAATAACAATGGTCATAGTTAACCTTCAAACACAATGCTCAAATATCATGAACTCTAAGCTTGGGATCAATCTCACATCATTGATCTTGTTCAAGCTTTAACATATAGATTTCCAATTCCAAACTTTAGACATCTATTATGTTGACCTCATCTTGTATAATCTAGGAACTTTGAATCAATGTGCTCCATCAATCTCTATGGATCAATTGAAACATTAACAATCAATGTTCACCATTTTATTAACTATACGAATGCTCACTCATCATTGGATCATTATCTTATACCTTGGATCATTATATAATAGTTATTTTTTTAAATAGGTTGATCTTCATATTCATCACATGATAAAAAAATGATAATAACATCTCACATCCTACTGAAGACACCTAAGCATTTGTCATTGCCTTCCATAATTGTTATTAATGGTTAAGATGGTGGATTGAGTAATTTATATGAACACATTACTCACATGAGGAACATAGTAGATTGGTCCTGTTATATCTATTAAAATATTCTTATCCCAAGATTCTTCCATGAGTTTGGTTAAGATCAAATGCTTTGTGGGTATTCATAAAATAGCTTATGGGACATTGACTCATGGGATTCAAACTCAGACATTTTTCATGTAAATAATGAAAGGGAGAAACCATTGGAAACATTGTAACCAATGTTTGAATCCCATTATAATATGTTGAAACAACATTTGATATTTAAATATATTTGTAATCACTAGAATGGCATATATTTCATGTAAAAAATGAATGTCATAATATCTGTATGCCTTGGTAATAGGCACCAATATTATTTCAAGTTCTCTCATTTTATTACACAACTAATACATGCCATTGCATATACACTTGATAATTCTCAATCTCTTTCATTTTTGATAGATCCTTAGTAATATTTACATGACTTGAATTTGTCATTTACATAATTTATAAACAAAGGTTCAACATTAAATGTTACTTCAACCTTGAAATATTGATTAAAACCAATCCTCACAATTTTTTTGGCTTAAAAATGAAGCAAAAGTATGTGGAAGCCCTAGTCCTAACTCTACCAATGTGTAAAAATGCCTACCATGCCAAAATTTGTGAATATGTACATATTTCTAAAACAACAAAAATTAGTAAAAAAATTTATTAGTCATGGAATTAAATAAATGAAATATATATTTTATAGTTAAAACTAAAAAAAATATACTAGCATTAGATGTTAGTGTCAACACATGATAACGGCATCGAATTATTGCATCAAAAATTAGACACTGGCATTGAGACCTAGACACAATTATCTCAATCTTCAACAAAAGTGTCCATCGACCCTTAAAAAAAAATCTACAAAGGAATAAATTTTAAAAAAATAACTTTACCATTAAATTCATACTTAAACCTACTTACTAGCTCACCAAAATCATGGCCGGTTAGGGCTATCTAGAGCATATCAAAATGTAGTAGTCATGGAGCTCTACCATGCGACATTATATTTATATAATCAGAGCTCAAATTTTGAAAAGGACCAAATTAAAAATTAATTTAAATTTCCATTCAAAAATCCTAATATATAACTTATATAAGAAATTCAAATGCACATATATTGAGTACCGATTATCCAAATTCAAAATTGTGAGTTATGTCGGGACTCAGGAAATGTGACCTTTCATATTATATTAATTTCAAAAACTTTTAGAAAATATAAAAAATTACATCAAATTTTTCTTACAGAAATATTATTTCAAATCATATGTGTTACCAACACAATGCTTCATTCTCTAGTACTCACACTATTAGGGTAAAATTGGTTAATATACACTTAGATACATGATAATGCCACTTATTACTTTCAAGATGAGGTGACAAGAATATTTTATTTCCCTTCCTCCTAAAATGGGATAATATCACATTGAAATTACAATCACTAAGAGTGGGGGTGAATCAATTTATTCAAAATATTCATTCAATTCCACTTAAGTATACATGAACCATTCATACAAACATAAACAACTAGAAAATCATATGAAACCATACAAGACCATGAAACAAGATAACACATTACATGTGTGGGAAACCCTCAAGGGTAATAAAACAAACTAATATCTACAAATATACTATATTCATATCATACAAAAACCAATCTTTATTTAAACACAACTCCACATGGAGAACCAACCCCATCTAGTCAAACAGCCACTCAACTAGGCTTTAACAAGCACCAAATTACAATGAGGTACCAACCACCTAGATGACTCAGGACCAAATCAACCACATAAAAATTTTGATCACCTTCAAAAAACCTTGCTTCTCAACAACATATGATGATCACCTTACTTATCTCTTCTCACTATTTTATCCCTCTCAAATTGCCTTCTATGCTTCTTTGCTCAACTAGGTATCTTCAAGATAGATTAGGTCATATGACCTTGATATTTATATGAAAACACACTATAAAATCTTCATTATAGATAATCTACACTATTTTTATGGTCTTAAAAACCTCCTTATTTCCAACAATGTGGTATATCATTTGTATACACTTATCTTACATCAATAGGCCTTAAATTGCCTTGTATATATACCATTACTTACTCATATATTAATTAGTTGTCCACACACCCTTAACCTCTTAGTTCAGCCAAATAATAGGTCTTAGTAAATCTTGTGGACATGAATAAAATGATATTTGAGTCCCTTTAGGTCTATTAGGCCTTCTTAAACACACATTACACTTTACCTTCCTTAAAACACTTTAAAACTCCACACATGGTAGGAAAATATCATATAACAATCAAATATACCCCCAATAGTGTATTTTAGTATTAATAATACATTTTAAAATAAATCACTAATTGAAACCCTTGATTAGTACTTAGTCCTATTAGGCCTATATACACCAAAAATCTGCCTTTCAATATTGAAACTCAAACTCATTTAAGCCAATCAAACATGATCAACCAAGTGAATATACATATTATAGATGACCTCAAGGTAATCACCATATGATTGATACACTTCAACTCAAGGTAAAAATTATTAAACTCATCTCTTCAATATGCTCACTCAGAATTACTAGGACTATCAAAAGCCAGTCATGAAACTACTAGACAACCAACACCTAAAAAGACACTTTAAATGTTTCTTAATGCATTCAAAATTTTATATAACATCATCAAAACAACTTCAATCAAAAATTGGTATTAAAAACCAATCTCTTGACCTTATCTCACATACTCTTTCTTGAATTAGACAATCCATTTTGGCTTTAACTTTTCAACCTCTTACATTGACTTTCAAACTTTTCAAAAGCATGAACAATACTTTCAACTCATAGCCAACAACACCATATAAATTATATAATTCAACTAAGGGCATAGAGAGTCAAACTCATCACTACAACATGTTTACCTAGAACAACCATTTTACCTTAAAGCACAATCATGGTGACATTGACATTTAACACCTATATGACTACTTTTGAATACTTTTTATGCAAGTAGATAATCCTTTGACATATCTGGACCATATTAAAATATAAACATCATATGGTCTAATGGAAATTATTGTTATTTTTGATGTCTCTAAATATACCATAGATATTCTTAGTGTTTAAAGAACACTTCTCATTTTTGAATTCCAAGAATTTAGAGAATGAGTAATAGGTTGTGGTAACTTGATGTCACCTATGGTGAAATAAGAATAGAGATATGTATGAGTGTTCCATAAAATTTATAATAAGTGATGGTTGGTAGCCATCATGGTCTATTCATTTTTAATTTTAGAGGGTCTATGTTAACTTAGTGAATTATGATCCAAACTTAAGCTACAAATTAATCTAGATGTATATTTATAATAAAGTTTAAACTAAAGTGATCTGGTGTAAAAAAGGGATAAAAGAGAAGGGTGAGGTAGAAAAGAAAATGAGTTATTTCCTATGTTAGTCTCAAATATTATGACCAATCATCAATTACAATTAAGTATTCATTCAAACCAATATATAATAAAAAATATCCTAAGCTGATATTTCACTAGATACTAGGCAAACTTTGAAGGATAATGTAAAGAATCACAAGTAAGAACCATGTTTACTTTTAAAGATTTACTAATATAATAAAATAGCATTTGCACATCTGAATATAAAGAAAAATGAAGTGAATAAAATCCAATATCCTTAAACCAATCTAGCATATGAATAACTTAAAAACCATGTGGTTAGAAAATACAACCTAGAATTCAAAGAAGTTATTCAAATTTAAGACATAAAACTAACAATTGAGAGAAAAACTTGTTATAAATTGACATATCAAATATGGACAATCTTTGCCAAACTCCTTGATTATATTAATTACTCCAAGTATACAAAATTTTCTCAAAATTCTACCCTTTATAAGATGGTGATACATGCCTTTTATATAAGGATAAGGTAGTACACCATTCAATTACAACATATAGGTGTACAAAAGACAAAGACAATTGTCCTTAGAAAGTTCTATAATACAATTTTATTTTACAATTAAACTGACCTAGGGGCAATATGCTAACAAACAAGCATATTCCTTAAAAAATAAAATTCCTTATTTTGAATATTACAATTTTTTTACAAAAAAAGGAATATTAACTAGATGGTGGGCCCATTGCCTTTGAACTCTCTTGCTAATCTTATAGCAGATCCATAGCCTTTTGATGTTGATATTTGATAATTTTCATGTCCATAATAGGCTTTAGGAAGTAGACATCTTCATGGTTAGATAAGTCATTGAAGTCCCTATCATCTCTAGCCATAGCTTCCTTAATGATCCTGGCCTCTATTATCTTCTCTACAACTATGAAAATCATGTCAAAGATTCTTCTATTCTCTCTATGAGACTATCCTTAGATCTTGCTCTTAACTAACTACATTACCAAAGTTACCTTATATTTATATTCAACTTCATCAATGATTCCTATGGATGTGGTCTTGGTAGGATTAATCAACATAATGCCAAGTAGTGACTTGATATGGGTAATCAACTCTTAATCATCCTTAAGGAGTTTATCCAAGCCTACTGACCAAGTACTTAAACTTTGAATCTTTTCCACCATTATCCTTAATACTACATTTAGATGGCCTAGGCGAATAGTTTTGAATTTTTGAAGCTTATTCCTAATCCATATGCTGATGAGATCCCTCAACTTGGTCTCTCCTCTTACCATTTTGTTATCATTCCTTTGGCCACTATATTTTATTGGATCAAAGAATCTTACCTCATCTTCATGGACTATAGATAATTTTAACATATTAAAAAGGGAGGCTTCAAACATGTCCAAAATATCATCAGGCACAGATAGAATGACTTGTGTCTCTAGGTTTTCTTTCTCCTTTTCCAAATTATGAATTATTTGTTTCATTCCTCTAATTCTAGACTTAGCCTAAGATAATTGTGCATCGAGTAAACTTTCAACATCCTCCTCATGAATAGTATGTTCTCCTAGACATTATCCTTCAACTGGGGTTAGGCCTATAAAAGGTTCCACCTTCTAAAAGGTGATATTCTTAGTTTCCACCATGGCCTTCTTGGTGGTGACCCTTTCTAATCTATTTGTCTCTAGGTTAAATTAGACAGTGGTGAATGGCTCTATGAATTTGGGAGTTTATGTGACCTCAAATCCTATGCTACTTAATGCTCTACGAGCATCCATTTTCTTACTCTCTAGCCCTTCTATGGCCATTATCCTTCTTTCTTCCTCTTCCTTCATTATATCCATAATACATGGCTTAATGTAATTATTTAATTTAATGTTGATAAATTTTATTATGGCCCATGAATGGGAGAGATAAGGGATATTTTTTAATTTCCCATAAATAAACCAATCAAGGATGATTGGTCCATGAATGGGGAATTATTCACAAAATAGGTTGATCTCACTATTAGGATGTGTGAGATTCAACTTTGGTCTTTTGGGTCCAAAAGGGACCAATGCCATTTTTTCCTTCCTCTTCTCCATAAGATCCACTAAGAATAAATCAAGAGTGACCTCTTTTCCTTTCTCTTCTCTAAGCTCCCTGCTTAGATTGGTTTTTTTTAAATCTATTCCCCTTCTTCATCTATGCCATATACCTCTATAAGCTCCTTGAGGACACCCTTAACTATCTCATCTACTTTCAAGGTAATCATATCTATATTCTCAAGTAGGGAAGGTGGCCTTTGTGGTAAGGTTTAGAATGAGGGTCCCTCTTCAAGTCTCTCTTCAAACTTCTCCTTACCATGGCCTTATTCATATTGCATTTGCATAATTTGCCCTTGAATTTATGGCTGATGCACTTGAGGTTATCCTTGGGATGACTCATATAGTCCAAGTAACAAGTGATATTGGAGAGGATGATTTTGCCATGCCTCTCCTATTGGATCATCATATTTTTTCAACCTATGATTAAGCTTGATTTTATATCCCTTGAGCCTGGTTAACACTTCTTAAAAGCTACTTGCCCTAATGTAAATGGTGTCATGAACACTGAGCTGATGCATATATATAGGTTTGGGAAACTTCTTCTCTTTCAAATGATCACTCACTATGCTCTTAGGATCCCACATATTGATTTCATCAAATTGAAACCCAAATGATTCCTTATGATTGGACAAGATTTTTACTTGTTTCCAATCTTGGAATATAGTCCTTCTAATTATTAGAGGGAAGGGATGGAAAAGGCCCTTCCTTTTTTCCTTAAAAATTCCATTAACTCCATTAATGAGTTAGGAGATAATCTCTTGTTCTTCTAGCTTACTTGGTACATATTTAGGTAATCTATAGGGTGAGGACATGATTCCCTCAATCCTAATAATTATACAATTTGGATAGAACCAGAAGGCCCCCATCATTTCTACATATTTTTTTATCAATGGATGGACCCAAGGCATGAAAAAACCTATGATAGCCTCTACTAGGGTTGGGTATACATAGTCACAAATAAATTTCATGTGGTTACTATATTTGAAGATGTGTAATTTGGAGTAATGATGGGAAATAATGTTTCTACCCTGTGGAGACCAATTCTTGATGCCAAGGAAGTTGATAGAAGCGATTAGAGCATCAAGTAAATAGGACATCATGTATAATTATCTAGCCATCTTCCTCTTAATGGAAACAAATTGGCACCCTAGGTGAATTCTAATTAGCTCTCCAATAGGAGAGGTAAGTTTTTCCTCTATCATGAAATATAAATATGAAACCTAGGTCTTGTTTACATATATGTTGGAAGGGGATTTTAATGCTTGGTTCAATAGGGTCATGATTACACTGATCCCTTCCCTAAATTATGTAATTAGGATCCTTCCCTTAAGGTCCCTAAACACATGATTTCCTTAGAGCAACCATGATCTAAAGATGGTTTCTAAATCATGTTTTTTGGTCCATTCCTTAACTTTGGGTAGGTCTACATGGGAAATTGGGAACTTATAATATTTTTTGAAGGCCATAGGGGAAATGTAGGCTACTTTATTAGAATTTCCTTCATGGATAATCTAATCATTATCTATCTTATAATCTACAAATATAGGAGCAAGCACATCAATACAATGAAGTAACTCAGGCTTGGTAGTAACATAATGAAGTTCAGCTAACTGAATAGTGACCAAGTTATAGTGCTTCTTACTGACCATGGTAATTCTCTATTCTTCCTTGGTGATAGGTGATAGTTCCTCTATGGTGAATAAAAGTTGAGACTAGTTATTTCATCCATTTTTAGTGTTGTAGTATATAACTTAGTGTCCTTAAAGATAATTCCTTCATTATATGTGGATAGATAGAGTTCTATCTCCTCTTTTAATTATTATCTATGAGCTACCATGGATTCTACTTCTATAAACTATTCACACCATATTGCAATTGATCTTTGTGATGTTCTTTTACTAAAAATGTAATGAAGCTTCTCTCAAATCGAATTAAAATTAATTGAATCCAATTAGGGACTCTTTTATGTATGGTTTAGGGATTTAGAGATTTAATGGTAGTAGCTCATCTATATTTCATCTATTTACACCTTTGCCTTTATACCTTATCATTTTTTGGCGCATAAGATATTTTTCTTTGTTTGTTTCTTCCTATTCTTTGTATCCTACATCAATCCTTTTTTGAATGAGTATTGGCCATGTGGAGAGCTCACAGGACTTTGAAAATTCATTATTGTTTTCACATCATTGGATTGTGAAGCATGATGAAGCATGGACCATTGGATCATCTATTAGTTCTAATTTGAATGTGATTTTTCCATGTGTTGAGCTTGAGGGATCTCGAGACTCCATTTAAAAGTCTTTGGGGTCTTCACATCAATGGATCATCTTCCTATGATGAAGTGTGAACCATTGATATGTAAAGATACCCAACCTTTAAGTTAGCATATTATTAAGGTACGTACTTAGGTTTAAACATCTTAGGCTAAGTTTTATTTCATGTTTATTAAACATGAAATAAAATTTAGGCTAAATTTTTTATGCCTAAGATTTCTAGATTTATACAAAGGAGACCATGACTAAATATTTTAGGCCAAAGTTTATGCTATGTTAAATAAACACAATGTATAGTTTTAGCTAAAAATATATATGTTAAGCCTATAGAATATGATCAAAAGGGTCAAAATGATATAATGGTATAATGTCAAATAGGGTTTTATTGCATTAACAAACACACTAAAACCTTTGGTTAGAAACATTTGGTCTAAGTTTTACATTTAAAATATCCTTTAAATTAAGACCTAGTATAAGTCTATAGCTTAGGGTTCACGGTATTTGAACAAAATACAATGGGGAACTTAAGGTATAGACTTGGACTAGGTTCATTTTACATCTGTTTAGACCATAAGACCATTTTAATATATGTAGATTGAATATTTATAGTGTTTGAGCATCTTTTGAGGGATTATATTAATCTAAAAATAAATTAATGAGCTTTCTAGCAATATTTTGGAGTGTATTTTTAACTTGAGTAGAATAATTCATTATCTTAACTTTGATAGTATCATATACATCAAATACAGCCTCATGGATATCGAATGATAGTTGCACAAATGTCAATTTTAAGCTAGTAAAAAAATTTATGACCTAATGTGAGAGTGCCACATGGTACCTTAGTGGGGCTTCCTAGGATATTGGACTTAATTCACTCCATTAGATCAAGATCTGTGATGAAGTGAGAGCTATAAGATCATGATATAAGAGCTTGCTCATGATTGGTTGTTTCTATTAGGCAAGCCCCTTTGCTTTTAATCTTTGAATGTAATCATGTTACATGTTGATTTTTTGGAGTTCCTATGATTTTGAATTTTCTATGATGTTTTCACTCTATCTGAGATTTAATCTATGTTGAAGTGAGAATCATTGATCATGATCTGGGAACTTGAATTTGATTGGTCTAAGGGGCTATGCGTGGGACTCTATCAAACTTCCGTCACATCATTTAATTTAAAGGTCGTGAGGAAGCATGCACCATTAGATCATCCTAGTTGTATTCCTCTTAGTCTAAAACTCAATTCCTTTGCACTCTATTCAATCAAACTCTATGATGAAGCATGGGTCGTTGGATCTACAAGAAGCAAGGAAGTTAAGTCCAAAATAGGGACTAAAGTAAAGATTTAGGTTTAGAGTGTTAAAGCTAAGGTTATGTTCATATTAATAAATATGTTAGGGCCTTAGGTTTAATCCTTTAGGCTAAGACATTTATAAAAAAGACCAAACTAACATAAAATTGGACTCAAGGAATAAGAGCTTAGGCTAAGGTGTTAAGATTAAGTTCCCATTTGCATCAATAAATACAATGGGGCCTTATGATTAAAATGTTAGGCTAAGGTATAAATCAAAGGGATCAAGTTAAGAAATATTAAAAGGGGACCTTAAAAAATAAATATTAGACATAGTTATAGATATAAAGAGCTTAAAGGGGGAAATAACAAAGGGGACCTAAACATATTTTAGGCTAAGCTTTAGTAGTGTTACAAAACATGATTAAGCTTTAAACATGAATTTTATGCTTAATTCTAAAATAGTTTTAAATGCTCCCACAAATTTAGTTCACGTTAGTATTCAAATTTTAATTGAGGGTTTTACTAGGGTTTTGAAATGTGAATTTCTCAAAAATATCATGAAACCTGCAATTAAAGACACGAAGATCATTTATTAGTAATGTTAGGAAGATTTAAAGCAAAATATGATTAATAAACCTATTTTAAATGAATTGGATTATCTTTAAAGTATAAAAATGATTCTAACATGCCATTATTTCATGTTTAATATTCAAGGTTTCTCATGGGTCCTAATTATTAAAAAAGGGGGTATGTTGGCCTCAACAAATTTTGACTCATGAGCGAAACATTGCAATATGTTAGAACCTAGAGACTCTAATTTAGACAAATAATTGAGTCATCCACTCCACTTGATCAATATCATTATCCATATCAGATTATGGTTGAAATAAACCAGACACTTATAGAATTAGGGTCAACTATCAATACATAGCCATATTGTGTGTGTGTTTTGATTCCACTTAATATTTTCCATGGTGTTCAAGAAACAACTTTTAGGTTTCATGTATTTAATCACTAACACTAACTTATAGCATGTTTATATGTTCATTAAGAACTATTATTTTAGCTCATGAAAGGCTTGGGCATTGCTCTACTACTAGCCAAACATTCATAGCCCCAATAGAGATGACTTTGGCTCCACTTAAGGCCTTGATCCACTACCATCCAAGCATCCATAGAGTTGGTGGAGATTACCAAAATCACCTATGCTCATAAAGATTTTAATTTTTCATTTAATCCTTCTTTTTTGTATTTTATTTAGATCTTTATTCTTTCAAGAAGGTTGGGAACCAAAACAGCTAGGTTTTAGAATTCGGTTAAGTGTTTGATTTTTAGAGAATCACCTATGACTGAAACCCTTACACCATGCAAGGATTTTTATTAAGTGATAGTATAGCTATACAATTATAGTTTGAGATATCACTCTACAATTTCAAATCTTCTTAAAACCAATTTGAGGTTAAGATAATGTTTAAGTTCTTATGGAATGATTGGCTTCTTCCATTGTTCTTTACCAGTTTCTTCAAATTATAACATTAGGCTTGCATTTTAGAACCATAAACATCATATTTATGAGATACACACCTACATTTTTGAATTTTTGTCATTTTAAAGCAAACTACCTAACTTTAAGCTCAGGATCATCTAAAAAGACTTATTAGAATAAAAGAACAAGGAAACCAAAGCAAACACATAACATAAAATAAGAAAGCAAGAAAGTAAAGGGGATCAAATAAATATATACATGCTTATATAAAAATAAGGGATAGGAAGGAAATAACTTGAAAGAAACTAGCTATCCTACCTACACTAAATCTAACCATCTTACATTTTACTCCATAAAGACCTCAGGAAGAGTAGCAGAGAAGTAGTGCTTGACGTATTGTCCATTGGTGGGTAATGTGAACTCTAATACTTGTATATCTTTGAGCTTGAAGGTGAGGTTCCCTAGTGTTTTTGGAAATTTAATAGGGGCCAATCCACAAAGGTGTGAATTTTCCATGTTTACCCTTAGGCTCAAATGATTTGTCCCAAAGGAGAACTAGGTCCCCTTGTCTAAACACCTTAATATTTGATATTTTATTAAACCATATTTTCACTATGGTTTTATGCTTACTAAAATCAAAAATATCTTTCTCCCTTGCATCTTCCATCTAAATTATGTCTATTAATATTGAGTTTGCTAATTCTTGACCCTCTTCCATATATTCCTACATGAATATATATGGGCAACATAGTAGTGATAGGGAAGGTTGGTTCCTATCCATAGACCAATAGAAAAAGTGATGCCTTCAAGTCTTGTTTAATCCTGATCCTATCTACCCATAATGCATACTTGAGCAAATTTTTCCAAGTCTTGGGTTTGTCTTCCATAGATTTCTTGATTGATTTCATCAAATTTTTATTGGTAAACTCAAAAAATCCATTCTCTTAGGGATAATGGCTGGATGAAAACTTTAGATAGATACCATTATCATAAGCCCATTTATTCATCTCTATGGATGAAAATGCATACCTATTGTCACACACTAGAGAGACTGGAGTTCCAAACCTAGTAGAAAGGTTCTCCTCCATGAATTTGATCACTTCCTCCATTCTGTATTATTTAGTGGTTATAGCTTAAACCCACCTTGTATAGTAATTTGTAGTAATCAAGATGAATTTGTGACCTTTAAATGAATTTAGGCTGATTAGTCATATAAAATACAGCCCCCATTGTGCAAATGGCTTGTCAACCATGACTAGTTATAGAGGCATTGTTGATTTAGACTCCTTGGTGCTAAAAATCTAGAAAGGTTGGAATTCTCTCACATGCTTGTGAGCATCCTTGAATATTATTGGACAATAATATCTATCTCTAAGAATCTTATGTGTAGTAGTCTTCCCTGATGGATGTCCATTGCCAAAATTATCATGGAAGGTACTCATGACTTGAGTAGATTACTCTTTTGAAACACACCTAAGGTAGACTCCCTCAAAGTTTTTCTTGTATAAGACTCCATTCTTAATTAGATAATGAGCATATTTGAGACTTAGATCCCTCTTTTTCTCCCTTATCTATCATATAGGATAGGTGCCATTAATTATCAAATGAATAATAGAATCATATCATTCAATATCTTGTAATTTCTATTGATAAAATTACATAATACTTAACTTAGGGTTGGTATTATAAATTATTTGGATCAGACCTTGGCACCTTACCAATTTTTTTATTTTCATTTCTATGTCATACTCTTGCAAAATTGACATGCACTTATCTCTACATTCTCTGAGCTCATTTTGGCTTAACATAAGCTTTGTGGTAGGGTCAAGTAGAATAACATGCACCTTATTTCTAAGGATATAATGCCTAAATTTATTTACTACCTTTACTAATTCATATACCTTCTTATCAATGAATGAATAGTTTAACTCAACATTCTTAAAATTAATGCTCATAAAATCCATTCAGTGATAATGCCCCTCAAATTTTTGATGCAATATAATAGACATGGTTTGATCAGAGGCAAACAAATAGAGGTAGAATTCCTTAGAAAATTTAGGACTTATCAGGACTGAATCCTGGCTAATGGCCTCCTTAATTTCATTGAATGCCTTTTTAGATTCTTCATTCCATGATACTTGGCATCTTTCTTCAGCATGCCATTTAATGGCTTGAAAATATTTGAAAATCTAGAAGTGAATTTCCTTACAAATTTTATCTTTTAAAAAATGACTAACTCTTTTCTACTATTTGGAGATTCTATTCTGGATATAGATTATACCCTTTTATGATCTATAGAGATCTCATCCTTGGCTATAATATGTCCCAATAGCTTACCTTTAGTAATGTAGAAAATACTTTTCTTAGGATTTAAGGAAATACCTTATACATCTTTCAAACACTTGTAAATGCATGAAGTGATCTTCCCTATTTTTAGAAAAAAATGTTAGATCATCCATATAGATAATGATGAATTTACCTATTAGGCCTTGAAAGGCATGATCCATATCCATTTGAAATGTAGCTTCTAGATTTATTATCCTAAAGGAAATTCTCTTGTAATTAAAGGTTCCCCACTTAGTAGTGAAATTTGTCTTCATACTATATTCTTTGTTAACCAATATTTGGTTATAACATAAAAAACCATCAAGAAAAGACATCATACCTGAACTTGAAACTTGTATAACATGGTCAAGAGAAGGGAGATGATAGTTATCCTTCTCAGACGCTTTATTTAAATTCCAAAAATTGACATAGAACCTAATTTCACCATTCTTCTTCTTGACTAGCACCAAATTATCTACCCAAGTAGAATGAATGATGGGGAAGACTATCCTAGCATCTAATGGTCTCTTAACCTCTTTAAAAATCATTGGCTCTAAGATAGGGTTTATAGGCCTCTATTTCTACCTGAATGGTTTACTATTTTGTTTAAGAGGGATGGTGTGAGTGATGACCTTTGGATCAAAGATATTTAGGTCATCATAAGACCATGTTATGATATCCCTGTAATGGGTAAGGATCTCTTTCAATTTTTTGTTCTCAATGTTTATGCATGATTTTATAATGTTTACTAGTTGGGGTTGATCTTGGAGACAAAAATCAATAACATTATAGTCCTTCCCACTGACCTTGGCAATCTTAGAAACCTCAACTAGTTTATGCTAATCAAATAGTCTCTCTAAAGCAATCATCCCCTTAGGGATATTTTTTTCATTCAACTAAATGACTTTACCATCAAGCTTGTCCTCCTTAGATGCATTTTCATTAGTATCATCAATTATATGGGCATAAAATGATCCAAAATTTGTCATAAAATCTAATATATGCTGATCATATCTAAAAAATTGAAAATGGTTAACATTATCATTCATTGAAGGACAACGGATAAACTCAATGGTAAAATTAGGGGAATCTTAGTTGGGTATGAGGTTGGGTGCAGCAAATGCCAAATCATTAGTAGCTTACTTTTCTTCTCTTGGGATGGAGGTAATACTAAAAGAATCAAAGGACTAAATCAAATCCCAAACCTTGAACTTATACCTCTTAAGATATGAGAGCTTATATTAGTATTTTTTTCTTACTTGGTTGACCACTAGTTTTGAATCCCCATAAACTAATAGTTCTTTGACCTTATTCTTTATAAAAAAATTATAAACCTAGGATAAGGTCTTGATATCTAGCAAGATTGTTAGTACAAGGGAATTAGAGTCTATAAGAAGCATGGTATTTCTTACAAATAGGGTTATTAAGGAAAATACCTAATCTAGATCTAGCCTTACACCTATCACCATCAAAATGCAATTTCCATGGTCTAGGAATAACATGAAAACTCTTGGGATCACATACCTTATCAGTCTCTAGGGTGAAAACCCCTAATTTTAAGCCAATTATGTTAACCCTCTCATTCACAACATTGTACTCCATTATCATGTGTTTCATCCTTGGTTCTCTCTCAACCCTGATTTGATTGGGAACTCCATTCCAAGTTAGCTACAAATGTGAGCAATCTATGACATGTAACCATTTAGGGCCTTAGTCCACTCCCTATATAAAAAGATTCCATAAACATCAGGTATATCAAAAAATTGAATATCAATGAATTATTTCACTCTAGGATTAAAATCTAATTTCATATGAACATTCAAAAGTTCCCCAATATCTTTAACTCTATATTTGTCTAATTAGATGATAACCCTATCAGACTTAATAGGGATTGGGCCCAATTTTTTGCATATACCTAATGACATGATGTTGGTAGATAATCCTAAATCTAATAATAAATTATGAAAATTCTTACCAAACATCTTGATAGTGAGAAAGAAAGGATGAGATATCGCCTTGGCTTTGTGCATAGTCACATTGACATGGTCAACCTTAGGTGGCTTGGTGTACTTCTTTGACAATGAATCTAACAAGAGGTCCCTTTGCTTTGTAATCTATGTAAGTTCATGTAATTTAATATTAGCCTTTATCTTCTTCATATCCTCAACTATATTATATCTAGTTTTAGAAGAACTAAGAATATTAATGTTAGGTTTAAAAGCACTCCCTTTAGCTGGCTCATGATTTTTGTTTGTAGAAGTGTCTATCAGAGTTGTTTCCAGAATCTAGATAATGCAAATGAAATGGAGACGTGATCACACGAGATGAAGCTAGTGCACATCACATAGATGCTAAATCAATTTGAAATTATACAAGAAGATAAATTGCACAAGACAAATAAGAGAAAACCCAGTATTCAATTAACATAAGATGGCCAAAGTGAAGAATACATATAGGAGAGCATGTAAGTAGCTCCTCCATAAAAGGCAGTAAAAGCACCCCAAGAATAGACTATAACTCCTCCATGAAAGGTGGTGACAAGGTGCTAATAATAGAGAAGTAACTCCCATACCTAGAATAGCCAGTTAAAGGAGTTACATATGACATTCTTATGACACCTATGACACATCTATGACACACATCTCCACATAAGCTAGCCTATCCTACAAATATAGGAAAACTCCATGTAAGCACAAATATATAATTTTCCTAATTAAATAATAGGGAAAAATAAAAACTTACACTAATACCCTCCCATAAGCATAGCTTAGGTGGGCAGTGTGGAAATATAAAATGGGTCCTAGAAACTAGGCCTGATGAGGTACCCATGTACAAATGCAATCTCCCATAAGATAGAGAAAAGGAGAAAAACCATAGGAAAAAACTCCCCCCCAAAAGAGAGACAAAATAAATGAAGAGGCTAGAAGGCCCCCCTAAAGATGATGATGCTGTAGATGTAGATCGCACCCCAAGAAGAGCTCATAGATGAATGAGCTTGCTCTTGGTGAAAGGTTTGGTGAAGATGTTTGCAACCTGCTCTGAAGACTGGTAAAAGATTAAGTCAATGACCTGACTATGAATAAGCTCCTAAATGAAATGCATGTGAATCTCTATGTGCTTGGTCCACTGGTGCTGAACTAGATTCTTACAAATATGAATGGTACTATGGTTGTCAAAATAAATGATGGTGGGCTGTCTAATAGGAATGCCAAACTCAAAAAAAAACCCTTGAAGCTAAATAGCCTCAGTAGCTACATTAACAACTCCCTTGTACTCTACCTCTATGGATGATATAGCAATAGCATTCTTCTTCTTGCTAAACCAACTGATAGGACCAAAACCTAGAGATAAAATGTAACTAAAAGTGGACTTTTGAGTCTGTGAATCGCTAGCCTAGTCTAAATTTGTATATCCAACCAAGTCAACCTCTATGCCAAATCTGTAACGAATCCCGTATCTATGTGAACCCTGTATGTAATGCAAGATCCTCTTAGTTGATTTCCAATGCAGCTCATGAGGTTCCTGCATAAATCTAGAGACAAGTCCCACTATATATGATATGGTGGGCCTAGTGTGAGTCAAGTAGATGAGAATACCAACAAGTTATCGATACCAAGTGGCATCAACCAATGGTGAAGAAAAATTAGCCTCAAGCTTGAATCTTGATAGAAAGGGAGTCAGAGATGGCTTGCAATTAGCCATGTGAAACTGAGCCAATAAGTCAAGAGCATACCTAGGCTATACAAGAGAAATCCTTGAATCTGATTGTGAGATCTTGATGCCAATGAAGTAGTACAAAAAACCCAAGTCTATCATGTCAAATATATCCTAGAGAGATGCCTTCACCACTGCAATAGCCGATGAAGAACTCCTGGTGATCAAAAGGTCATCAACATATAGAACCAAAATTAGGAGCAAATCATCCTATCATAAGAAGTAGACATTGGGGTCTGAATGGCACCTAGTGAAACCTACTATGAGAAGGAAGGAATCCATCTTGGCGTACCATGCTTGAGGGGCCTGTTTGAGGCCATAGATAGATTTCCTAAGTCTGCATACTAAGGAAGAATCTTGAACAAATCTTGGCAGCTGCTCCATGTAGATCTCCTCCTCTATGTCTCCATGAAGAAAGGCACTCTTCACATCCATTTGGTGCACATCCCAACCATGTGTTGTGGTAATAGCCAAGGTGAGTCAGATAGAAGTCATCTTTGTAATGGGTGCAATGGTATTTGAGTATTCAATACCTGCCACCTATGAGAAACCCTTGGCAACCAATCACACCTTGTACTTATCAACCGACCCATCTGCTACAAACTTGGTCCGATATATCCACCTACATCGAACCATCTTTCTTCCCTTAAGAAGTGAAGTCAAATCCCAAGTGTGATTTTTAATTAAGGAAGAATATTCTTCCTCCATATCACTATCCCACTCAGGTACCCCTGATGCCTCTCAAAAAGTCTATGGATCTGAAACTAAAGTAAAGAAGGCATGTGGATCTCTCTAAAAATCCCCCTAGTATGTCTATCATCTATGGGATCTCCTACCCAAGTGCCAGCACTCTCAAGTGTCTGTCTGGCCCAAAGTGGCTCAGAAGTGGGTGAGTCAGGTGCTAACTCCTCATCCTCTGATTGACTAGAGGTGGATGACTCTGCATCACTGTCCTCACTGTCTAAACTCGAAGAAGAAGAAGATGTCTCTGGCTCAAGAAATTGCTATGGCTGATCTGAATCTGATGAGGAATCATCATGAAGAAGTAGATTTGATGAGGGAGAAAAGTGCCAATTGTTGAGTCTCTAAGACTCTCTTGAAAATGGACACTTCTCTCAATGAACAACTCATGAGTCATTGGATCTAGAAGGTGATACCCCTTAATACCATCTGGGTATCCTACAAAGATGCAAGGCTTGGACTGACATTCCATAGCTTTGTGTTTCTTCTTCTGTATATGGGCCATGGTTGGGGATCCAAAAACCTAAGATTCTCAAATTAGGTTTCCTTTTATGCCAAGCTTCAAAGGGTGTTATCCCTTTCAAAGCTTTGTGAAGAACCCTATTTTGAATGTAGCAAGCATAATTGATGGCTTCGATACAGTACTGTGGTGCTAAGGATTTGGAGTGAATCATATAGCTACACATCTCTTTCAAGAACCTATTTTTGCATTCTGTAACCCCATTCTATGAAGGACTATAAGTGACTATGCACTACAAATCAATCCCCTCTTTGGTGTAAAATTGCTCAAACCTATTGCTGACATACTCCCCTCCATTATCAATTCAAAGAACCTTGATGGATTTCTCAATTTGTTTTTCAACAAGAGCCTTGAAGTCTAGAAAATTTTCAAACACTTCAGACTTTTGTTTGAGAAAATATATCCAAGTGTACCTAGAGAAATCATTAATGAAAGTGAGGATGTACTTGGCCCTTGTGAAAAATGGTTTGGGAAAGGGTCCCGATACATCACTGTGGACTAGCTCAAAAGGTTGTGAAGCCCTCCAAGCTTTGCCTTTGTAAAATTTTGTTTTGGGATGCTTTCCAAGGGAGCACCCCTTACAAAGTCCTTTTGAGAATTGGACACGAGGCAAGCCAATGACCATGTCATTTTTAAAAAGTTTTTCAATGTAGCAGTAGTTAAGGTGGCCAAACCACTCATGCCATAATTTGCTAACTTCATCTGAATGAGTCAGCAATGCTATTGGAGAAGAATTAGGTGAAAAATGTGAGAAGGTGTATAACTTGGCTTGGTGATCTGCCCTAGCCACTGCCACTATAGTAGCACTATGCAACTCCTTAATAGCCACTAAATCTAGTGAAAACTCAACTCTTATACCCCAACTAATGTGAGTGATTTGGTACAGTGATAGGAGATTGGTTGAAAGAGAAGGAACACTTATAACATTATTGAATGTTCCTCCTTCCATTTCAATTGACCCTCTCCCTACAATGGAAACTGATGTGTCATCACCCAAACTAATTGAAGTCATGCTACAAGGCTCTAAAGATGAAAGCTCAACTAGTGAAGAGCCCATGTGGTGAGAAGCACCTGAGTCAGTGACCCATGAAGATGTAGAAGCTACTGTAGCTAAAATGGCCTTGCCCTTTTATTTCTCCTTACCCTTGCCTTTTGCCTTAGTATAATCTTGGGTAGATGAATTTTGCTTGATGGACTCAGGAACACCTATGTTGTGCTTCTCTAGAAGATGAGTTAGGTGATCTATTTGTTTCTTCATGCATTTATGTTCATCATGCCCTATCTTTTTACAATAGGCACACTTAACCTTCTCCTTCTTAGGTTTAGCATTGGAGGAGGAAGACTCAATGTTATTTTTGGCAGGATTGTTATTTTATTTCTTCTTCTCCTGGTCCTTATTCTTTTTCTTCTTCTCCTTTGTTGAGGTCTTATCTATACCATTTCCAGCTATCAAAGCTTGGGGTTGAGTAGACATCATTATTATCATTTGAATTATCTTATCTTTCTCCCTAGTCAAGTCGGCAATGAATGAGTCCAAAGAAGGCATTTTCCATGTAGTTCCAAGGGCACTTTTTGTGGCATGGAAAGTGGAGACAAAGATTGAATAACTTGGACCTAACTTATCGAGAATAGAAAGGATGAGTTGATCATATTTCTTCTCTATCTTGCATTATTTCAATTTCAATCTAAAGGCCTTAAACCTAATGAAGAAGTCATGTAGGGTGTCAAAGTTGCTATGACTTAGACTTATGAGTTCATTTTTGAGCTCATGACCTCTCATCTCATCAAGCTTCCCAAATAAGGTTTCTAGGGTGTCCCATATGTCTTTGGGAGTCTTAGGGGTTTCTAAATGGAATATAAGTTTTGGAGACATGGACAAGCTCAGTAGTCCATAGGCTTCATCACTACGGTTGTACCACTTGACCTTTTCAGCATTAGTGTTGGGTTCTACTTCAGTACCCATGGTGATCCTATACAACCCTTTGCTTCTAAGGATGATTGACATTTTAACCTTTCATTCATGATATTTTAAGGGTTTTATGGGTTTAATTTGAAAATAATCCATTTTAAGTTGAATTTAGGTGAAGTTGTGTTGATTGCAAGTTGTGAAATTATGTAGAAAGGAGAATGAAAGCAAAGATTACAAGTGCTTAAAAGCAATCACACCCCCTTGAAATGTTGAGTGCCCCCCCCAAATATGCAAGTGCATGCTCAAAATATGTTAAGCTTAGTCAAGAATGTGTCTTGGAGCAATCAGTCCAAGACTTTAAGCAAATACGATGTCAGACTCAATCGAAAATGCCTCCCGAGAGACCCAAATTTTAGGCACTTTATAAACTAGTGAATTTTTAATAAATAACAAGTTTACACTATGGATAATTGAATTAAAAACACTTTTTAAAAAAATGGCACCCAAATCTGAGCTACCATTTGCAAGATATTTAAGATTCAATTTCCCATAAACTAGTGTTTTTGCAAAAAAATAGCACTAAAATATTTTAAAAATGTCTATTTTGAGAGAGAAAGTGGCCTTCCAACCACTCATTGGACTTGAAACAAAGCAAGGAATCCAAAGGAGGTATTTTTGAGGGGGAATTGGCCTCCTGCCAACCTGAGCCTCACCCTTCGTCTTTGACATGTGAAGATACAAGTTTAAATTTAAACCCCCAAATTATCAAATTATCTAAAATACTTAATATTTAGTCAAATTGACTAATTTTTTTTTTACAAGTAAATTTTAACTCAAAAATTAAAGTAAAAGATAGAATGAAATGGATGACCAAGTATTAAAGGGCCCACATGGGATGCCAAATAAGAAGAGGGGTGCCATTTTCAAAAAAAACAACAGTTTTAAGTTTGCTGGACAAAGAAAAGGTAGAGATACTGAATTTGCAAACCTCACAAATCTCAACGCACAATAGAAAATTGCAATCACAGAAGAGAAGAGACAAGTTTCAACCACAACAGGGAAGAGACAAAGTTAATGCAGGAAAAAAGATGCCAAGTGCAGGAAAAGGATGCCAAGCTGCTGGAAAAGGATGCCAAACTACTGAAAAAGGATGCCAAGCTACTCAAATGAGCAGATCCAACACCAAGTGCAACTGGTAGATCTTAGTTGGAGAAAATATGTAGTAAACCTGAGTCTACCTACATTAATCTAATGCTCCTTTATATTCTATAGATTGAAAATAAAAAAAGAGCAGCAAAACTCAACACATTATATCAAAAAGTGACGCCAAGCATTGATTTTTCCACAAATTGCCTTAATGTAGATCTAAATGAAACTCAATAGAAGTAATTTTTTTAAATAGATTTTGGTATGGATTTGCATGAGTTTTCAAGAAAGTCTACCAAAACTCTCAAATGCAACCGAGTTAAAAAAAACTACTAAGAAAGCAAAGTAAGAATTTCAGAATAAACTAATAGCATAACCAAACACACGATTACTGGGGTGGCTCTGATACCATATTAGAGTTGTTTCCAGAATACGGATAATGAAAATGCAATGGAGATGTGATCACATGAGATGAATCTAGTGCACATCACATAGATGCTAAAGCAATTTGAAATTATACAAGAAGATAAATTGCACAAGACAAATAGGAGAAAACCCAATATTCAGTTAACATAAGATGGCCAAAGTGAAGAATACATATAGGAGAGCACGTAATTAACTCCTCCACAAAATGTGGTCAAGGCACCCCAAGAATAGACTGTAACTCCTCCATGAAAGGTGGTGACAAGGTGCTAAGAATAGAGAAGTAACTCCCATACCCGGAATAGCTGGTTAAAGGAGTTACTTATGACACCTATGACACATCTATGACACACATCTCCACATAAGCTAGCCTATCCCATGAATGTAGGAAAACTCCATGTAAGTACAAATATATAATTTCCAGAATTAAATAATAGGGAAAAATAAAAACCTACACTAATATTGTCTAGAGGAGTTATAAAATTATTTAAAGGCATTGAGGTAGTTAAGGGATACCTCTTATCTCTATTCCTCAAGGGATAAGTCTTCTTCAATAACTATTGAAAGGCTTGGATCTCCTCAGGGATTTTATCAGGTTCATTCTCTTCTTGAAAAGGGAAATCAAAAGTATCTACCATGAAGGCTTGACCGAATGACTTAGATCTAGAAGCACCTGCACCACTTTCTTTGCTAGGGACCACTTATAATGTATCCAACTCCTCTTAGAAACCTTTATAAGTTTTGAAAAACTCATTGCAGTCAATTTTACCATATTTTATTGTACAATGCACTCTACAATAATCAAATAATGTAATATCAATAAGGTTAATATCCATGGTCTTCTTTTCAAAATATGGCTCATCATTCTTATTATTATGAAATCTATCATTCTAAATTCTATTATTTGTCCTATTATACCTTTGAAATGAGAAGTTCCTATGAAAACTTTCAGTACTATTTTTAACTTGTTTTTGTATCATTCTCATTTTTAAGGGTTTTAGAATTATGTACCTAGTTATTATTAGTAGATGGTATTAAATCCCTTTGATAATTTGTATTAAAGTCATTAGTATGATGATTTAAGACTTGTAAATTTTGATTGGGAGCAACATGACTTAATGGCAATTTATTTAAGTTTGGGAATTGATTTAAGGCTAGGATATTTTAGTTATTTTTTGGAAAGATGTTCAAAATGGGAATATGTGGGTTAAAATTTGGAATAAAATATGCCATTTGTCCTTGGGGTTGCATATCATCATTGATGGTTACTACCTCAGAATAGGCCCTTACTAATGAGGTTACAGCTAGTTGATATCTTTTTTAGGAACACGGAGGTCAGGATTTATTGTATACTTATAAATTTCTACAGATGATACATCAACATGCTTATAGGGTTCTATGGTCCTATTATATATCTTTTGAAATATAGCATTAAAGGACCTTAAGAGCTCATTTTCATACCTTCTAATGGTGATGAAATAATGATAAATAACACTAAGACTAACAATCTTACTAAATTGGTCTATAAAAACATTAGTGAAACCATCCCAACTAGTGATATAATTATCAGTTAAGTTTAAGAACCATTCATAGGAACCATATTTAAATGTAAAGGGAAATAAAATGTAATATATATCCTCATGCACAACATATATTAACCTTAAGGCATCTTTAAAAGACTTAATGTACTCTTTAGTAGTTGTAATACTGGTTGGACTAAATGTAGGCAAATACTTCTCAAGGTTATGGTGAAGATCATGTACCACTCCTGGCACGTTGATTAAATATTCTCCCAAAAAATCCATACCTAGATTAAGGTCAAAGGCAAAGGTATCTTGAAGAGGCGAAGTTGGAAAAGATTTGGATCTCCTACATCTACCTTTGTCAGGCCTAGCCTTTTGATGAACCTCAAGTTCAAGCAAAGGTTCCCTTGTCTTTGAGTGTGATCTAGTTAAAATATTTAGCAATTCTAGCTTGAAGTTTAAATATCTTATTTGAAATATGATGTATCAAGATAATCTCTATAAGGAACAAGGATTAAACCTACATATTAAGCTTATTTTTCAAAGATTACATAAAGAATAATAAAAGACATTGATATTTTCCTACAATAGCTCAAAGATGTATCCAATTATGATAATATGATCTATATTTATAAGTCTAAGCCCAAATAAGCTCATATCTAGGAAAGATATGCCAACCTTTGATCAAAACACATATTCCTAACCTCAAATACTATGGATCTTCAAATTTCAAGTTAAATTTACCAAAACCAAGCATCAAATCTCAAAAAACCTTGATATTTGTCTAAGAAAGCATAAATATAAACCACAAACAACAAATATCAATGATCTTTATATTCTAAGTAAAGAATTTACTTAAAAACACAAAAATACACTAATCTTATATCAAAACTTGCTAAGACTAAGAAAGATTCAAAGAATTCACAAAGATAGTCCTCCTTATACCACCAATAGAAACACTTGTTGATGTATCTAAATTCACCACAAAGGCTCTTGGTTTTCAAAGAACACTTCTCATTTTAGAATTTCAAGGATTCAAAGCATGAGTATCAGGTTGTGGCAACTTGATGTCACCTATGAAGAAATAGTGGTAGAGATATCTATGAGTGTTCCAAAAAAATTATAATAAGTAATGGTTAGGAGCCATCATGGTCCATTCCTTGTGAATTACATAAGATCTATGTTAAATCAGTGAATTATGATCTAAACTTAAGATACAAATTAATCTAGATGTATATTTATAATGAAGTTTAAATTAAAGTGATCTAGTGTAAAAAAAGTGAGCAAAGAGAAGGGTAAGGTAGAAAATAAAATGAGTGATTGCCTATATTAGTCTCAAATATTATGAAAAAGCATCACTTAAAACTGATTATGCATTCAAACCAATATATAATGCAAAATAACCTAAGCTCAAATTTCACTATATACCAGACAAACTTTGAAAGATAATGTGAAGAATCACGAGTAAGAACTAGGTTTACTTTTAAAGATTTACCAATATAATCAAATAGCATTTACACATCTGAATAAAAAGTAAAATGAATTGAATAAAATCCAAGATCTTTCAACTAATCTAGCATATGCATAAATTAGAAACCCTATGATTATAAAATGCAACCTAGAATTAAAATAAGCTATTAAAATTTAAGACATAAAACTAACAATTGTGAGAAAAACTATGTTAGCAATTGACATATAAAATATGGACAATATTTATAGAACTCCTTGATTATATTAATTATTCCAAGTATATAAAATTTTCTCAAAATTCTTCCCTTTACAAGATGGTGATACATGCCTTTTATAAAAGGATAAGGCAATACACCGATTAGTTACAACATATAGGTGTACAAAATACAAGGACAATTGTCCTTCCTTAAAAAGTCCTAAAATACACTTGTCTTTTACAATTAGATTGACCTAGGGGAAATATGATAATATACTAACATGTGCCATACAAAACAATTCCCTATTTTGAATATTACAATGTTTTTACAAAAAAAAGGAATATTAACTAGCTAGTGGGCCCATTGCCTTTAAACTCTCTTGTTGATCTTGTAGCAGCTCCATAGCCTTCTGATGTTGATCTTTGTTAAGTTTTAAGTCCATAATAGGCTTCAAGAATAAAACATATTCATATTCATCTAAGTCATTGACGTCCCTATCATCTTTGGCCATAGCTTCCTTAATTCTCCTAGCCTCTGTTATCTTTTCTTCAACTATGAAAATCATGTCCAAGATTCTTATATTGTCTCTTTGAGACTGATCTTGGATCTTTCTCTTAATTTACTACATTACCAAAGTGACCTTGTGTTTGTATTCAACTTCATTAATTATTCCAATGGATGTGGTCTTGATAGGATTGACTAATATGGTTCCAAGTAGTGACTTGATATGGGCAATAAACTCTTTAGCTTCCTCGAGGAGTCTATCCAAGCCTACTGATCAAGTACTTAAACTTTTAATATTTTCCACCACTATCCCCAATGTTATATTTAGATAGCCTAAGCTAATAGTTTTAAATTTTGGAAACTAATTCCCAATCTATATTCTGATGAGATCTCTCAACTTGGTCTTTACCTCTTGCTATTCTGCTATCATTCCTTTGGCTACTTTATTTTATTGGATCAAAGTATAGTAACTCATCTTCATGGACTATAAATAATTGAACATATCAAAAAAGTAGGCTTCAAACATGTCTAAAATAACATTAGGCACAAATAAAATGGCATATGTCTCCAGGATCTATTTCTCCTTTTCAAATATATGAATTCTCTACTTCTTTTCTCTAATTTTAGCCTTAGCGTGAGATGATTGGTCATCGAGTAAAATTTAAACATCGATGAATAAGATATTCTCTTAGTTTTTATCCTTCAATTGGGGTTAGTCCTATAAAAGGTTCCACCTTATGAAAGGTGAACTCCTCAATTCTCACCATGGCCCTCTAGTGGCCACTATACTTCTTTCTTCCTCTTCATTCATTATATCCCTAATCCATGGCTTAATGTCATCATGTAATTCAATTTTTATAGCTTTTTTATGGCCCATAAATGGGAGAGAGAAGTGATATTTTGAAATTTCCCATAAATAAACTAATCAGGATTGACTGGTCTATGAATGGGGAATTCTTCATTGAATAGGTTGATCTCACTAGTAGGATGTGTGAGAGTCAACCTTGGTCTTTTTGGTCCAATAGGGACCAATTCCATTTTTTCTTCCTCTTCTCCTTAGGATCTACTAGGACTAAATCAAGAGTAACATCTTTTCCTTTCTCTTCTCTAGGCTCCCTACTTGGATTGGAGTTTTTTTAATCTATTCCCCTTCATCATCTATGCCATATACCTCTATAAGTTCCTTGAGGACACCCTCAACTATCTCATCTAGTTTTAAGGCAATCATATCTATATTCTCAAGTATGGAAGGTGGCCTTTGTAGTAAGTTTGAGGATGAGGGTACCTCTCCAAGTCTCTCTTCAAACTTCTCCTTACCATGGCCTTATTCATCTTTCCTTTGCACAATTTTCCCTTGAGGTTATGGCTAATGAACTTGAGGTTATTCTTGGGATGACTGAGATGGTCCAGGTAGCAAGTGATATTGGAGAGGATGCTTTTACCATTCCTCTCCTATTGGCTCATCATATTTACTCAACCTATGCTTAAGATTGATTTTTTAGCCCTTGAGCTTGGTTAAAACTTATTAAAAGCTACTTGCCCTGATGTAAATGGTTTCATGAACACTGATCTGATGCATATATATAGGTTTGGGAAACTTCTTCTCTTTTAAATGATCACTCATTATGCTCCTAGGATTCCACATATTGAGTTCATCAAATTGAAACCCAAATGAGTCCTTATGCTTGGTCATGATTTTTACTCATTTCCAAGCTTGTAATATAGTGCTTATAATGATTAGAGGGAAGGGATGGAGAATACCCTTCCACTTTTTCTTATAAATTCCATCAACTCCATTGAAGAGCTGGGAGGCAATATCTTATTTTTCTAACTTACTTAGTACATACATACACAATCTATAGGGTGAAGACATGATTCCCTCAATCTTGATAATTGTGAATTTTGGATAGAACTAGATATCCCCAATTATTTCTACATATTTCTTGATCAGTAGATGGATCCCAAGCATGGGAAATCTTGTGATAGCCTCTACTACAGATGGGTATGCACAATCACAAATAAATTTCATGTGGTTATTATATTTGAAGATGTGTAATTTGGAGAAAAGATGGGAAATGGTGGTTTTACCCTATGGAGACCAATTATTGATGTCAGGGAAGTTGATAAAAGATAGTAGGGTTTCAAGTAAATAGAACATCATGTAGAATTATCTACCTGTCTTCCTCTTAATGGCATCAAACTAGCACCCTAGGTGAATGGTAATTAGATCTCTAATAGGAGGGGTAAAATTTTCCTCTATCATGAAATACACATATTAAACCTAGGTCATGTTTACATATATCATGGAAGGGGATCCTAATGCTCGATTCAATAGGGTCATGATTACCTTGATCCCTTCCCTAAATTTTGCAATTAGGATCCTTCCCTCAAGTTCCCTAAACACATGGTTCCCTTGGATCAACCATGGTTAGAGGATGGTGTCCAAGTCATGTTTACTATTCCACTCCTTGATTTTGGATAGGTCAACATGGGGAATTGGGAGCTTATAATATTTTTTGAAGGCCACAAGAGAAATGTAAGCTACCTTCTTATAATTTCCTTCACACATGATCCAATCATTATCTATCCTACAATCTACAAAGATAGGACCAAGCATATCAATAGAATAAAGTACCTCAAGCTTGGTAGTAGTAGAATGAAGGCTAAACAAATTAAATAGGGACCACGTCATGGTGATTTGTATTGAGCATAGTAATTCTCTATTCTTCTTTGGTGATAGCTAGTAATTCTTCTATGGCAAAGAAAATTTTAGACCTGTTCTTGTATCCATTGTTTAGTGCCATAGTTTTTAGCTTAATGTCATTAAAGATCTTGCCTTCATTATCTATGGATAGATAGATTTTTGTCTCATCTCTCCATTATTTTTCATGAGCTACCATGGCTCCTACTTCTATAAATTGTTCATACCCAATTTTGATTGATCTATGTGATGTTATTTTACTCAAAAATGTAATTAAGCTTCTCTTGGATCAAATTTAATAAAATGAATCCAATTAGGGTCTATTTTATGTAGGATTTAGTGATTTAGAGATTTAATGGTGGTATTTTATCTATATTTTGGCTCATACATGCTTGGGAATTGATTTGGAACTTTTCCTTTATACTTTGACATTTCTAGGTACATGAGATCTTTTGTTTTGTCTATTTCTGCTTGCATGGTGCTTATGTGGTAATGATCTAGATCTTTCTTGATATTTTTCATAAATGTATTTGAGCACTATCCATTAGCATTTAAAATGCCTTATTTTATTTTTCACTATTGAATGAGGATCTTGTGAGTGACCACAAACTGTTGATCATGATTTGGGTCCTTGTTTGTGATTGGCTCCTTTTTGTACCAATCCTCATGGTTGTGCCACTTAGCATCTTCATGTGCCTACTTTTTTTGTATATCCTATGTCAATAATTTGTGAATGAGTATTGGCTATGTGGTGATATTGTAGGATTTTAAAAATTATTGGTGTTTTTGCATCATTAGATCATGAAGTGTGATAAAGCATGGACCATTAGATCATCTATCATTTCTGATTTGAATGTGTTTTTACCATGATTCAAGCCCATAGGTTCTTGAGACTACATTTAAAATTCTTCAAGGTCTTCACACTATTGGATCATCTTCCCATGATGAAGCATGAACCATTAATCTGCAAAGATGACCAAGCTTTAAGTTAGCATATTATTAAGGCAGTTACTTAGGTTTAAACCTCTTAGGCTAAGGTTTATTTCATGTTTATTAAACATGAAATAAACTTTAGGATAAAGTGTTTATTCCCAATTTTTATATATTTATACAAAGGAGACCATGACTAAATATTTTAGGCCAAAGTTTATGCTATGTTAAATAAACACAACGTACACTTTTAGATAAAAATATTTATGTCAAGACTATAAAATATGCTCAAAGGGGTCAAAATGATGTAATGGTCTAATGTACAATAGGGTTTTATTACATTAACAAGCACACTAAAACCTTTGTTTATAAACATTTGGTCTATGTTCTACATTACAAAGATCCTTTAAAATAAGACCTAGTACAAGCCTATAGCTTAGGGTTCATGGTATTTGAACAAAATGCAATGGGTACCTTAAAGTATATACTTAGACTAGGTTCATTTTGCATATGCTTAGACCATAAGACCATTTTAATATTTGTATATTGAATATTTATAGTTTTTAAGCATATTTCAATGGATTTCATTCATCTACAAAGCAATTCAAAAGCTTTCTAGAAACATTTTAGAGTGTATTATAATCCTGAGAAAATTAATTCATTAGCTTATATTTGATGATCTCACATACATCGAATTATAGTCATACAAATGTCAATTTTAAGCTAATGAAACTTTATATGACCCATTTCAAGACTGCCCCTTGGCACCTCCATGGGGCTTCCTAGGATCTTAGACTTAATTTACTCTATTGGATCAAGATCTATGATGAAGAAAGAGTTGCAAGATTTTGATCAAGGAACTTGCTCATGATTGTTTGTTTTTATTAGGTGGTCCCCTTTGGTTTTAATCTTCAAATGTAAGGATGTCGTGTGTTGATCACACATAGCTCCTAGGCTTTTAAATTCTCTATGATGCCTTCAATCTATCCAATCTTTAGTCTACACTAAAGTGAGAACCATTAATCATGATCTAGGAGATTGAATGTGATTGGTCCAAGGGGTTATATGAAATATTTTGTTAGGATTCCTTTGCACCATCTGATTGAAAGGTTGTGAGGAAGTCTAAACCATTAAATCATCTTATTTGCATGCTTTTTAAGCTCAAACTTAGGTCTTTCTTGCTATATTTGGTCAAACCCTATGATGAAGAATGGGCCATTGGATCTGTGAGAAGCAAGGAAGTTAAGTTATAACTTAGGACTAAAGTAAAGACTTAGGCTTAGAGTGTTAAATCTAAGGTTTCATTCATATTAATAAACATGTTGGGTCCTTAGGTTTAAACTTTTAGGTTAAGATGTTTATCAAAGGGACCAAGCTAACATAAAATTAGACTCAAGGAATAAGAGCTTAGGCTAAGGTGTTAAGACTAAGGTCTCGTTTGTATTAATAAATACAATAGGCCCTTAGTATTAAAACATTAGGCGAAGGTATAAATCAAAGGGACAAAGTTATGAAATATTAAAAGGGGACCATGTAAAATGAATATTATACCTAGTTTAAAATATAAAGAACTTAAAGGGGGAAATAAAAAAGGGGACTTGATCATATTTTAGGATAAGCTTTAGTAATTTTACAAAAGATTATTAAGCTTTAAACATGAATTTTATGCTTAAGTCTAAAATAGGTTTTATAGATTCCCACCAATTTAATTCCTGCCAGTATTAAAATTTGAATTGAGGGTTGTGCTAGGGTTTCAAAATGTGAATTTCTTAGCAAGAACACCATAAAACCTACAACTAAAGACACGAAGATAATTTATTAGTCATGTTAGGCATATTTAAAGCAAAATATGATTAATAAACCTATTTTTAATGAAGTGGATGATCTTCAAATTCTAAATATGATCTTAACATGCCATATTTCCATGTTTAATCTTTAGGGTTTCTCAAGGGTCCTAATTTTTAAAAAAAGGTGGTATATTGGCCTCAGTCAGTCTTATAGACCAATTTGTTGACCTCACTACACACAATCCTTATTGATCCAAATAATCCATTTTGGCTTCATCATTTTCACCATTATACCTAACTTCCAAGATTTATACCAAGCATGAATAGGAAATACTAGTCTAAAAAAATGTATCCATGTACTTGGTTTCATCATTATATCATTATAACACATTCTTAATCATCTTCTCATTACTTCTTAGGTTTTTCACTATTTACACCATTAGGCCTATTAGTGAGTAGCTAACTTAGATGACTAGTATAGCATAATTGAGGGCTACGACCTATCTATAAACCTTTGTGGACATAAAAAATGAGTCTCTTCCTTATTCCTCCATCCATTTACTTACTATGTCTAATGCAAGTTTTGAATTCTATAACTTCTTTAGAAACAAGTCTATAACACAACACTTTATCTCTCCTCTCTTGAACAAATACCATTTAGAGGTACAAGGGAGAGTCTACTACCAGATATAATATCTTAACTAACCATACCAATCCATCCTAGGAACTTTTGAGAAACATATTCAATAATGGATCCTTATTAGGGTTTTAGAAGGGTTTAAACATGCTTTCACTCTTAACGATCATTTATAAAGCATAGCCCCTAAATCCAAAAATAATTCCTCAAATTTTAGTATAGGATTATTATCCATACAACATGAATATTTTAAGTTACAATACAGAGGTTTGATGAGCTAACACAAGAAAATACTTCTTGGGTTGAGAACCCTCTACTTTTCACACTCAACAAAACTCCAAACACATTTTCATGAATTTTCCTTCAAACCATGACTTCAAACTTGATTATCATATTTGAAACAACATAACACAAATATTAAAACACTCACTTATCTATAATTTCCTTGGAAATAGAACCCCATACCGCATTAGGCCATATTCTCTTTCTCTACATCATGGTCTTCATGCTACATTATACCTAAAAACACACCTTCACAACATTATCAATGCATTATACACATCATAAACATGATAAATCAATCTCATAAAACCTCTCATGCCTCTATGCATTCACATGACCAAGCCACCATACTCATAAATTCTCACAAGGACTTTTCATGCCATGACTAGCACCATGACTAAGCTTCTTAAGCACTTAAAACTTGACAAATGGCCTTAAACACTTATAAAAGTATATACACTTTACTCAAATTATCACATAATTCCAAAATACATCTCACAAGCTTGTGCTCACTTAATGCACACCTTCTCATAGGGTCTAGACTAGGCTTCTCAAGACACATTATACTCAAGAATTAGTACTAAAAAATACTTACCTCAATGATATCAAACAAGAACACTCTTATTAAAACATTCTCACACCACTACAACAATATCTTTATGATCAAAATTATTTCATGACCTTATGTAAACCTAGAGTCTCATAACCATGCTTTAATCCTTACTTGACCATCATACATCTTTGTGATAATAAGGACTCAAAAGATGAAATAACAACTTCAATGACATCACTTAAAATCCTAATGACATCAATAAAAACTATGAAATCAACTTGTCACATACTCAATGATAACTCACCATGCACCTTCACAAGATTCATCCTTTTGACATCAATGATAATAACATACCAACAAACTCCCCCTTTATCATTGATGCAAAACATTCTTCAATTTTACCACTCTCATCTCCCCCAATCTGGTCAATCTCCCTTCTTGCAATTTCTCCCCCTTTGACATTAATGACAAAGGGCCATACACCTTGCAACTTTTTGAACCACTCATTATCCCTCTTTGGCAACTACATTCAAAAACTGTAAAAGAAATTAGAGCTACCAAGATCTCACTTAGACCAATCATAGTCTTCAAATAAACTCTGAACCTTAAGATTACTTACCAATCTACCAAACTCTTGATATCAACTAAATAATTAGTAATTCCCCATTTGTCTTCATAATTTGAGCTCACCAAAAGAATCAATAGAATTATCAAACCATCTACAACATAAGTCATGTTCAAATATCAACTGCTAGAAATATAAAAAAAACTTTGCTTACCTCTTATGTGCTTGTCAACAACTATACCTGGAGCTTATGAACAACCTAATTATCTCCCCCTCAAACCAATCATCCATTATGTTTCTACTATCTGAATCATATCTCCATGAATCCTAATGGAGTTACCCCTTTCCATAGGGCACTAAAATAACAAAAACTTAGGATATTCATATATCTCCATGCTCTCACAAGACTGAATATCCTTCAAGATCCTTTTACACTTGATTATAACCTTAGGCTTGACCTCTTAATTCACCATTTAATAAAAAATATGAGATAATAATAGATATTTGACTTTATTTCACATCTGAAGTATTATTTATCATAGCAAATAATCCACTTGGGATTGTATATTGATCATTACTCACCTTTACATTCTTTGGTTTCCGCACATTAATTTACATAATCTATTACACTCTAGGGGATTCAAACCTCTTTTTTTGAAGTGATGATCTTATAAATTTATTATGAAAAAATATTACAATGTGTCCCACATTATGATAACTTTATAAAAAAAACCTTATTCATACCTCTTGACTAATGATTCATTTCATAATCCCATGCATATTCATTTTTAGAGGGTCGTATACACTCTCTTGCTCTATGAAAAAAATTATTGCATGCAAAAACAATAACCATTAAATGAATTAACATACCTCATAGCATTAGTTTGTTTGATTGGTATGTTCATGTTCACCTTCGTATCTTCATTAGCCTTATCCTTGACTTGAGCTACATCCTTTTGGTCTTATTTGAAACCAAGACTTGTCTTATAACTTGAAAACTTCTGACTAGTCAAGATGTTATCTAGAGCATCAATATTATTTTCAAACTTTATAAATGTCTTCAACTTACTATATTCTTGATCTAATTTATCTTTCAAGGATTCTATTTCATTTTCATTCCTGGTGCATTCTTCCTCTTTAGCCTTTAGGCTTGTATTGACTATCTCCATCTAAGTTTTAACTTGATTTATGATCTCATCATTCTCCTTGGATGTGTTACTTAGTCTCTCTTTGAACAAACCAATTTGCTCTTCATAGTCATTTACTAATGATATTAGTTTTTGATTCTTCCTTCTTTGAAACTTTAACTCCTCTAGAGCACTCACCAATTTTACCTCAAGGTTCGCTTCAACCTCTTCTTCATCTAATTCTTCATCATCCATAAGGTCTTTTCCTTTTAAGAAATCCTCATTTTTTGTTTCTATGGCCATGAATAATGTTTCATTTTTGTCATGTTCATTGATGTCATCATCACTATTAGATGTACTTGTGTCACTTACATAAGATGATATATTATCTCATTTGGTATAGAAACTTCTCTTGTTCTTAATGACCCTTTCTTGCATTCATACTTATTTAAATTTTTATTTATTTTGTTAGGATTGTATACCTTATTATCATCACCATGATGTTCATCATGCTCAATCGTATACTTATTAGGACACTTAGATGCAAAGTGACCAATCTTACCATAGTTGAAACATTTGAAAGTTAACTTACCATTATACTTACCATATCCAAACCTCAATTTTATAGTAAACATGGCTATTAATTAATAATCATAAATATATGAACATACCTTGTCCTTAACCTATTTTATTTTTGACTTATTCTCAAATTTGAATGTTGTTTCCTTCTTAGAAGGTTTTCCTTCATTTGTTCTCATCTCATAGGTAGTCAAGATGCCATGAAGCCCAACCATCTAAAGTGTGTCTAGATATTGAATTTATTCTAATATAGACACATATGAATCAAATTTATTAGTTATGGATCTAAATACCTTTTGTACAAATGTAGACTCTTTCACTTCTTCTCTAAAACCTTTGATGACATTGACAACTTCATCAACCCTTAACATGTAGGATACAATGATTTCATCTTCTTTCATACTCAAAATTTCAAACTTCCTTCCATGAGTCTATAATTTATCCATCTTAACCTTGGTTTCTAATTCATATATAGTATTCAACTTGTCCCATATCACCTTGGTTGACTCATAGTGGATCACCTTCACAAACTCTGCCTCTGATATGCCACATAGAATGGCATTCATTTCCTTGAAATTGCTCTCACTTTCCTTCTTGTTAGTTGCATTAGTTGATGGTGTAGGAGGTGGAGTGTATCAATTCATAATTAACTACCATATGTCATGTTCCATTTAAATTATATTTTTACTCATTATAATTATCTAAAATTCATATTTAGTCTTAATGAATAATGGAGGCGTACTGGTAGAGAAACCTCCTTGAACTTGACTACTATCCATCCTTGCCTCTAAGATCTCATTTGTGCAGTAAGGAATAATTTAAAGCATAAAAATATGATACAAATTATTATGAGAAAAATAAATGAGATGGGGGGGGTGAATTATTTTCTTCAAACATTCATTCAATTCCACATAAGCGTACATAAACTATTCATACAAACATGAACATCTAGCAAACCATATGCGACCATAAAAGATTATGAAACAAGATAACACATTAAATATGTGGGGAAACCTCAAGGAGAATAAAAAACACTAATATCTTAAAATGGACTAAATTCCTATAATACAAAAACTAATCTTTATTGAAGCACTAACTCCACATGGAGCACCAATCCCAACTAGTCAAACACCCACTCAACTAGGCTTTAGTAAGTACCAATTTGCAAGGAGGAACCAACCCCATAGATGACTCAACACCAAATAAACCACATAAATATTTTTATATAATTTATAAAACCTTATTTCTTACACAATATATAATTATCACATTCTTTATCTCTTCTCACTCTTCTATCCCTCTCAAACTGCCTTTTAGACTTTTTTGCTTAACTAGGTCTCTTAAAGATAGATTAGGTCATTGAACCTTGATATTAATATGTAGACACACTATAAAATATTAATTATAGATATTATACACTTCTATTATGGTTTAAAATACCTCATTATACTCAATAATGTGTTATATCATTTGCATACACTCACCCTACATTAATAGACCTCAAACTGCCTTGTATATATAACATTCCTTACTCATATACTACTTAGTCAACCACACACCCTTAACCTATTAGGTTAACCAAATAATATGTCTTAGGACATATTTTTTATATGAATCAAATTATATTTTATTCCCTTTAGGTATGATATGAATCAATTAGGCCTCATTTCACTTTTATGTTTCATGGAGATCTATTAGGCCTTCTTAGACATACATTACACTTTACCTTCTTTGGAAAAATTTAAAATAAAAAAAAAGCATTAAAATATAATATAAAAATAAAATAAACACTAATTTTGTCTTATATTATGAAAAATACATTTTACAATGAATCACTACTTGAAACACTTCATTAGTACTCAGTCTTATTAGGCCTGTGTACACCAAAAATCTACCTCTCAATATTAAAGCTCAAACTCACTTAATACTCTAAAAAATGATAAAAAAAATTATATATTAAATTTTTTTATGACCTCTGGGTCATCACCATATTCATAAACCAATTCAATTTAGGGGAAAAAGGCTTAAAGTCATCTCTTTAGTAAGCTCACTTAGAACTACCAAGACTGTCAAGAGCTAGTCATGAAACTACTTAAAATTAAAAACATGAAAGGAAAATTTAAATGTTTATTAATACATTTAAAATATTATATAACATATTTATAATAATATAAATCACAAAAACCATAATCTCTAATATCAAACATTGGTATTGCAGACCAATCTCCTAACCTTATCTCACATAGTCTTGCTTAAACTAGACAAGCCATTTTGGATTTAACTTTTAAACCTATTACACTAACTTGAAATATTTTAAAATGAATGAATAGGAATTTAAATTCATAAAAACCAAAACCATATGCATTATATACTTAAAATCATGTCATAGAGCCTTAAACTCATCACTATAACTTGCTTACTTAGAATTGTCAGTTTACCTTAAAGCATAATCATAATGACATTGACCTTTAACACATATATGAATACTTTAAAATAATTATTATGAAATTATATAATACTATAACACATAAAAACCATATTAAAATTTAAACATCATATGGTCTAGTGGTAATTATTTGTCTTATAAACTAATTTGTTGACCTCACTACATGCAATCCTTACTGGGCCAGACAAGCCATTTTGGATTCATCATTTTCACCATTGTACCTAAATTAAAAAAATTATAAAAATAATTAATATGAAATACCAGTCCAAAAAAACATCTCCATGTACTTGTTTTCATCATTATATCATGATAACACATTCTTAATCATATTATCATTATTGCCTTGGTTTTTCACTATTTACATCATTAGGCCTATTAGCGACTATCTGACTTGGATGACTAGTTTATCACACTTGAGGACTATAAATATCCAAAAATATTTATGGACATAAAAAATTATTCTATTACTTATTCCTCCATCCATTTTATTACTATGTCTAATGCAACTTTTGACTTCTACAACAACCTCTTCAGAAACAAACTTGTAACTTAGTATTTTCTCTCTCCTCTCTCTAGCCAATACCACTTATAGGTACTTGGGAGATTATAATAAAATAAATAGTGGCTTAACTAAGAATAAAAATACATGATAATCATTTTTGAGAAATATCTTCAACATTGGGTCCTTATTAGAGTTTTAGGAGGGTTTAAACCTATTTTCACTCTTAACGATCATTCATAAAGCATAACCTTCCAATATAAAATTTAATTCCTATAATTTTAATCTAGGACCCTTACCCATATATGATGAATATATTATGTTCCCATAATGAGGTTTGATGAGCTCAAAAACATAAAAAAATCCTTCTCGAGTTAAGAACCCTCCATTCTACACACTCAAGAGATCTCCAAACACATTTTCATGACTTTTCCTATAAACCATGACATAAAAATTGGTTAAAATACTTTAAAAAACATGAAACACTTATGAAAACACTCAACTATCCATAATTTCCTTGGAAATAGAACCTCATACCCCATTAGGCCATACTCTCTCTCTCTCTCTCTCTCTCTCTCTCTCTCTCTCTCTCTCTCTCTCTCTCTCTCTCTCTCTCTCTCTCTCTCTCTCTCTCTCTCTCTCTCTCTCTCTCTCTCTCTCTCTACATCATGGTATTCATGTTAGATTAGACCTAGAAACACACATTCATGCCAATATTAATGAATTATACACATCAAACACATCCTAAAAAATATCATAAAACATTTCATTCCTATGTGCATCCATATTACCAATTTACCATACTCATACATTATCACAAGGACTTTATATGCCATGACTAGGCTTCTTAAGCACTTGAAACTTAACAACCGACCTTAAAACACTTCAAAACGTATCTATACTCTAATTACATGATCAAACAATGCCAAACTACCTATGACAATATTTTGCTCTCTTACTTCACCAAACTTCACTATTCACACCTTCTCATAGTGTCTATACTAGGTTTCTCAAGACACCTTATACTCAAGAATTAATACTCAAACATGCTTACCTCAATGATATCAAATAATAAAACTCTTTAGAAAACACTGTCACACCAATACAATAATATCTTTTTGATCAACATTCTCTCATGACCTCATGTAAACCTAGAGCCTCATAACCTTGCTTCAATGCTCACTTCACCATCATACCTCTTTGTGATAATTAGGAGTCACAAGATGCAACGACAACCTCATTGAAATCAATGATAATATTAATGACATCAATGATGACTATGAACTCACCTTTTCACATACATCAATGATCACTCACCATTTATATTCATAAGATGCACCCTTTTAACATCAATGACAACAACATGCCAAAATATCAGTGGGGGAATGCCATAGAGACATGGATTCTATGTATTCATAGTTATTTAGTACTCATCACATCCATATTATAGTGGGGGTATGTTTTGGAAACATGTCTTCTACATTTGAACACATTTCTCATATTCTCCACATGATAGCGGGGAATGTTATGGAAATACATCCTCCATGCTTAGGTCATGAATAAACTATCCAAATATCTGACATATTATATTATTCATATAATATATATATATATATATATATATATATATATATATATATATATAT
Source organism: Torreya grandis (assembly GCA_037957365.1). Lineage (NCBI taxonomy): Eukaryota > Viridiplantae > Streptophyta > Pinopsida > Cupressales > Taxaceae > Torreya > Torreya grandis. Next base: position 2,745,580 of record JARHVA010001597.1, on the reverse strand, counting down.
ATATATATATATATGGGTTAACATTGTATATATTGGTATTACCATTATACATAAGCTACATTGCAATGGTAATTATGCAAAAACCAAAAGGCATAATCTATATAGACTAATGTATTCACTCAAAATATGGAGGGGGGAATGAATAAGGGTTCGCTATTTCTATTTACTTATAAATTAATTTATATTCTAGATTCGCTAGGTTATCAAGAAGTTTTATGACATTATGGATTGTTATTATATCATGGACTTTATCACATCATGGACTGACACCTAGGTAGGAATGTTATAGACTATTATTTAGGCCTTATATAATATATATTGGTTGGATATATTTATATATTAGATTGATTAAATAATTTAGTCTCACCAAGTTATGCACTTGAGTGGTGATATATGAGATATGATACTCTAAATAGCCAAAGCACTTCTCTTCTTTGTTTGGGTTGGGGAAATGATCACATCACAATTCTCTGCACTCTAGATATGATAACGCTAAGGTGAAACCTAATTGACCAATTTAAATCTCACTCATCTTCCTAGATATAATATGGATGAGGTTGCATGTACCCTTCTAATTCTCTAGTTTCTATCATTCTAGAGCCATTAATACATAGCACATACACATGTGTAGTTTATCTATGCTCTTTCATAACATTAATTTCTATTATTATTCATATACATATTATATATGTTGATTACTTTGTAACATGATATTTATTTAGTTAATATTCAAATAATAAGTTAAAATAAATTCAATTATAAGATAAGGTGTGTTTTACACACCAAGGTATTCATTTTTCCCCCTTTAAACTAGTAATTTCAATTTTTATACATTACTAGATTGGGGGGCGAGGGGAATGTAGATACCCATATGTGGTATAAACATAGTTTTATATCATGTTTTCATATCTCTTTACTTATATACATATTCTAAATAATATTTAGATATTTAGTGGTGTGGTATCATGCGGACCTCTTCGGTTCCATCTTATTTCACTTGCTTTATCTGACCCTGTTGGACTATATGTTGTAAAATGTTTTTTTATATCTAGTGTATCATGGGGATCCCCACCTATGTTTTTTATTATCTATATGTTTTTATAATATATACACCTAAATTTTTGTTTTACTCTTGTATGGATGCAAATTTCTAACAATAAATTAGGTGTCCAAACTTATATTTTTATCATTTTCTATACCTTTTACTTGGTGACCATTTATTTTTCCCCCTTTCTTCATTTTATTTTTGAATTTTTGTGCATCAATAGCCCCTAAATTAAAATAAAGATATACTTATATATACAAAGGTTAAGTTCTAATTACATCAAATGGAATTTTGATCAAGTTCTTATTAAGAAGTATTTAATATTCCAAACTATCAAACCACGCTACAATACTAAATTAAATATATGAATCACTCAAAAAGTCATAATAATAATAAATTGTTTGTATCAAGGATTAATATATGAGAATAATTATATAGTTTTCACATTTAAAATTCCACACACATGACTAGGAGGGAGAACTACATGTGAGATTGAGGCCCTATTTGGAGTATTGGATATATAGGCAACACTTAGTAAAATATGGGTTTCTAGAGTTAGTTTAATTCACATGCTAACCCCTTTTAACATAGTTATAAGAGTTCAAAGGTAATACGATTAGTATTTTAATTGTTGGATGGATCTTCTACATAAATAGACATACATGTGATAGTGGAGGTTTGACAGGAGTTTTGATCCACTTCTATATATACTTTGGGATGAACACCTATGACAAAGTTAGATATCTACATTGATGTGATGTTTATGGTTGAAAAAAGTGTTTTATGGATAAAAATAGTTAAAACTTAAAAGTGAGAAGATCCCAAATCCTAATCAATGTTTTAAATAATTTCATATCAATGTGATATCTCAAATGCAAACTTCAAATAAGATATGAACTCTATATCTCTTGGTTGCACTATATTTGATTATATTTATTATATATGTTAAATTAGGTAAAATTATATTATTGGATGTATTTTAATGTGAATATGAATATATTATTACTCCTTTCAAATAGTTTTATTTTATTAAGTGTGTTTTTTAAAACCCAAAATAACATAAAATAATATGATATTATATGACATGTTATTTCCTACTAAGACATCACATTCATTGATATTCTCATATTCAAAGAATTGTTCCCTCTGAGGAGTCATGTGAAAAAAGGATCCTAAGTCAATCAAACATGCACCATTATTTTAATATGAGATTAGAGTTGCTAAGAATAGATATTATGAGTCTTCATTATATGTATTTACTTATGTCGATTGAGATTCATTAAGTGACTTACCATTTTCAATTTTTTTATATTTGGCATCTTTCTTAAAATTCCATGTTTAACAACAATTCCAAAATTTTATCTTATATTTTATTTTATTCATCAATTTAATTATAGACATTGATTGTTCCAAATTTATTTAACTTATTTTCATTGAACAACTTCTTAATAGAAAGGTGTCCTCTTTTTGATAAGCCTTAAGAGATTATAGCCTCATTTACTTTAATAATAAGGATCCTAATATGTTATCAATTTTTAATGTTGATGAAATAGTATTTAATTCCATAAATTAATTATCCCAAGAGTTGGGCATAGAATAAAACAAAGTAATACATGTTTCTTCTTCATTCATTTTAATTACAAAAAAAAGTTATTTACCACATTATTGAAATCATTTATATGCTTCGTTATAAAATCACAATAATTTATTCTCAATGAAAACAACTTATCTAGTATTTTTTTAACTAGAGACTTTGTTTGATACAAAGTCCTTAACTTATCCCATATATATTTAGAATTTTTCATCATGAAGTCATTAAAAAAACTGAATCTGATAGATATAATCTAAGTGAAATATATTTTTTTCCTACTGATCTTTTATGAAATTTTTTAACTTCATACTCATAGGTTTCATTCTTGATACACCACCTATTTCTCTTTTTCCATAATAATATCTTCGATCCCAAGCTTCCACAACTCAAAATATTGATAATTTAACTTTATAATCTCTATCTTTATGCTTCTTGTAATCCTCCTTTACTCAATTTTTTTTTCAAATGAAGGTATCCCACTTAGACAATAGTTTATCATAGGTGGAATAAACCCTAACTCTTTACACAAAGATAAGATATATCTCTTATACTAAATTAAGAGGAAAAATTAAACCCAAAATACTAATAGAATCCTTAATAAAATATAATATTAAAAATTTCATCCTCAAAAGATTACATAGCACAAGAGATTTCACTTGGAAAACCATTTTAGTAAAAAAACAAAGAAAGTAACTTCATTTACTATTATATTAACTTATCCATGTTATAATACAATAATTTACTTATCAATTATGTGTTTCCCTATTATATGTATGATTATGCATAGGCACATCAATAGGTAAATGTAAAAGTGGTATAACTATACCATGGGCGCCAAAACCATAGGATGTGAAAAAACATAGGATAAAACCACCTAAATGAATGTAAATATAATCTAAACATAAGTATTCAAAAATTAATTCAACCATACCTTAAATTTTTTATTCTCAAAATCCGTTTTCTCCAATGTATCCCATTCTTTGATGCCACAAAAATTTTCTTCTCTGAAGGAGATGTAGGATCTTGATATGAAATATTTCTCACATAAAGAACCATATAACTATTATATTCATCACTTACATTTATTTCCTCAAGATTTAACAACATTCCTACAAAAAAACCTCTTTCTAGTATCATTTCTTAATGAGCCATATTATAACTATCTTTGTTAAATATAAATTTCAAACTTGTATCTCTAATCTTACTTACATATATTAGGTTTGTAGTCAAATTGAGAATGTTAATAACACCAGGGAGGGTTTTAACCCTTACATATTTAAATATAAACTTGGGACTCCCTTGAATAAAGATTTATAGGTTGATTTGTCTCCTAAAAAGACATCAACTCCATTGATATTTTCATATTCACATAACTCCCTATGAAGAGTCATATGAAAATAGGCACATGTGTATATCATAAATGCACCATCATAATCCCTTGAGTCTTCACTAGATATATTTTATTTTTAAAACTTGGAATCATAAGATGACTTACCCTTTTCAACATTTTTATATTTTCATTATTTTTTAAAATTCCCCCTTTTACCATAGTTCAAAATTTATCTTATATTTACTTATAGTCATACATTCACCTCTAGAATTAGATTGTCCATACTTATTTTAGTTATTTATTGAGAATGAACTCTTAAAAATAAGTCATCATTTGTTTTATAATCCTCATCATATTTACACCTCTTTTCTTCTAACAATAATGCTCCCATTATGTCCTAAATGTTAAATGTTGATGTAGTAGTAGCTATTTACGTTACTAAATTAACCTAAGAATAAAGCATATAAAAAATAAAATTAATACACTTTTATTCTTCATCCATTTAAATTTTAATAAAAAGTAATTGACTTACCAAAATATTCAATAAACAAAGCTTATTTTAGAGAAATAATTTGTTCATTATACACTTTGTCTGATACAAATTTTGTATCTTATCCAATAGATATTTAGAAATTTTATCCATCAATACATTCAAATAAATTTAATATAATATACATAATATGATCAACTCTTTTATTTTCTATTTATATTTTGAAAATCTTCAAACTTCATACCTGCAAGTCACACTCTTGATATAACAACCCATTGATCTTTACCCAAAAAAAAATTCCATCTTGAGCTTTCAAAACTAAAAATGTTGTTGTTGATGTTTTCAATATCCATCCTTGTGTTTTCCATAATTATAATTTACTAAACAAAATTCTCACACACAAATTTCCCACTTAAAAAATAGTGTATCATAAGTTAAATAAATCTTAAATATTGACACAAAGCTAAGACCTAGATCTTATACCAAATGAATATAAATAATAGACATAATAAATTAAAATGAGATAATAAATATTAAATAAATACTAAAGATAATAGAAAAATATTAATGGAATTCACACAAGATTACATAATACAAAATATTTCACCTAGGAAATAATCTTGGGGAAAAACACAACATAATAACCTCCTTTACTATTTTATTAACTTAATCATATTTCAATACAATAGTATAATTTTTAGTTATAATTTTATAATAGTTTATGTGTAAGTATATATATTCTCATTTATAAGTAACCATAAAATATGTATTACAATACCATGGGTACCAAAAAAATCGGATATACAAAACATGGTATAAAACCACACAAATACATGCCAATGTGGTCCAAAAAATGGGCATTCTAAAATTCCTTCATCTATACCTATATATTTTAATGTTTTAAACCCTTTTTTATAATGTGTTACATCCTATAATATAAAAAACATTGTCTTATCTATAGGATATGTAAGATATTGATCTGCAATAATTTTCTACTATGAAACCATAGAGATATTACATTCATCACTTGTAATTATTTCCTTAATCTTGAATAATATTACTATTAAAAATCCTATTTACAATACCATTTCACCATTAATATATTTCACTTTTATTTATTAAATACTACTTGCACACCCACATCATTATTATTACTTACAAATAGTAAGTTTCTATTCAAACCTAGAATGTGCATAACACTGGGGAAGGTTTAAAACCTTCCATATTTAAAACTTAGCTTGACTCCCCCTCAACTTATGATCTTATTCCAGTTGTGTCCTAATATGAAATCACCTGTATTTATCTTTTTGTATTCATAAAAACATGCACAATGAGGATTCATATGAAAGTAGGCACCCAAGTCAAATAACGATGCACCATCATATACATGTGAGATCTTGAAATATCTAAGAATAAATCCCATGAGTTTTCACTATAAGGATTTTATTTTTAAGGTTAGGATTCCTCAGATGTGTTAAATTTTTTATCCAAATAATATTTTAAGTCTTTATTAAAATACCCTATTTTACCATAGTTCCAACATTTTCTCTTATCTTTTATTGTAGTCTTAGATTTTCATCTAGATTTTGACTTTCCTAAATTTATTTAAGTTATTTATTGGGAAAAAACTATTAAAATAAGGTATCCTTTCTTTTATAATCCTAAAATAATGTCTACCTCATTTATTATGATAATAAGGATCTCACTATGTCCTCAATTTTTATTGAATGCAGTAGTAGTTTTTGCCATAACTAAATCATTCCAAGAGTTGGGAAGATAACAAAACAAAGTAAAACACATTTATTATTCATCTATTTTAATATCAAAATAAAATAAATAATTTACTATAATATTTATAACATCCATATTTTTATCTATAAAGTAACTATTATTCATTCTCAATGAATACAACTTATTTTAGATAAGCGATTTGTTTATGAGCGACATTATTTGGGGAAAATTCCTTAATTTATCCCATAGATATTACTAGGTTTTATCTATTGAGACATTAAATATAAATAAATATTAATAACATAATTTGATTGAAATATTTATTTTCTTATTTATATTTCTCCAATATTCCAACTTCATACCATAACTTACACTCTTGATACAAGAACCCAATGATATTTGGCCATAAGAATATCTTTCATATTGATATTCCACAACTCAAAATGTTGGGAATTTAATTTTCAATATATATATTTTTATTTCCCATCATTACCCTTTTCAAATCAAATTCTCACACACATATCCTCCACTAAATATTTTATCATAAGCTAAATACGCTTTAACTCTTCAAACAAAGTTAAGACCTAGCTCTAATACCAAATAAAGAGAAAAAAATAGACACAATAAATTAAAATGAGAGAAACATTGTTATTATAATATTTAATCTAATAAAATAATAAAAAATAAAATCTTCATAAGATTTCACAATACACAATATTTCACCTAAAACTCCCTTTCCAAAAAAAACCCAACACAATAACCTCTCTTACTATTGTATTAACTTTACCATATTTCAATAAAATAATTTACTTCTCAATTCTACTTCTCCCATGTTGTATATGTGAGTATATATAGGCACATTAATAGGTAACTATAAAATTGGTATTATAATATAATGGATATAAAAACCATGCGATATATAAAACATAGGATAAAACCACCTAAATGCATGTCCATATGGTCCCAAAAATGGGTTGTTGAAAATTCCTTTAGCCTTACCTTTATATTTTAATTCTCAAAAGAATCCTCTCCATTGCTTTCAATCCTTAGATGCCACAACATTGTCTTATATTTAGGAGATTCATGAGCCCAATTTGAAATATTTTTAACCTTGGTAACCATATATATATTAAATTTATCACTTATAGTGCTTGCCTCAAGTTTTAATAACGTTCATGTATTGATTCATCTTTCCAGTACCATTGCTACAACAACCATATTATAAATATATTTACTAAATTTATTTTTTAACACCTAAATAATTAATATTACTTACATTTATTATGTTTATATTCAAAAATATAATGTTTATAAAACTAGGGAAGGATTTAACCCTAGTAAATTTAAATTTTGATTTGACTCTCCCTTGACTTATGATCTATAAGTTGACAACTCCTAAGAAGAAATCACTTCCATTGATATTTTAATATTCATAAAACCAATTATTGAAATGGGTCATATGAAAATAAGCACCTATTATTTATATATAATTATTACAACCTTAAATTTCATTACCTAGCTCTAATATCTACCTTAAATTCCTTCTATCATCACTGATTTTGTTTTCTTGATGCATGTACTTTATTTATCTTTTTGAACTCTTTTAAATAATTATTGATTTTATTAGGCTCATAAGTATCATCATGAATGCATATTATTATTATTTTATCTACTTGGAACATACATATTAATCTATCATTTACTCTCTCCATCCTTATCCCTAACTTCATCATCCCATACACAAATTCCATTACTTCACTCTCTTGCATGGTTCAAACTTGCTCATTCCTTGATATAGGTTCATAGGCCTCAAAAGCCTAAAACATGGTTATAAGATTATTTAATTATATCATGGGCCCATATGTCCATAAACCTACCTATTTTAACTCCCATATATATCCAAACATAAGACTCACTCCTCAAATTAAAACTCTGAAGCAATCTCTACTTTCCTTCTTTAAGGCCTATTCATTGTAACCTTGTTTTTACACAAATCCAATAGTTGGGAAAAATATTAAATTATTTCAATAAAAATTAATAAAAAAATTTATACTCTTTATCCTCTTATATCTTCATTAAAAATTTCAAGACTCAAAGCTCAATATAAATCCTCCTTTCACACCCCTCTTACTAATTAGGTCTTTTTAGGCTAGTTTAATGCCATAGACCTAGTGACTATATTTTACAGCATTGTAATAATTAAAAACATATTTAATTATATATAGGACATTAAAATACATTATATTACAAATTTTGAATAATTTTGACTAGATGGAACAAAATTTATGCTAGTTTCCATTTTCTAACCCTAGTCTTGTTGTGCACAGGGTTGTAGGTGTTTGAGAGCTAAGAAAATGGGATAAAATGAGTTTCATATCACTTAAAAACTTTATAATACCTTTTTAATGTTTCCAAAACTTGCTTCACCCTCTAAAATGGTTAGATGTTAAAAATAATGACTACAAGGCTTCAACAAGTATATATACAAAATTTTGAGCACTCTTTATTGAATTGTGTGATAGTTATATTTGAGACTTGCACTATAAAGGATGGATGAAAATCCAATGGATTATTATAATAAATCAAAAACCATTTAAAAATTATATTAATTAAATATATATATATATATATATATATCCACTCATAACCATTAAGCATATGTGACTTTCTTAGTATTCTTGACTATGGAACACATAATTATTGCATGGCTAAACTATATTGTACTATGAATCAATGTGTATCATATAAATCAATGTAAATGGTAATAAATAGATAAAATAAATCATTTTAATATCTAAAAATACAAAATATCCATTATGAACTTGACAAGATATAGTTTGCATTCATTTCATAACAATAAATTACATAAAACCTCCACTTACATCACAATAGAGTTGTTAAAACTCTTCTCATTATGTTTTTTAAATTTATTGAGGTTATACACACTCCATAAATGTCTCCTTATAAATATATAATCCTAAAAACCTATTAATATTCACTCTAACCCCTTACATGTATTACATCTCCTTTTTATTATGCCAAACATGCAAATTAACTCTCTTTTCTTGTCAACCCCATATACAGTGATAGTTACATGTTCTTGATTATTTCATTACATTGTTTTTTCATAAATTTTACATTTAAAACAGATGTATACAAATTTTTATGACCCTCTAGGACCATCCTCCAACATTATACTACACTTGGAATTCATACAAGATCCTAAACACCACTCAAAGCCTAGTTAAGAATTTAAATTTTCAAATCTTGGATTTTGGAAAGAAATTCCAAATGGACTCAAACACACAGCCTAAATAACTATAATGACTCTAAATCACCCTAATTGTCCCTATAATACCTCTAATTCCCATAAAAATTAAAAATGGCTATCATGACCCTCTTAAACATACTCACACTCTTTGTTACTTGGTGATGCTCTTAATGAGACTCCCTAAGTGGAAAAATTTGATCTCCAATTCACATGAATTATTATAAATTATTTACTACTTTATAATTAATCTTCCTATGATCTTATGATCTATCTTATTCCTACTTTTCCTCTTCTATTTCTCATTTCTTCTCAACTAGTGTGTTTATCTTTGTCTCCTTACCTTGTCTAGTCTCTTTGCCAACTCATATTCTACCTCCATGAAGTATATAACCTAGTAAAACTCTTTATTATATTAAAATTTTATCTCATACATATTATATTTACCTCCAAAAAGATCTACATTAAATGGTTGGTTCTTATGCTTCACTCCAGCTTCTAGTCCATAGCTTCCTTCTTCATTGGTCATGCTTGGTTCATGCACTCCTTGCTGGTCTTACTTATTAAAAATGGTTTATCCTTCATCCTAATTATCTACTAAATCATTATGAATATTCACCATTTTCACACTTTCAATCATATCCTATTTGGATTCCTCTTCATTATACTCCACCTTATCATAGTGAGTCTTCTCATAGCCTACTTGCTCAACTTGTAATGTAGTTACATCATGATTTCCTCACTAAACTTGATTTTCTTATTAAATAGACATTAATATAGTTAATGTTTTTTAATTACTAATATATCAAACTATTTTCATTTAATTTGATGTATGGACAAACATATAATGATTATTTTGTGTGACTCATTACTTGATTTTTTAGCTATACATGAGTTTCATATACATGGAGATTATGATTATTCAGTATTATTGTGATTTAGAAGCATTTTTACTAATTATAATGATTATAGGATAACTAATATTTGTATTTTTTATGTATATGTAGGATAAAGTTAACTCTCTAGATAGATATAGAGGGAGAGTATCATCGGGGAGGGTGTTATAGATGGAAATGTTGGAGGTATAGAAATTTAACAATGAACCCAACACACGCCATGTAGTAAAATAATTCATAATTATGTCTGATTATTTATTCTTAGTCATGTTTAATTTAGTTATGATTTGTGTTTGAATTCAATTTAGTCTTCTTTTAGTTGTTACTATTTTTTGGATTATGATGTGTTGTCATTATATAGTATAACAATGTTATATTTGTTTTGATTAGACTTTTGGATAACTGCATAACCCTTATAGGTGTGTAACTTCAAGCATTAAAAAAAAGTATTGTTTGAACATATATACATATGGAATGTAATTTTGTTTTGTTTTGATCATATAACAAAATGATTTTATTAAACTATCTCAAACCTAGACCTAAGGAGATACCTAGGGTGACTTAGGTTTTAATTGCCTAATGGTTCACTAAGTTTGATTGTTTAAATTTTAGATTTGATTATTTAAATGTTTAAAGTGTTAAGAATTCACTTTTTAATAAACATAATAATTATGTTTATTTACATAATAAATGTCAACCGTAATTTTTAATCTATCATTTGGATTGGTCTTGGTCATTAAAATCATGCAACTTGGTGGTTAGAGTTCGACTACGAGTTAAAAGAAAATAACAAGGAGAATGTGAGTTTGATGGTTGATCTATGAGATGTGGGAAATATGATAAGAATTTTTAGTTTTATGGTGAATAATTCTTGGAGGTCGAAAATGGTTAACCATGATATTAGGGGTTTTTGAAAAACATATAGTAAATGGTGAAGGTAATAAGGGAAAATGGATTTTTGAATTTTGCATAGGTGGTCGAGGTTGATAGAGGAGACAAAGATAAAATAATGACTTTTTTATACCAAATAATAAAATAAACTTTAAGTTATTATGACATAGGGTTTAAGTATATATTTAATTTATACAGTCTATGAATAGAATGTTAAGGGGTTTTTGGAAAAAATGGTTGTTTTAAAGTTTGAAATCATAGGGTGAATCAAGGATTTAAATATATGGGAATATAATTCCCTCCATAGAATTGAATCCATGATTTAACTAAGCTTAAATTCAATATATAAGGTTAGAGATATTGTTTAAACAAAGATATTGAGTGTTTAATTATATGGTTGAGTGTGGTTTGTTTGGTTTATTTACTTGGTTGTGTATTATTCAATGTGTTAATGAAAAAATTTAAACCATTGTGTTGGATTTAGGGTTTTAGTACGGTTTTTTATGATAATTTTCTTGACTATGTTTTATTTAGCATGGTTATTTAATAAAATAGTTGAGGCTTGGAATAATTTTTTAAATTTATGGATTTTGTTTGGATTTGGAATATGTAAGTGAGGTATTCATTGAAAAATATTTTGTTGGGTATTCATTACTTTTCAATTTGAAAGTGGTTGAGTGTTTTATTTTATTTAATAATGTTTAGTAGTAGTTATTAAACTCAACCTAGATGATATAGTCTAGTTTTTATAACCAATTATGTCTATATTATGTATAGACAACTTTGAGCTAACTATGTATAAATGTCCTTATGTCCACTGTGTGAAAATAGTTATTTATTGACTATGTTTAAAGGATTATTTTAGGAATATGAGTCAATTTTGTATAATTTTTTAGTGGAATGACTAAATTTTATAAATTGACTTAACTTATTTTAAGTCTTGACTATGTATAAAATTTTATAGTTGGTTGTGTGTGTAAATGATTTTCTTGTCGATTATGTATATAAGTTTATATTTGTTCATGGATATATTATTATTATTATTATTATTATTATTATTATTATTATTATTATTATTATTATTATTATTATTATTATTATTATTATTATTATTATTATTATTATTATTATTATTATGAGTTGAATGTGTAATATTTTAAGTTCATGGTTAATATACATATTAGGTCTGAGTTAATAAATTGTGGTTTCATTGTATGAATTGACTGGGTTAATATAGTTATGATAAGTTCTTTAAATAGAATTATATTAAGACTATTTGTTGGGGTCTTGGATGTTTATTAAACATTTGGCTCATATTGAGTTTTAATTATTTTTAAAAGGGATGGAAGTTTAATTATTTTTAGTCATTTTTCATACTCTTATTTCGATTTCATAAATTATCCATTAATCAATGAATCATATCTAGAGATATAGCAATACATAAACAATCATTCATATGAGTAAGAAGTGAAAACATAACACATGAACATAAGATATATGTGGAAAGCATCATGGGGAATAAATACCATTTTTAAACTAAGTTTTATATAATAATATAAGCAATTTATAAAAAAATTAGTGAGGCACCAACACCACAAGGAGCATTAACCCCTCACTAGTCAAGTACCAACTCAACTAGTCCTTTAGCAAACATCAACTTGCAAGGAGGCACCAACCCCCTTAAGTAACTCAGAATCAACTTAGATAACTTGAATATATGATCACAATTTTACATATATTTCCAAATCAACTAAATATTTCCACCTTATTTTTATCTTCTCACTCTTCTATCTCTCTCAAACAGCCTATTAGGCCTTCTCGCTCAACTAGCCCTTTCCTTGGTAGAATTAGGTCATATGACCTTGCCTATAACCTATATAAACATTTTTATAATATAGTGAAATATTAAACACACAATATTATGGTATTCACACCATATACCTGGTTTTAAAAACACTAAATCATTTGCTCATGTCCTCAATGTTCTAACTAGTCAAATTAGGCCTATTAGACCTTCTCATTATACTTGACTCTTGATCTCACCCATATTGGTCATAAAAGAACCTATAAATTTTTTTGTAACCATTGGAATAGATCAAAAAACAAATTTAAAAAGTGAAACATCCACTACATAGGTCAGTCATTACCTTGAAGGGCCAAAACCACCATTAGGCCTAATATAAACCTAATGCAATTAATCCTTCTTTAAGCACACATTTTACTCAGGTATTCTTGGAACACTTTGAGCCTCAAAAAATGGATGAAAAATTTAATAAAATATTAAATTATACACCATATAATCTCACCTTAGTTACCCAACACCATTTATCTCGTTTCACTCCTTGAACCACACAATTAGGCCTTTTTACTGCCAAAAATCTTGTCTTCAAAATATAATGCATAAACTAAAATTTTACACATAATCCAAACATAAAATCACATGTATAAAACTAAATGACCTTATGTTCAACATTATGTTAATTATAATTCACCAAATAGGTCAAAAGACCTCAAATTGATCAACTTCATATACTCACTCAAAACTGCACACATGCCTTAAGAACCCAATCAAAATCCTTTGACTTTTCACACCTTCATGGGAGTTTATAATTCATAAAAAATAATTAAAAATAACATATTATACCTAAATAAAAACTTAATGTTCATATTATTCATAAAATATATGCAAAAAGACTTAGGAACATCATTCTCACTTACACACAAAAAACTACCTGTAGCTCTAAAAAATAGACATGAAGATCAAGATTTAGAACACGTGTGAAAATTTTTAATTATATTATAATGGTTTTTAATGATATTTTATCATCCTTATAACATATTTTAATGTATAAATTACATTTTTAAATATCAATATTTGGTCTTTTAGACCAATCTCATGTCTTCACCCTACACAAACTTAACTGTGTTAGACAGGTCACTTTGAGAACAACTTTTTCCCTATATATGGGCATCATCAAAAATTATAATAAAATGTAATATGAGGTATAGTTATTTAAAAATTACCCCATGAATATAGATCCATCCCTAATCTTCTACAGCCAATCCCTAATCTCATTCTCATGTCTACCTAGTTTTCTCAGTGTCTTCCTCATTAAGCCAATTTAGTGATCGGCCAAATTCCATGACCGGTTTAGAAAATTTTAGGTATAAAACCTGATAATAAAATTATGTGTGTACAAAATAATATTATCACACATAATCCTCTAATAATTTTCATGATTTGACCTGGTCAACCCTACCTATTACATCAAAATTCCAAGAAATAAGGGGTTTCCTGTATCTTCTACTCACTCTTATGACAAAAAAAAAAAACCTAAATAAACTTGGAATATTTATTTATATTTTTCAAAAATAAAAATAGGTAAAAAAAATCATTCTTACTAATAACCAAATATTTATTTCTTATTAGGTCATTATGAGGGTTTTAGGAAAGTTTTTGACTAGTTTCCCTTCTTAGAAATCATTCTTAAAGGATTGTCCCTCAACTCCCAAACTAATTATAGATAATTAAATATAGGAACCTTACCCAACTTACATTAAATACTTAGGATCTCATGAAAAAAATTCTTGTGCCAACACACATAATAAAATCCTTCTCGAGTCTGTAACACCTCATTCTATGTACATAAAATACGTCAAATCCAATTTTCATGTTTTATCCTTCAAAATATGACCTAAAAATTGGTAAAAACACTTAACAAAACCTATCACACATATTTTAATTATCTAAAGAGATCTATAATATTGGAAAATGAACTTTCCCCTTCATTAGGCCATACTAGACCTCTTTGCACATTAGGACTTGAACTATTAGTCATACTTAGACCTTGAACATACCTTAAAACTTGTTTAACTACTATAAATACCTCATCCAAATGTTATTTTATATCATAAAATTCTCATACACTACCAAACTTACACAAGTCTCATATTGCTCACCTCAACATGTTACTGGGCCTATGCCATCTGATTAGGTCTCTCAAGTATATGACTCATGAATTAAATCAAAAGAACAATAAGGTAATGATATAAATGAAAATTTAATAACATAAATTAAAAATAGATGCATACCTTATAACACTTTATCAACAATATTTACCTTTGTCATTGATGTCAACTACTCATTGATGATAATTATTCAAACAAGCTTCTCTTATTGGGATACATCTCCCCCAGATAGATCAATATCACCCTTTGAAATTAATGAAAAAATAATAATTATAAAAAACTCAATAAATAAGATTTAAATATCATATCAATAGGCTCCCCTTATCTCATTGCATACCTCAAACTTCTTCTTGACAAACGGATATGACTCCCCCTTTGACCTCACAACTTGTGCACTTCTTTCCTACTTTTGGAGCAAAAAAACCTCCTCATCATCTCAACATAAGCACTTTTAATTGATTAATGACTTATAGGAATAGGAATCTCACCCAATTCCTATCTCAAATGTTCAAAATGAGCCTTTAGAAGAGGCTTAGTTAGGATATTCACAATCTGATCCTTGGTAGACATAAATTCAATCTCAGTACTTTGTTAATTCACTTTTTATCTTAATAAATGATAATTGATAAGAATTATATTGGTAATTTAATGCATGAAAATATTATTTGAAACACTTAAGGCACTAGTATTATCACAAAAAATAGGACTAGGACCATCAAAATCCACCTTGTAGTCTCTTAAGATTTGTCTCATCCACATCACTTGAGTACAACATGATGTTGTTGTAATGTACTCATAATCACAAGTAGAAAAAACCATTAATATTTATTTCTTATTTATCCATGATATTATGCACTTACCTAAGAATAAGGCTCCTCTACTAGTTATCTTTCTATCATCTAGACTCCCATCCCAATATGTATGTATATAGGCTACTAGATCAAACTTCTTCCTCCTTGGGTACCATAATCTATACTCCATAGTTCCTTTGAGAGACCTAAGTATCTTATTAACCCTTTTTAGATGAATTTCATTATCATCTACTTGAAATATTCCCTTAATACCTATTGATTTCATGATGTTAGGTCTATAGTTAGTAGTATACAACAAACTCCTAATCATGAATCTATATTTTGTCTAATTTATCCTTGAGGATTCATCTTCCTTACTTAGATTGCATATTTTAACAATATGTGTTATTAAAACCTTGAAATATTACATTTAAAATTCATTTAACATCTCTTTTTATATATTTTACCTATGAAATGAACCTACCTTTTTCAGATTGATTGATTTGAATTCCAAGAAAGAAGGATAGTTCTCTAAGCATAGACATTTCAAATTATAACTTCATCACCTTTGTAAAAAACTTGAATATATTCTCATTAATTCCAACAAAGATGATATCATCCACATGGACTACCACTAACAACTGATGATAATTTTCAATCTTGATATACAAATTACTATTTGTAACTCTTCTCTTAAAACATTGGTCCAAAAGGTAGTTGTCTAGTCTAGCATATCAAGTTCTATGGGATTTTTTAAAACCATAGAGGGCCTTATTAAACCTACATACATAGTCCTTATTATAAATCAATAGGAAACCCTTAGTTTTTTCAATGTATACTTCTTCTTTTAAGCTCCCATTTAGGAAAGTTGACTTGACATCCATTTCGTATATCTTGAAGCCTTTGAAACCTGTATAGGCAATAAACATCCTAATAGCCTCTAACCTTATTTTAGGAGAAAAGGTTTACTCAAAGTCCACTCCTTCTACTTGATAATATCTTTTTCACATAAGTATAGCCTTGTTTCTAGTGACCTCTCCATTCTCATTCAACTTGTTCCTATATACCCATTTTGTACCAATGATGTTTTTATCCTTAGGCCTAGGTATGAACTCCCAAATTTTATTCTTCTCAATTTGATTTAACTCTTTCTTCATTGAATCTAGCCAAAACTTATCTTCACTTTATTTTACATATTTTTTAATTTCAAATTTTGAAAGTAATGTAGTATTTTCTTGATTAGCATCACTCACCATTCTTCTCCTTGTTTGTATACCTACACTTTTGTTTCCAATGCTCTGAGATTCAAGATGATCCTTTTGAATCTACCTAGAAATACATTTTGATTCATTTCTCTCCTTAATTTATTCTTCATCCTCATCTATCTCTATTTCTCCTTCATTCTTTCACTAAGAATATGATTTTTTGTCTCATCAATCTTCATATTTGTTCTCTCCATTATATTTTGAAACCTCTTGTTATAAAATTTATAAGAAGCAATTACTGATGATTATCTCAATAAAATACCTTCATTAAACCTTGATTCAAACTTGCCTAAGTCCTCATCATCTCTCTTGATATAATATTTACTCCCAAAAACCTTAAAATCTTCAACACTTGTAGGTTTTCCATTCCATAATTCATATAGAGTCATATCATTATGGATCCTAATATGAACTCTATTCAAAGTGAAAAATATAGTACCCATAGATTCTCTCCAGTAGCCATCAGATAACTTGGACTCATTCAACATGGCCCTTGCCATTTATTGAACAATTTTGTTATTTCTTTCAATCACCCCATTATATTGAGGTGTTCTAGTAGTTGAGAACTATCTTCTTATTCTATTGACCTCACAAAACTCATCAACTCATTTAACCAAAACTCTCCTCCTTTGTCAAAACTAAGACACTTGATCTTCACATTCATCTCATTTTCAACTAGAGATTTGAAAGTTTTGAACTTACCTAGAGTTTCTGACTTCTACTTCAAGAATCCTACCCTAGTTATTCTTATGAAGTTATCTATAAGAAACATGAAGTAGCTGTCACCTTGAATAATTTTAATCATTGTAGGACCACAAATATTAGTATATATTTTTTATAAATTTATAGTATTAGAATATTCATTAGACTTAAATCTCATCCTAGTCTGCTTACCATGTTGACATGCCTTATAAAGAGCATCTACAGGTTTAGAAAATTTGGGCATATTCTTCATAGATCTCTTAGAGCTGATTTTGAATATATTATAAAACTTAATATGACCTAACCTTATATTCCATAACCAAATTCCATCTACCTTTCTCATGACGCACTTTTATTTTTTATCTCATTTAGTACACAAAGATTGTTCTCAGTTCTCTTGGATTTGACAATCAACCTTCCTAATTTTGTTCTCCCTATCTCACATCCTTTATCAATAATCATTAGGTTATGTCCTTGGGTGCACAATTTACTTACACTTAACAAGTTTTGCTTCAATCCATTTACATATAAAACATGTTCTACCTTGGTCTTCCCATTGTCCAAGCTCAAAGCACTTTTTACAACTGTATTAGAAGATGTATTATCTCTAATCCTTACTAAACCTATGACACTCTTATTTAGAGAAATTAATTTGATTATATCTCCTAGCATGTTTCTTTAACAAACACCATCTATGTACCACTTCAAATCTTCATTCTGAGTATGAAAAGTAGTTGGGTCTATCATAGATTCTTCTCCTCTAGATTCTTGTCTCTTTCAATTTACCCATAGGGTCTAATTTATTGATCCATTATATAGTTTCATGACTCCATATATTCTCAAAATGACTAGTTTTCCTTATATATCTTTTCTTACACTCTCTTACAATGTTTCCAATTTAGTTGTAGTTATAACATATAATTTTACTTCTCCATCTATAGTTAATAACTCTATGTCTAAAGTTACTACCAGAGAAATAATTATCAATGAAATAATTCAAATACTCTAATTTTTTAACCTTATTTGTATTTTAATGATCATAATATGATACATCATTTTTTTTTATATCCTTTGATGGATTGAAACCCTTATTATCTTGTTGATGATTGACTTCAAACTTGAATACTTATACATTGGTCTTGATTCTACTAGCTTCATCACTCCTTGATTGATCAATATATTTTGGAAACTAAATCTTATTGAACTCCTTTTTTTTTCTCTAAATCCAAGACTTGTCATATCATAAAAGTATCTTTGACTATCAAAAAACATTGTTAAGCTTTCTAGTATTATCCTCAACTTTTGATAAGTCCTTATCTTGATTACATATTTCTCAAATTGTGCCTTTAAAGTCTCTAATTTCATTCTAATATAAGTGAATTATTTCATATGATTATTATATTTTTGAAAAAAATCACAATATATTTAAATTAATATGGATATATCCTCATTGGAATCATATAAAACACTTTCATTATCAAAATTTGTACCTGTGCTTCAAAGATCTCCGTTAGACTATTAGGTCTACACAAGGGACCAAGCTCTGATACCAATTATTGGAGGTAAAACCACTAATATGGGGAGGTTAATCAGTTTGAAAACTCTTATTTCAATTCCATATATCATCATTTAATTAATCAAATAGATCTAGAGATATATCACTGTATAAAAAATCATTCATATGATTAAGAACTAGAAACATAACACATGAATAGAAGATCTATGTGGAAAAACCTAATGTGGAATAAAAAATAATAATAAAATAATTGTAATACATTATTATAATCAATGGATCAAACTTTTAGTGAGGCACCAACCCCACAAGGAGCACCAACCCCTCGCTAGTCAAGCACCAACTCAACTACTCCTTTAACAAGTACCAACTTACAAAGAGGCACCAACCCCTGTAGGTATCTCAACACCAACTTAGATACCTTAAATATCTAATCACCCTTAGACACATATTTATGACTCAACTAAATATGACCACCTTATTTTTTATTCTCACTCTTCTATCTCTCTTAAATAACCTATTAGGCCTTCTTTCTCAACTAGCACTTTCCTTGATAGAATTAGGTCATATGACCTTGCTCATCACCTATATGAATAAAATTTTAATATCATGACATATAAATATTTCATATTTTATGGTATTGAAACACTCTATATATTTTTTAAAACACTAAATCATTTTCTCATGTCCTAAATATTCTAACTAGTCAGATTAGGCCCATTAGACCTTTTGTTTATACTTGACTCTTGGTCTCACACATATTGGCTGTAAAAGAACTTATTAAAAATTATATAAACCTTGTAATAGATCAAAAATCATGTTTCACAAGTAAAACATTGACTAAATATGTCAGTCATCACCTTTAAGGGCTAAAATCACCATTAGGTCTAATAGATTCCTAATGTAATTAGGCCTTCTCTAAGCACACATTTTACTTAGGCCTCCTTGGAAAATTTGAGCCTTAAAAAATAGATGAAAAAATTTATACACACTTAAATTATACCAATAATAATCTCACCTTAGGTACCCAACACCATTTATCTCATTTCACTCCTTGAACCACATAATTAGGTCTACTTGTAATTAGGCCTTTTATTACTAAAAAGTATGTCTTCAAAATATGATGCGTACACTCAGTTTTTAAACAATAAAATAACATGGATAGAAAATTAATGAAATAATTTTCAAAATTATACTCATTTTAATTCAAAAAATATGTAAAAATAACTCAAACTAGTCAACTTCATATGCTCACTTAGAACTGTACACAGGTCTTAAAAACCTAGTTGAAATCTTTTGAATTTTCACACCTTCATCATAGTTTATCATCTATAAAAATGTGTTAAAAATAAAAAATTAGACATATATAAGAAATTAATTTTCATTTTATTCAACAAATCTATGAAAAAATACTCAAGAACATCATTCTCACTTACACACAAAAAACTACCTTAAGCTCAAAAAACACAAACATGAAGATCATGATTTAGAACACCTATGTGAATAATTTAATGATATTAAAATGGGTTTTAATTATAATTAATAATAATTATAAAATATTTTAATTTATATATTGTAATTTTAAATATCAATATTTGTCTTATAAACCAATCTCACGTATTTAACCTACACAAACTTCACTATGTTAGACTAGTCACTTTGAGAGCAACTTTTTGCCTATATATGAGCATCATAAGAGATTATAATAAAATATAATGTGAGGTATAGTTATTTAAAAATTATCCCATGAATTTTTATCCATCCCTAATCCTATGCAACCAATCCTTAATATCATTCTCACTTCTACCTAGTTTTCTCATTGTCTTCCTCATTAAGCCCATTTAGCGATAGGCCAACTTACATGATTGATTTACCACATTATAGGTCTGAAATATAATCATAAAATTATATTTTTAAAAAATAAAATTATCACACATCATCCTTTGATAATTTTCTTGCTTTGACTTGGTCAACCCTACCTACTACATCAAAATTTTGAGAAACAAGTGGTTTTATGTAGCTTTTACTCACTCTTTTGACAAACCAAAACCACTTGGAGAAAAATATAAGAGTCATTTACATGTTACAAACATAAAAATATGTAAAAAAAACCATTTTTATCCATAACCAACAATATATTTCCTATTGGGTCATTATAAAGGTTTTGAGGAGGGTTTTGACTGGTTTCCCTTCTTAGCAATCATTCATAAAGGATTGTCCATAAAATCCAAAAATAATGCTAAGAAATTAAATATAGGAACATTAAAAAACTTACATGAACTAATTAGTATCTCATTAAAATAAATTATGTGATAATTAGCATAAAAAAATCCTTCTCAAGTTTGTAACACCTCATTTTTTTTCAAATAGAAGACCTCAACACCAATTTTAATGCTTTATCCTTCAAAATGTGACTTAAAAGTTGGTCAACACACTTAAAAAAACATATAAATCATATTTAAACACTATAAATATATATTTTATCTTTTAAAATGAACTTTACCCCTCATTAGTCCACACTAGATCTCTTTGCACACTAGGCCTTGAACTGCTAGTCATACTTAGACCTTGGACACACCTTGAAACTTCTTGAATTAATATAAATACCTCATCCACATGTAAAATTATCTCATAACATAATAATACACTTATAAAATTATTTTAAGAAGTTTCATATTGCTCACCTCAACATGCTACCAGACCTATGCCATCTCACCAGGTCTCTTAAGTACGTGGCTCATGAATACAATCATAAGAATAACAAATGAATGACATAAATGACAAATTTATGCATACCTTAGAAAAATTTATAAATATTTAGAACATTGTATCTATTTATATTCACTCTGATGTAAAAACATTGTATTATTTTACTTGACAAACATTAGAATGTCTACTCTTATTGTATAATATTATTTTATAACTTTGAGCAGTTGGTTAAGTTATTATTTAACAGATATACTTATGTGATGGATTTAATTTATAATTATGATGAGTGTAATCATAATTATTTTATTATTAAAAATTCATTTATTTAAATATCAATTAATTTATCTTAATTATAAATAATTTGGTTTGATTATTAAATTGAAGTTTTTTATATAAAAATTACCATTTTACAAGTTAAACCCAGTGGAGTTATAAAAAATGGCTTCTCCTTGACCAATTTAGGTTCAACATAACACCACATTTATTGGAAAATTATTTTAGTACTATCATCATGCATAATAATAATCAATGTAGCTATAATATTACCCTTCGAATAGGTGAACTTATTGCCTTGCTCTTGCTTCATTTGCTTGCTTTCTAGCTCACTTGTTTATGGCTCTCCTTCCATGAGCCTTTATTATTCAACTTTAGGCATGATTTTTGAACTAGTTCTTGGGATAATACTTCCCTCTCTTTTCTATATCAATGATATCATACTCTTAATCCTTCCTTGGATTACCTTTGTACTAAATCTTTTCCTCTGCCAAACATGTTTTCTTCATCCACTTATCTCCTTTGTGAGGAACATGGTTATCCTCCTCTTTCTTTGGCTCTGTCATGAGATATTTTACATCATTATTTATTTTCTCCATTTTAGCATAGAGTGACTCCTTCTCTTTCATCTTAAAACCTATACCATCATGTTTATCATCCATCAAGTTGAATTCATAAGACTTGATAGTCTCTTCAAGGACCTCATTGTCTTTTCTATTCTCTCTTGTTCTTCTATTCTTCTTCCAAGATTCTTTATGCTTCTATCTCTTATTCTTTATTTCCTTATCTTTTCCTCTCTACTCTTTACTTAAATCATACCATTTATTTGTCTTTAACTTACATAATTATATGCCTTACCTTGTCTTATAAATTGGCTTGACTCACCTTATGTTAATGATTTGTAATATTATTAGCTATAATTCATGGCTTATGTGGATCAAAATACACATTTTATCATTTTAGTGTAGTTGGCCCTTTTTTCCTTAGTCTTTCTTAGCATTTTCCATTATTCTTCCTTCAACCTCTTCCTTCTTAGGATATTTTTTATAAATTTTGACTAAATGTTGACCT
This sequence comes from Torreya grandis, assembly GCA_037957365.1. Taxonomy (NCBI): domain Eukaryota; kingdom Viridiplantae; phylum Streptophyta; class Pinopsida; order Cupressales; family Taxaceae; genus Torreya; species Torreya grandis. The sequence continues at coordinate 2,722,045 of JARHVA010001597.1, read as the reverse complement.
CCTTCCACTTTCTACCATGTCAGTTCAGTGCTTCTTTAACCCAAAGAATATCTCATTTCCCTCTGATGTAGTATGATCTCAACATATGGTGACCCAATGCTCATCTAAGGCTGGTTCATTTTGGTTAGACCTTTATACTATGCCATTAGCTAGTATATGAATTAATGGGACCCACCAAACCATTTATTGGTGAATAACATTATAACATGTGTTGCCTTCATGTTCAATTTTACAAAAAAATGTATGACTCCAATGAAGAGGAGAGTCTACTTTACATGTGGTTCCCATATGCTCAATCTTGACAAAAATGTGCCCATTTTCCCCAAAAAAGTGTCAACTCGACATGTGTCATCCCCATGATTATCCATGAGGGATTTGGTCTATCAGACCTTGGAGTTACATTATTGGCTAGTCAAAAAAAGAAAGGGAGCCACTATAGGGTTATAACAAGAAGGGGATGAGCCTTTCCATGTGGTATGATGATGCTTTTTCAAAGGCCAAATTTTTATTATCAGAGAAAAGAGTTACGTCATTATCCAAGGCAAGTGAATCCCTATCCCTAGTGGCATAGCAAAAATAGCTCTAGATATATACACATGGCATCACTATGCCCCTCTTGAGCATCATGGCCTTAACAAGACAAAGTAGTTACACAATATTTGAGATCGAGAGGTTAACTTCACTAATAATCTTGAGTCCCTAATTTATTTTAAATGGTAACATCATGGGCATGAGTGCCAATATTTTTAGGTGTCATTCCCATAAGAGGCCATCTCACCTATATATTCTAGGCTCATCCTTTTTAGAAGGGATTGACCATCATTTTACTGGTATTTACTAATTTTATAAGCATCCATTTGTAATAAAATAAATGTAATATGGGTTAGAATTTTCTCATTTCTTAACCTTAATAGGTTCCTAGTGCACATGCACTACATAACCTTGTAAGGCACTATACACTACGCCAATACACAAAACTTAGCCTTAAGGTTACTAGTGCATATTTCAAAGGATGAGCACTTGATTGGTACTAATATTTTCCATCCAACTCTATTAGTACCTAAGATGAATTTGGCAATAAATTATTTAAGTGATTTAATGAGAAAGCATATTGGTTATCCCTCTTACAACAACTAATAACCATCAAGAGAGGCCCTTAAGAAACCATTATTAATTTCAACACTAGGTTTAAAAATACCTAGAAAAGGATCTCAATAGTAGCTTGACTACTTGTAGGCATGGCTATTTTTATCTACCTCAAGGATTTCAACTTAGATATTATGGTTATGATTCAATTAATTGGAGGCCAGATGTTATTGGATGCTTATGATCTAGTAGTAAAGGCTGAAAATAATTTGATAGATGTGGGAAAGATACCTCTATATCCACTAATTACAATGTTCTTAGGGATATTAATTCCTCCATAAGAAGCCCTGAATACCTTAGAAACCCTACATTATTTGTATGTATATCTACCCACTCAAACAAGCACACCTACTTAATCTTCCCTGGACATGGAGATGAATGATATGAAAAGTATCTTAAAAAACTTATACAATGTGATAATCAGTCTCAAAAGGTAGCAGTCTATGCCTTAGAAACTCCCTTTCAATAACCCAAGAAAGGAGATCACCATACCAAAAAAATTAATACCAAGAGAGAAAAAGGCCAAATCACCTAATGTGGCACATAAACTAAATAGTTATGGTACCTGACCCCTTACATATAATATTGCCTAATGCAAATAAAGAGCTAGTTTATGGCCAAAACAACTTGGTAGATGAATCTAATTCATGGTGATTTCAATGATGGTTCAATAATAAGGTGTCAAACCCATGGATTTAGTCCTCAAGTATGATCAAAGGGCCATAAATATAGGCCAACATGCAAATTTTGACTCTCCATTAAGGGGACCATTTTGCATCATCAACAATAGGTAGGGAAATGCTTTTAAATTAGAAGATGAAGAGGGTAATGCATCAAAGATCCTAGTTAATGGGATCAATTTGAAGTATTTTAACTAGCTTACTCCCTTTCCCTTGTATATATTTAGTTAATTTCCATTTCTATTTGTGTTTTTTATTTCCTTTCCTTTACTGTTATTTTCTTTTCCTTTGTTTCCATTTCCATCATTATTTTCTTTGAATAAGTGCTGTTGGCACAAGTGGCTTATCTAGTTGCCACATGTCCTCACCCTATCTCTCTTATATCTTCAAAATAAAGTATTCTCTAAAAGATAGTTATCTATTCACCTCACATATCACTAATGTCAAATTATCCATTTTATGTGACTCCCCATAATGATCACCAAAAATCTCTTGTAAAGGTTTCTTTGAACATGTGTGCCACCCTTAATATTTATGGGGGCACTCATTTTCAAATTTTTCATAATGAGCATGCCTAGTGGCATCAATGTATAAATACCCTCACCTCATCCTAACCAAACACTTAAATACATTAGAGTTTTTAGAGAACATTATGTAATTAGACAAAACATAAAAAAGTAGAGAGAGCCAAGCCTAGAACTAAGAAATTTGTGTGTGGATTTGCTAACTCAGTAACTTGTTCATAATAGAGATTGATTTTTAAGAAGAATATATGAGATGGAACCTTACACATCTTCAAGGGGAGAGAATCATCCCACAAGATAAATAACCACTACTCGAGTACCCAAGGAGACCTTCACCCCTAAATATGTAGTGAGTAAATCATATGCTTTTATTCCCACTCAACAAAAATATAAAGTGTTGAACATCAATAAGTTGGCCAAAGAGGACTACAGAGACCAAGAATTGGTAACTAATTTGTGGATGATATATTCAATCCCAAGCTAGCTAATAATCCAAAAAGTTTGAGATAGGGCATTCATGCCTAAATGCTGGAAAGGGTCCACAAGGAGGAGTATGACTCATTTAGATGTATAATATGGGAATGCACATTGGTACATTTCATGGTTCCTTATATTCATCCATGCCCAAAAATAATTTCCCTCTACACAAAAAGGTATGATGCCAACATTGGAATAATTACTAGCAATGCCCATTTAAGGGTGAAAATTAGTGTGGATGATATCAGGGAGATGTTACAGCCCCCAAGTGACCCCAAGGATGATATCTACAACATGGAAATCCTTCAAGATGTCTGGGAATCTTGATTATATAAGAAGGTACACTTCTTTAGTTTTCTCCTCAAGAGAAACATCATAGATATGCCTCCTCTACCCATCCCCTTGGTGAGCTTCCCCATGAAATACTTAAAAGACACCATATCTATGTTAGCCTTCATCTTCAAGATGGACTATGATGCCAATATCGATGACTTTTAGTTGGGGGTGTTATTCCTTCTGACCACAATGGCATAGGGGGAGGTGTACAAGATGAATTTTTCAAATTACATATCCACCACCATGAAGAATGAGCTGGAAACTTTTTTGATGATGGGTACCTTTTGGTACTCATCCTTCCTCTTGCATCTCAAATTTTTACTAGAACTCCTAATTCTTCTCTATGTATCTCAACCTCAAATCCTTTGATACAAATGTTTTCCTAAACATGGTGACCCCAATCACCATTTATACCACATTTTATCAGTCATACAAGGCTACTACAAGTTCTTAGATCTCTTACTATCTCTAATTATCATTAACCTCAACACAGAGGCCATTACATTTAGAATGATAGATGCACATTGGTCATAACTCATCCGGAGTAAGATCCTAGTTGACTAGTTCTAGAGAACCCATTTTTCATTTATTTAAATGCATGGGTTCTAAGTAGAACCTTTTCATCTCTTGATCCTACTAATGTATAGGACCTTGGCCCTAAAATTGGCTTGACAACTCGATGAGGTGGACTCCATCTATAGAGAAAGAAAGAAGAAGAAATGCCTATATGATGTCCCTTTCACAAGAGTGGCCATCATGGTGGTAAAGATGCAATACGGATGCCTATTCATGGCCAAGATGGAAGATCTTGAACTTGACCTAATCAATGACAAATATAGCTATGATTTAGACAAATACATATAGTCCTTGAAAATTACCAACATTTCTAAGCATCAGACCTGACCATACCTGGAGTAGAGGAGGTCACCCATGGAATACATCATATAGAATTATGTAGATATATCTTAGATATAACTTGATTCCCTCAAACCATGTGAATCCTTTTATGATGTGGTCCAATCATATAACCTATCTAAATTTTTTTTAAAGGGGCTAAAGAAGTAGCTTACCCAAAGGGATTAGGGTAAAGAGAAAATTAATACTTATATAAAATATAGGTATGAGATCAAAAAACCATAATTTAATTTTGATGATGAAGAAGGAGATGAGACCTTTAAAATTCTTTGGGATGAGCATCACCTAGAGGAAATCCTAGTGAAAGTGGGATTCTCTTATGAGATAGGGAGAAGAGAAGACGATGAAGATACCCCTGGGAAAGAATTAGGGGATGTATTATAGTAGAAGGAGGCCAAAGTCTTATAGGTTATAAATACTTCAAATTTTCCACCCCCATATACCCATATCCCATAACCCCAAAATAAAAATAATCCCTTTTAGGCACCTCACGATTGGTTCATCCCAGTACAAGCAGCCTAAGGCACCAAAATCAAGCCCTCCACTAGAGCCCATATAGAAGAAGGTACAATTATTGTATCCCATTTTTCCACTTTCACCTCTTTCATTGCCTCCATGTATCCATCCACTATCTTGCCTTAGGTTTAATAACTCTCTACTACCCAACCAATTATTTCCCTAGTCCTACTCTCCTCTTCATCCACTCAGCCCACCATCAAGATCTCATCATTTTCTTCTATTTTCCTGATATATTCCCTCATGCCTTTCTTGACCCCTTTTCCTTCATCATCTTCCTCATCCTCCATCATGGTGAAATCCCCAATCAACCTACCCTATGGACTCTTGATTTTCTCTCCTTCTACCCTCACCCTTCATTCACTCACCTCTATAGGGACATAGTCTACTACTTCACAGTAGCAAGTAACCATTTCATTTACACTATCATAGGGAATACACTTTTTGTGAGAGAACATTTAAGCATGGAATTAATACTATCAGTAGATGGAATTGGAAATGAGGACCCATGAGGCTTGAATGGAGAAGAAAAGGGGAAATTAGGCTAAGGCCCTACACAGACTCACATATGGTCATTTTGTGACCCTACACATTAATCCCTCATGATTACCCATCTAGACCCTTGAGTATTCAAGCCCTAAGAGCATATGCAGTCAGGCGACTACACCATGCATGTTATTAGCCTCAATCTCACCCAAGCTAGACTCACTGATAGGGTCAATCTAAATGGAGGAAATATAAAAGTATATTACCATAGACTACATCAAAGTAACTTAATAACTAGAGAAGACCAAGCTAAAATTCACCAAGGTGAAGGCTATGATTTACCACCTCAATCCTAAGACTAATCCCAAAGGCGTATAACTCAATAAAGTGAGGTTTGACCTTTAGATCTATGTCCCTAGTCATAGTTTCTAAGTGGAAGGCAATATGTGAGTGGCCACTAAGACCAAACTATAGGAAAGAGATATTAAATTTGTGTAAACCCATCAAAATATATCATATTATAATTGGGATTTTCAATAATTGAAATAGCAAGCACAACAATAATCCTTAGTCAAGGACCAAGAAATTGAGAAGCTAAATAATTACATTACTACCTACTCACAAACCATGAAAATCCTCCCCATGATCTAGCAGCTATAAAAATATTACTTAGAAAGGATCAAGGGCATGACCATAAACCTAAAAGTATCTTTCACTTTCATTTTAGATTTTTAGAATATAAGCTCTTAAGTAAGCATATCCATCAACTATGTCATCACCTTTGTTTCCCCTAAGGTCTCAGATTCACAACTCCTCATCCAAAATATTTACAACACTTCAGATAAAATACTAAAATTAGTGTGGGTGACCAACCAAAGGTAGGTAGCAATAAAAGTAAATGAATTCCTAGGTTACAACAACGTATCCCATAAATGCAAGGAATTCCTTAATGCTTTAGATCAAGTAATCCAAAATAGACATGGGCACATTAAACATCTAGTATAATTGGGACTCACCTCCCTATTCTTGGTAGACAAAAGCATCCTCCTAGAGGACCAAATTAAGGTGCTGCTAAAATAGAAGTAAAATTCCTAGACCATATTTTTGGATCTCGATCAATCACCTAGTGTCTTTGAAGTGGAGAAGATATTGCATCCACTTGCATAGCTAGAGTTCCAAATGATGGTGGTTGTTTAAGGATTGGGGCGTATCTCCTTCAAGGAGATTACTGATTTAGATAGAGCCTTTGAGGCTCTTAATAAAAAGACCTAGCCTAAGGATGAAGAGTGGGTACCTTTACAGGTAGATCTTAAAAATTTGTTTGCAAAAACTCCCTTCTCCTTTGAAATTTTACTTTGACTGGTCTAAATACTAGATTTTTCAATTCTCCCATTCAAAAGTGAATGCCCTTATGAATCTCTAAGAACTTTAGATCAAAATCCACATTTTCTCATTTTGGAGCAGTTGACCCTTTTCACTTTATGCTTACTCAATGTTTTCTATAGGTTTTCCTTCTCAAGATCCTTTTTAAAATTTTTGTCTAAGTGTTGACCTCCTTCTATTTTCCCCCACATGCTATTTTTGACACTTCTTCAACCTAAAGAAGATCTTGTTTCCATCCAATGTAGTGTGAGGTTGATACATGGTGACCCAACACTCATTTGAGGTTGGTTCATTTTGTTTAGACCTTTAGACAAAACAAATAGCTAGTAGATGAATTGATAGTTCCCACCAAACCATTTAATGGTGAACACAATTCTAACATGTGGCACCATCACATTTAATTTTACAAATAAATTCTTAACTCCCCTTAAGAGGAGTATCTACTTTACAGGTGATTCCCCCATGCTTAAACTAGCCAAAGAAGTGCCTATTTCCCTAGAGAAGTACCAAATCAACACATGTAATCCTCACACTTATCCATCAATACATTGGTATTTTAAACCTTGGAGTTATTTTAGTTTATAGTTGAAAAAAGAAAGGGACCCACCATGTGGTTATAACAAAAAGGAGATGAGCCTTTCCATGCAACATGATGATGCTTTTTCAAAGGCTAAGACTTTCCTATTAGATAAATGAGTTGTACCATTAGCTAAGGAAACTAGATCCCTATGACCAACAATATAATAAAAATAGCTCTATAGATATACACATGGCATCACTATGCCCCTCCTAAGCATCATGGCCTTAACAAGACAAAGTGGTCATGCAATATCTAGGATTGAGAGGCTAATTGTACTCATGAGCCTAAGTCCCTCATTTAATTATAACAACATCATCATGGGTACAAGTTCCAAGACTTCCAAGTGTTATTCCCACAAGAGGCTATCTCACCTATATATTCTAGGCTCATTATTTTGAAAGGGTCTAGTTATCATTTTACTGGTATTTTCTAATTTTATAAATATCCATTTTTAATAAATTAGAAGTAATAGTAGTTAGCATTTTCTCACTCTTTGACCTTAATAGGAGCCCCTTATAGGTTTGAATGGACATTTTGTATGTACCCTTGAGGCCTTATATATTATTTTCTCCACCTAAAAATGAAGAGGATGTGGTATTCTATGTCAATTTGAGTGTAAAGTTATCTCTACTTTTCATTTATTTTATTTGTGTCTATAGTTTTGATTTTTACTTGCCTTATAGATCTTAATTCATGCTTCATGCTCCTTTATGGTCTGTAATGCTTAAGGATTCAATCTATTTTATGCAATAATAGGTTAATTCTTTAAATCTCTTAGTGTATCACCTTTGTTAGTGTTATTTTAGTATTATTTACATTTCTTTCCTTCTCCCTTTTAACCCCCAACTTGGAATGAAGAGTTGACTTCTAAAATTCTAGAGGTTGCTTCAAAGACCATAATTTGGTCATATGCTTGTGAAGCTTCCCATAGGAGGCTATTAAACCTAAATTAAGAGTTTTAGGCATCAAAAACTTGATTTTAATTTTTTTCCCTTATATGAGCTACAATGTCACCACCTAGCTTCTTGACTTTGAAATTTGATTTTCTTCATCTTGAAATTCTACCTCTAGCTTCTTTATGATAGCTCCTTCCTTCTCTTTACTTTGACTAAGAAACTCTAATATATCATCTTCAACCTCTTGCATAAATCCTCTCCACATCAAATCCTCTTCTTCATGGTATTCTTTCATATCTTTTACTACAACTTATATTTGGGATCCATCTCCTTCAGGTGTCAAGATAGACACTCTTTTTTTACTTAAAATCAGTTTGTACACCTATCAATATCTCTCTCTTAAGAATCCATTATCTCATTCCCATTTCTCATCTCCACAACTATTATTCTATGATATAGTTTTTCCTCTTCTTCATTACTTATGGCATGATCTAGATTTTCCATCTCTTTTTACAATTGATCCCAGCTCTCATAGATAAATGGTTGGTCTTGTTTCTCACCTAAAAAATATCCATCACTTATAAACTCTTTTTAAATATGCTCTTTTATTGTTTTATACAATTAAAATTCAAATTTATGATTTTCATACCTCTTGATTCCATCTTATTGATTCATTTCTATTTATTTTGTGCCTTCCATGAGGCATCATTATTCTATAAAATCTCCTTCTACAAGCATTTATAAAGCATACAATATGTTCATAACAATGAATAATAAATATGATGCAAGATCACTCACATAACATAATATCTATGTGGTAAACCCTCTTAGGGAATAAAAATCACTCTCAAGCCTACAAACACATGAACTACTTTACCTATAAGATGATAAAAAACATGAGACCTTTTAGTGAAGCACCCAATTCATAAGGAACACCCACCCCTAAGTATGAAAAATCACCCACTTGTTATAGATGTTGAGTAACCACACAACACCTTATAAAATCAATAACTCCATAACTATGATTTCATTTCAATCTAATTGGAAAAATAATGTATAACATCTCACTTTAAACTCATTACACATCCTCACACTTACTCATATAAGTAATTCATCCAAACTCCCTTTTGGATCACTCTAGGATTGTTCACTCATCCTCAATACATTATGTACTTCACTCCATCCACTGAGCACATTCCCTCTGATCTCTTTTGGTCTCTCAACATATCCACATCCAAGTCTAAAAACCATTACCTTGGTCTTCACACTTTATAGAGTATTTAGGAATATCAATATCTAGGTCCACCATAGTACTTGCCTTAACCCTTAATACTTATATCATTCTAACACATAGCTCAATACCATCCTCACAAGTCAGCCATAGCATCCATGGGTCATAATTAATTAACTATGCCTTTCAATTAAGCCTTAGTAGCCTTAATAAGTTTCATAGAGAAATATTACTCCTTTATAAATTCATCAAGAAAATTAAGAACATAAGATAACTTTCAAACACATGGGTCCACTCCATATAACATCTATGAAATATTTAGGTGATTACTCCTACCAAAACACTCTTCTGCTAAAGCATAGATTACTCAAACAATAGTCTTGTACATAATAACACCATGAAAAAATAAAAAATAAACTTTGAAGCTCAATATATATAGATTTACTAACATTCATCTCTTCTAATAAATGTTTTTGGATGTGCCTTGAATTCCTCTTCAACTTTTCTTTTTATTCCATCAACAAATTGTACCATATGCTTAAGATATAGATCAAAAACCCCTCACTAGTTTTATTTCACAAATTTTAATATTTAAATTCCAATAGTCATTGTGTAAATATAAAACATTGAACACTTTTTCATCATCTCATGTTCCTTGGAAACTTTGAACAAATATGCATCGTCAATGTCCTCATAAATCTTCTAACTTTAACATGCAATCACTCACCATTGATCTTATATCCTCACTTCTATGATCATTCCACTTAGTAGATATATGTGCCTTCTATGAACATTGTCTATTTAACTCAATTTGATCCATCTATCTCCATCTTTATGGACACTCATGTGCCAGTGATGTTCTATCAAATCATTGAGATTGAGACACGTGTCTCTAATGCATGCAATCTCAAGAACCTTTGACAAATTGAATTCACGTGTATTATTGATCTATCTTTGACAATATCATGTGCTCTATTATATCATTATTTGGTTAGATTAATTTTTCACCTTATATCTTCATCTTATGATTAAATTCTCATCATAGATCTTCAATAATGCAAATTCAGATAAGTATGGGAACCACTCCAATATGCTTGGAAGGCCAACTTTTTACCTTAATAAATTTTACTATGCTCAACCTCATGACCTTAAATTTTAACCACTTGATAAACTTTCATAGGGGAATCGATCCAGATATCAAAATTCTCCTCATGTGAAAATGACATCATCAATATACTTACTCAACCTTGTCTGCCAAGATGACTACTTGAACCTAAACACTCATATGACTGCTTTGATGAATTAATTTTAATTTTATAATCACTCTTAGCACTAATAACACCCCATATGGTCTCTACAACACATCCATACCATTAATATCATCGATAAATTTATTCACTAAGTTAAATATTAAAGAATCATGTAGGAAAACTGAAGCTTATTGAAGCACACTTTGTCATTATCATTCTAGCACACATGACACTTCATAAAAATCCTTTGTCACCTTGGAGACATCATTGACAAATCTCCAAAAAACTTCATGCAACTTCAAATAGAAACATTAAATAACCTCAATAACAACCTTTCATATTGAAATGCATAAACTATTCCAAGAGCTTACCAACTTCAATACTAATTGATGTAGAGATGATGCCTAAAAAATTATCTTTAATTACCTAGATATAATATCTAGCTTTAATTCCTTCTTTCATCACTCACTTTATTTCCTTAATGTACATACTTTTCTTGTCTTCTTGAACTATGTTGATTAATTCTTGCCTTCACTAGGCTCATAAGTCTCCTCATACATGCATAGTATTATTGTTTATATATTTGGCACACCCATGTTCATCTCTCATATACTCTCTTTATCCTTATCCCTGGTATTATAATACCATACAAAAATTCCATCAGTTCACTATCTTTCATGGTTTAAACTTGCTCATTCCTTGATATAAGCTCATTGGCCTTAAAATTCTAAAATATGGTCCTATGATTCTTATGCTCTCTCATGGGACCATATGGATATAAAAATGTCTATTTGAACTCCCATATATATCCAAACATAAGACTCACTCCTTAATTTATAAATCTCAACCAATATTTACTTTCCTTCTTTAAGGCCTATTCATTGTAGCCCTATTTTAACACAAATTTAGTAGTTGGGAATAATATATAAATCCTATAGTCAAAATAAATACACTTTTGGATACTTTTTATCATCTTATATGTTTATGCATAATTTAAAAATTTAAATCTAAATGTAAGTCCTCCTTTCACACCCCTCTTACTAATTAGGTCTCTTTAGGCCTAGTTTAATACCATAAACCTGGTGACCTTAGTGTATAGAACTATAATAATTTTAAAATTATTTAATCATTTATAAGACATTAAAATACATTATATTCAAAAAATTTAACAATTTTGGTTTGATAGAACAAACATAATGCTAGTTTCCATTTTCTAACCCTAGTCTTATTGTGCACATGCCTATAAGTGGCCAACAGCTAAAAATCAGACAAAATGAGTTTTAGATAATTTAAAATATTTATAATACCTTTTTAAGGTCTTCAAAACACCCTTAAGCTTCTCCAATGGTTAGATATTCAAAAATAATGAGTACAAGGCTTCTAAAACATATATATAGAATTTTGAGTGCTCTTTATAGAACTGCGTGATAGTTTCATTTGAGAATTTCACTCTAAAGGATGTCTAAGCCTCAAAAAAATCATTTTCATCAATTAAAAACTCTAATATTTTTATAACTCAAAATAGTTAAAATATCTAGTCATAACCACAAAACGTATATCACTTTCTTAACATTCTTGAGTATATAATACATAGTTCTTGCATGGCTATATTGTACTATATTGTGCATCACTTTATATCCTATAAATCAATGGAAAAGGTAATAAATAGAGAAAATAAATAATTTTAATAACTCAAAAACTCCAAAATTTCCATTATAAACTTGATAAAATATATTTTTCATTCATTTCATAATAATAAATTACATAAATCCTCCATAGTAGAATAAAGTTGTTAAAGATCTATTCATTATATTTTCTTAACTTTCTTGATGTTTGCCACACTCCATAAATATATACTTATAACCTTTCTAATCATACCAATATATTACCATTTAATACAACCCATTATATGTATTACATATCCTTATTATTATGTCAACCACATAAACTGACTCTCTTTTCTTGCCAACCCCACGTAGGGTGATAGTTACATGTGTATACACATAATATGTCAACTTTGATCAGATACTAATGATTTCTATTTTGTAGGAAACCATAAATTCTCAATATCTTTTATTTTACACCTTAAAGGTTTTATCAATACATGGGTGGGTATACCATTGGTGCTTCATAGGATTTTTGTCCCTTATTGCCACGTATTACTAATCCAACCAACCCTAAAACCATTCCCTAAGCTATTAATCCTCTTTTATATACTCTTCCAGCATTTTATCACCTTTTTTACCCCTTTTCAAAACTTCAAACCCATTTTTATAGTTTACATGACTAGGTCAACTAGGTCGACCTTGTACCCTTATTGGCAAAACTCATTTAGGGTCTAGGTCAGCTCTTGGCTGACCTAGCCTATGACCTAGTGAATTTTTATCAATAATGATACCATGTCGACTAGGTTAACCCTGTTCTCCAATTTTTTTGTAAGGGATTAGGGTTAAATCTACCTATATATACAAGATCATTTAATAATTATTAAAGAGACATTAATAGTTATTATTTATTTACTCTTTTTTATAATCAGTTCTTCCACCATTCTACTTGAGGAGTCCTAGCTTAGGGTTTCTACTTGGAAAATCTAGTCTTTTGGAGAAGTCGTAGATGTTTTAGATTTTCTTAGTGATCCTTACAAAGCAAAAAGACCTCTTGTAAAGCACCCTTGGCCAAGGGAGAGATTGAGTCTCAATGAGTTCATCTTCTAGATAAGTATCTATAACTTTGATCCTCCCTTTAGTAGATAAAAGTAGCATAAGTACTAGCTTTTGAATAATATTACTTTTCTTCTCCATCCATTAGGGTATTAGCTATATATATATATATATATATATATATATATATATATATATATCTTAATTAGTATTCTCTTATACATGTTTAATTTCTTCTATTTAATAACCCCCATATTATGCCACAAGTTTTGGTGAGCACTAGATTAGATTTATTTGCTTTACTTATTATTAGTATAGTGAATATGAAAACATAGGACCTAGTTAGGGTTATTGCATGGTTTTTTTTAATGGATGTTTTGGAACCCTCCCTAATGATATATTTGTGATAAGAGATCCACTTATTGGTTCTATAAAATCCACATATTGGTCATGTTCTTGGTTATCTAAGGCATCCCAAATCAGAAGTGTAAGTATAATCTATCTTATTTGAGTTAGGATTTATTTATAGATCGGATGTATTTCTAATTGGATACATTTTGGTGAATCTAATGTGTATATAAAATTTTTGGTTTTTATTTAATGCTTCTTATTTATATAATTTTATTATTTTTCTATTTTTATGATACCAGGTTGAGTGGGCCAATATATTTCTAGCTTTTATAGACATGTTTAACACACAATCATAGCATAATGACTATTTTATTTTTATGTAGGTATTCAAAAAATATAGGTTATTAGATCAAATAGGTCAAAAGAGTACTTTTATTTAGTTTTAGATAACAAACTAAGTCATATAGGTCAACTTAGTCTTCCAATCAGCATCCAAATAACAAAATAATTCATGTAAGTTAACTAAATCTTCCAGTCAACATCTAGATAACAAACTAAGTCAACTAGGTCAACTTAGTCTTCTATTAAACATCCAGATGATAAACTAAGTCATCCAGGTCAAATTAGTATTCCATTCAGCATCTAGATAAAAAATTAAGTAGATTAGGTCAACTCAATCATCTTAATAGGCTTCAACAAATAGGTTTTCAATAGGACTAGGTTAACCCAGTTGATTTCGTTTCAAGAAATTGAAAAAAATACTCAAGCCACTTCAACAAATAACTTTCAATCTTGATCATCTTCCAACCCATAGAGGTTCCTCAATTCAATTCAGTTTTTCATTACAGTTTTATTTTATGCAAGTTTACAGTCTTCAAAAATGCAATCCTACAACAAAATAAGATGACCTAGTCAACTTAGTTCTATATCCTATCTTTGTCTAAAAGACTAAGTCGACATGGTTGACTTAGTTATTAAAGACTATTGATTATATAGAATAGTAGCAACCTAATTGACTCTATTCTATAATGTTCACATATAGTGTCATTTGAACTAACTTTATATCATTTTTAATTTGGTAAATAACAACTATATGTTAGTATTTAATTCATACTTTCATTTATTTGTTATTTGCATGATTAAATTAACTGACATAATCTAATTAGGTATTTTTTAAAATTACCATTTAGTTTCACTATTTTTATCTTTTTACATATACTACCAAATCACACAATGTTAAAATGAATTTAACATTTATCTTCCCAAGGCCTACCTACTTAGATTTTATTACCAAGGGGGATGCCAACTTGGTTTTATAGCCAATTATAAACACGTGTTTAATGGTATATATTGGAAAATTACCTGACACCCTTTGACATTGTGGGATTGTGAAGTGAGGGGGTAGGGCCCAATACCAAGCTAGTAATATTACTAACATAGATCCCTTTCAATCTAGATGTCTTGAAACAAGTTATAGATTACTTTCTAGTTCCCTACTTTCAGCCTTCTTCCCTATCACACTTAAAATAACACTTTCTAATAATCTAACAGTAGTCAAGATAACCACTTAGCTAGCATTTAATTTTCAATTGACTTCTTGCTCTTTTCTCATTATATTTTGTATTGTAGATACTTGTATTGGCCAACATTAGTGCAAGGTTTTGTGTTGTGTGCCTCAATTGGATCACTCTCATTGACCTAATTGATTGTGTGATTACTTCTATTTTTTGCTTTCAAGTAGATTGTAAAATATTTCCTTATTTTTTATTACATTATCATTATGTTCAACATAGTCTCTTACAGACTATTTTTCCTTCCTACCTACAGTACTAAGTCAACCCAGTCGACTCCATATCTCTTTTACTAGTTATACTATAGTATTAGGTTGACTAAGTTGACTATGTACTCTTATTGTTGTCCTATCTATCTTACTTAGTTATCTATTTTTATTTCCTTATAATTTTGTTCATTTATTTAAATCATCATTAAATCCCCTATTAGAATCTTCTTGGACAACCTTAATCCATTTAAACACTATATGGGGTGATCTTTTCTTCTTATCTTTTATTTTTTTGTTCCTCTTTTCAGTTGTTAGGGCATCTTGTGATGCCCATATACACATTAATGTAGCCTTTGGGGCATCTTTTAATGCCCACCCACATATCATTTCAAACTTTATGACATCTTGTAATGCCCATTCTTACATCCAATTAACATTTGGTGCATCTTGCGATGCCCACTCTTATTCTCCATTACATGCTACCAAACTAATTCAAATTCAAGAAACCTTTTGAGACACATAGGATCATTTCTCATAGAATTATCTTTGATATAGTTTTTAGTGTATGATCCTTCCCTTCTTTTTCATGCTTTCTTTATGCTATCTATCTAATACATTTTTCAAGATACTTACATGGGTCTCACCCTCTACAATAATTTTCTATTTTCACAAACCTTAGCCCTCCCTTTTGGTCTTTTAATTTCCCTTTTTCTCATGATTTGTATTGTAAAACCATGAATAGGACTTGGTATTCCTCATGATGTGATTTTATCCTCTTTATTTTCTCACTTTTTACATGTTTTTTTTCACCCCCTTAAGTTTTTGTTTGTGAGTTGCATTGTAAGACCATGGATAAGACCTGGCCTTCCTCACAAATACCATATTTTTCTTATCCTCTTTATTTTTATAATGCTTTTTGGCACCCTTTTGGGTTTATGTTTTATGAGTTGTAGTGTAAGACCATGGATAAGACCTGGACTTCTTCATAAAATCACCATTTTTTTCATTCTTTTTCTAGAATGTGTTTTGTAATGGTTACGATTTTTTTATTCTTATTCTTAGCTTTAGATTTTTCTTTTTTTATGGATAAAATTTTCTTAACAACTTGTGTGAGCATGTTTTCCTACATTTCTCTCATTCTTATGATAAGGAATCACACTTTTCTATCATTGTATCCTTTTTTCTCCCTTTGTCACATTTTTGTGATTTGAATTAATTCAAATTGTTTCATGTTCCATTCCTCTTGATTTCCTTTCCTTTCATTCCACATTGGATAAAATAAGGTCAAAATCAAGATAACATTTTTATTTCACCTAACTTTACAAGAATTTTATACACCATGCTCTATGAGTTCTCTCTCTTAGAAACCAAGTCCCAAGTATTCAATGAACATCATCTTTAACACCCATGTTTGGTTTTCTAAATTCATATGGAGAAGGAATAGAAAAATCCATCAAGAAAGATAAAAGACAAATCATTTGAAAAAAAATGTAATGATATACAAAAGGTAACATAAAAATATCAAAAGTCAATATCACACCAATAGATGTGATTACAAGCACATCTCCTATCTCCAATCGAAGCTCAAAATCCATAGTTGGCCTAACAATAGAGTCAAGGTCCATTGGGGTGTGTTAGGATAGTAGACTGGAAAAGGAGAACTAATAAAAATCTATGGTGTTACCTAATTTATCATGCAAGTACCTATTAACCAAATTTGGTCTACATACCAAAAATGTTCCTAGTCTAAGAGTTCATTGGAAGGAGCAGGATCTTCTTTTCTATAGTTGCAAAGAGCAGGCATCTAAATTTATTTTATAGTGTCCAATCCTTCAAGGATCAAGAAAATTTTCAATTGTAGTTCAAGTGAAATCAAAGTACAAAACCCTTTCTGGACTAAGTCTTTATTTGACTAATTGTTCATTCTTTCAAGAAAAATCTTTCAGGATTTTATTTTGCTACATTAGTTTCTTTCAAGACCCTTTTTTTAGATAACTATTGAATTCTTTAAAAAAAAATCCGAGACAAAGTTTTTGAAGGAATGAATCCTTTCAGAAAAAATGGCTGAAGTAAAAGATAAAGACCTATTTATTTTGGGAAACTTTTCCAAACACTTTTCTTGATGGGTAAGTCTTCAAGAAAAGTGTCCCAAACACTTTTTATGAAGGATATATTTTCAAGTAAAGTGGCAAATACATTTTATCAAAGGGTTTTATCTCAGGAAAGTGAACCATACAAAATTTTTGAAGGGTCATTATTCAATAAAGTGGTCCATTTTCAAAAGTCCCAAAAGCTTAATTTTTAATGAAATTTTCTTATGCATTTTTTGAAGGGTATTTTCTTTAGACAAATAGTGCCCCAGACAAAGTCCCAAATGATATTTCTATAAAAAAGTACCCTATACAATTTTCTTAAAGGGTCATTTCTTGAGAAAATGTCCCAGTTCAAGGTTTTCAAAGGGTCTATTTTTAAGGAAAGTTCCCTAAACACAATTCTATTAGAAGTTTTACAATAAATAGCCATTTGAATTCAAAACTCCAAGATGGCCCCACAAAGACTAGATTAAACATAGAAGATGATCATTGTTGTTCAAATCTAGAATTGTCTAAGGACTCAGTATCAATAGATTTATGGGTGAAATAATTAGACCCAATATGATCATGCAGAGTACAAAGCTTTTGAAAGACCTTTTTTTCACTTAAAGTGTAAGTTATCAATGTCATATGGAATAAATCTATAGGTTGGATAGACCCTATAGGGTATCAAGAGTGCTTGGAATGAGTATGGGAATGCAAGGGATCCATCTAGTTCTTTATTATGTGTATCTTAACATTTTGGGTCAAGAAGTAGAAACTCTGAGTAGGTACTTCGCTGATCCCATATCTCATACGTGTGGATGAGTCAAGGAAAAATTATCATATGGGTTTGTTCCCATTTATAACAAGTTTATATGTGCCAAGTCCTAGATCATCCACTAAATTACATCAAAATTTACAAAGTTCCAAAGTTGGTTCCTTGGTCACATTTCATATGTGCTCCCATATTTAGCCATTTTATAGGGATCTCAAATAAATTCAAGTGGACAAATTCACAAAGTTATATCTCACATGTGTGATAGTTTCTAGAGGAATTGATCAAATGGGTCTATTTAATTTTGACCCTAGAACATATGCACTAAGTTTTGGGTTCTTTGATGAAGTGGGAAGGAATATATGTGTGTGAAAATTTAGGCTCCCAGGTAGTTTGACATGTTTTTTTTTTTTGGTTACTTATCCATTTTTAAGAGGTTCTATTAGAATCGAGTAAGCATCTTCACAAATTTATATCTTGACCATCACCAAGATTTCATGTAGGAGTGAATAGCCCAATCAGCTTGAGCATTTTATATTTTTACTCAAAAGCCTCTTGGAACTAATAGATAAAGTGGGCATAGTCCTTTTAATATTAAGAACATATCCAACAAATTTGATCCCACCATGACTCTTAAACTTTAAGATCTAAGCCTTCAAAGTTAGATAAAAAGCATAAGACAATTGCTCAGACGTCAAGTTTTAGACAAAGCAAAAGAAATCCATTTGAGTTTAAATTTTATGGTTTCATAGATGTTAATGATGGTCATGTGAAATCATTTGATGGGAGTGAGGACATCAATTTTAGGATCATAAAGTAGCCATTATCTTTCAAATAGTGGGTCCCAACAGATCAATGGTGGAATTTGATAGAGAATTTTAGATCTAATGGGAAGTGGAGGTCAAAGAATTAATGGATCTAAAGAGATAATGGGTCGAGGATAAGTGGCACAAACATGTTCAATTGGCAGAATATTGATATCTCATTGGCATCCATGCATAGATAGATCAATAGAGAGAGATAGAGTCAATAATTTAGTATATCTACAAAACCAATGAACAAAAATATAATTTCACATGATGTAGACAATTTAAGTTAGCTATCGACAACTAATAAGGAAAAAGCCATCTTGGGGCATTTTCAATGAAAGTCAAAGAAGTTATTTTGGATGCAAGCAAGGCAAATGTAGAAGAGCCAAGCTTGAAGGTGAGTTAGGGTTGAACTAGGGCCACATTTTAGAAACCAAACATCACCATTAAATCTCCATTTAGGTAAAATATATATTTTGGGTATAATATAGAAGGTGAAGATGGATCAATGACTATGAAGTAAATTTGGGAAATTTATAGACTTTCATAGATATTGTGACTATGTGAAAACCAATGGTCTAAGATTGGTTTTCAATTATAATGGACCTATGTCTTATCTATCATAATTGATAATTTTTGATAATTTAAGTATAGTTAGATACCTAATGTAGATGTGGAAAATTTTAGCTAGTCTCAAGAAATGATCCTCATCATCAGATCAAGTAAATAATGACATGGTTCCAAGAAGAGACCTGGTGATTGGATAAGGGAAATGGACATTTAATTCTTTTACAAAATTTGTTCCTTGTTGATAAGATCTTGAATCAACATATTTGAGAGTGTTAATCCATCAAAATCATTTGGGCCTTTTCTAATCTCTCTCTCTCTCTCTCTCTCTCTCTCTCTCTCTCTCTCTCTCTCTCTCTCTCTCTCTCTCTCTCTCTCTCTCTCTCTCTCTCCTCTCTCTCTCTCTCTCTCCTCATATAAATATAGGCTTCTAAGCCTTAAAATTTTTCCCTTTATTCCCTCTTTTTTTGTATGACCAAACTCTACAAAAATATGTACTATGACACCTCTTTGATACAATAAAGACTAAATTTCATCCTTTTTCTAAGCCAGATTGAAGTGTGATCTATGAATTCATGCACTAATTTTAAGTGAATATATGTTCCTTTCTTATTTTTAAGTTTTCTCACCTTTAAGAAGTGCTTAATAGTTCTCATAGGTCATTACAAGTGCAATATATAGTTTATTGTCTAATTTGAAAGTGGATAGTTGCCTTATATTTCTCATTTGGTAATTGATTAATACCTTGTTCTGAAATATTTATGCAAGATTGATTTTATTTTATCTTAAGAACTACTTCATATTATGTTTTTTGTGAGTTAGAGTGATCAAATAATTGGTGCATCACCTTTAATATTTTGTATCCTAATTATTATTATCTCTTTCTCTTTTCCAAGAAAGTGATAGTTTAGGTTTATTATAGGTGATAGATCCATAAATAAGTCAACCTTCTCTATAGGTTTGATCTATAATTAGGATACCCTTAGCCTCAGATTAGTCCCATGTTGGAATAGATTTGAGTAGGAAGATATGAACAATCCCCTCCTCAACTAGGGTGTAAATCTAGAACCCCAATAGTACCCAATCTTCATAGTAGACTAATGAATCTATAAAGGGTCCTGAAGAATGGGGAACATATTGTGGGAAGGTGGGTAATTTTAATTTTCATGCATATAGCCTTCATGGGATGATCTAGATAATTTATTTTATAACCTAAGACTTGTATGTCTAGGATAAGTTCTTTAGAGTCCTTAAGGTCAAATGTCCTCTTGTTTTGATAAACCTAATTTGAGTGTCTTGACTTTGATAAAGAGTTCCTCTACATTGGGTTTTCCTTCATTCTCCCCTTCACCCATTTAATTTTCCCCCTTGATAGGCATGTGTGATTATAAAATTGTGTTCCCTCTTCTATACTTCTTTCTTATCCACATATTAAAAACATGCTAGCACTACTTTGTTTCAATTTTATCTATCATTCGAATAAAATAATATGCTTGAGTGACTAGGATTACTTTCTTTACACCATAGCTCTATATTTCCATATGCGACTTGATTGATTTTACCATTTTTCATTGTACTAACCTTTTTATGGACACCTAAATCTATTTCTACTTTCATGTACTTTTCCATTGTTGAGTGAGGTCGGATTATCACTTCTCACTCACCAATGTTATTTTACCTTTTATGCACCTTTTTCCATTAATGATTGAGTAAGGATTGTTACTACTCACTCATCAATGTTGTTTTAACATTTTTTCTTGCCCATCTTTATTTAAGTAAGTATTTTTACTTCTTTTACATTGATGTTTGATTACCATATTTTTGACATGTATCTTTGGTTTGACTTGGTGAGTTTTTCCTTTCTTACTTAAGGTTTACTTATTTGATTTTTTTAGTCTTTAGTAGCCTTGGATTTTTGGTTACCTAATTTAATCTAAATTTTTTACTTAGTAATTTGGTCTAACATATCACTTGTCACCCCAATTTTTCAAATTTCTAAGTACATCACATCCACATAACACCATTTATCCTATATTTCCTACATTTGTTTGTTTTTGCTCTTTAGTTTTGTATTCTTGGGTTCGTCAAAATTAGTCTTTCTGCCCTTCATAATCAAAACTACAAACATAAGAGATAACCATCTAGTGATAAAGGTGAGTCAATGTATGCATCACATTTAATTTCTAGTTATTTTACTTTTTAGTCATTTTTATTTCAGTTATTTTGGCTTTAAAATACTACAACTTTTTTTAGCCTCAACATTGTGTGTTACTATGTTCTTTCTCGAAGCACCATCCCATGTTACACCTGAGTGACACATGATGAGATTTGAGTGGGGAATATTTATACAAATAATATTTTCAAATTTTATCAAATATTTATGCTATCTAATAGGAACTCATCAAGTCTCAATATCTTTGAGTGCACTCATAAAAGGGTGCATCGAGAAAGGCTTGGGTAAACCATTGGTGCTTCATAGGATTTTTTTTCCCTTATTTCCATGTATTACTAATATAAAAAATCCTTAAAACCATTTCTTAGGCTATTAATCCTCTTTTATACATTCCTCCATTCTTTTACCACCTTTGGTATCCATTTTCCTAACCTAAAACCCCTTTCAATAGTTTACATAACTAGGTCAACTGGGACAACCTTGTACTCTTATTGGTAAAACTCATATAGGGTATAGGTTGGATTTTGGCTTACCTAGCTTGTGATCTAATGATTTTTTATCAATAATGATACTAAGTTGACTAGGTCAGACCTATCAACCAAAACTATCAGAAGGGATTAGGGTTAAGTATGCCTATATATATAAGATCATATTTCCATTATTAAAGAGACATCAAGTGTTATTATTCACTTGTGCTTATTTAAAATTTTATCTTCCACCATTCTACTTTAGGAGTCTTATATTAGTGTTTTTACTTGGAGAATCTAGTCTTGTGGAGAAGTATTAGATATTTTGGCCTTTCTTAGTGATCCTTACAAACCACAACAACCTCTTTTGAATCACATTTGGCCAAGGGAGATATTGATTATCCATGGGTTCATTTTTTAGGTAAGTATCTCTAACTTTGCTCCTCTTTTTAGTAGATAAAAGTATCATAAGTACTAGATTTTGAATAATATTAATCTTTTCCTCCATACATTAGAGTCTTACCTATACATAGCTTAATTAGGATTATATTATGCATGTTTACTTTCTTCTATTTACCAACCCCCATATTGTGCCAAAAAATTTGGTGAGAACTAGGTTAGATTTCTTTGCCTTACTTGTTATTAGTATATTGAATATGAAAACATAGGACTTAGGGTTATTGCGTAGATTCACTTGACCAGAGGATTTGGAACCCTCCCTAGTGATATCATTGTGATAAGAGATAGCCTAATTTGGTATAATAGATCCAAATATTGTTCATGTTATATATTATATAATTTATCTCTAATCAAAAGTGTAAGTATGATCTATATTCTTTTAGCTAGGATTGATTTATAGATATAATGTATTTTTGATTGTATACAACATGTTCTTCATTCTTTGCTTACATTGCTTTTTCATAACCTATCCATTGGAAAAATATCTACACACCTTTATTATAAAATATAATAAAATCCTCTAAAATTATACATTCTTATTTAATACAAGATCCTAAACACCAATGAAAGCCTAGTTAAGAATTCAGATTTTAAAATCTTTGATTTTGGTGAGATAATCCAAAATGGGCTCAAACACACAACTTAAAGACCTATAATGAATCCAAATAACCCTAATGGTCCCTATAAGACCTCTAATACCCTTAAAAAACCAAAAATGGCTATCATTACCCTCTTATATATACTAAAACTCATTGTTACTTGGTGATGCTCTGCATCAACCTAAGTAAATCATCAATACACCATCATATGCATGCAAGTCAAAAGTTTGAAAGAAAAAAATCCACATTCTCTTCACTAAAAGGATATGATTCTATATATTTGGAATTTTTATATGGATTTCCATTTTTAACATGTCATATATTTTTATTATTTATTCAAATGCATTTTTTTTTATCATAGTTTTAACATTTTATTTTATCTTTTATTGGAGTCTTATATTTACCTCTAGACTTTGATTATATTAAATTTATTTTATTTCTTTATTTGGAATTACCTCTTACATAAAAAAATTCTTTTTATGATAATACTTGGTAAATTTCCATCCCATTTATTATGATAATAAGGATCCCACTATGTCCCAAATTTTTAATGCCAATACATTAGTAGTTAATGCCATAACTAAATTATCCAAAGAGTTAGGGAGACAAAAAAAATAAAAATAATACATGTTGGAAGTAGATAATAAGAGGTGGGGTTGAATAAGTTACATAATAATAACCATTAAATTTCATTCATCATTCCATGAAGCACACATTCACATAAGAGATTAATGGATAAGCAAATAACTACACAAGCATATCACAAAATAACACACGAGATATGTGGAAAAACCTATTGGGGGTTAAAACCCACTAAACCATATACATTTAATATTATCCTATAATTTCAATATCCAAATTTTAGTGAAGAACCAACTTCACAATGACCTCCAACCCCTACATAGTTGAGCACCCACCCAATTAGTCTTCTTTAAGCTCCAACTTATAAGGAGGCTCCAACCCCGTAGGCAACCAAGCACCAACTTAGATACCTTGAATATATGATCATACTAAACACATATTTATAATATTTAATTTATTATGATATCATTTTTTTTCACTCTTTCACCTTCACTCTCATTCAAATAACCTCTAGGTCTCACTTGCTCAATATGCCTCTACTAAGCTCATTAGATCTAATGACCTGGTCATATACCTTTATCAAATTGGTTATATATGAATCAATAATATTTTTAACCCTTTTATGGTCCTAAATTACCTACCTCTACTCCTTATTTGATCCATTTTATTTGCTTAAGTCCATACATCTTCAAGTAGCCAAAATATGCCAATTATGCCTTGCCTTTATACCACACACTTCATCTAACCCATCGTGGTATGACAAGATCGTTAACCAAATTTTTAAAAAATTAAAATAGTTCCATACATAAAATACATATTATAACCAAATAATCCATAGGTTTTTTATAACCCATAGAGGCTAAAACTCAAATAAGGCTAATAGAGACTTAATAGAATTAGCCCTTCATACCCACACATTACACTTGTGACCTCTTGGACCACCTTTTTCCTTCAAAAATAGATGTATAATATCAAAAGTGCCTTAAATATATCCTTTATCACTCCAAAATATGTCTATGCCACCTATAAATCTAACTCACCACTTGAATGAAGCTATTTTAGACTACTCACCATTAGGCCTTAAAACACAAAAAAATCTATCTCTTAGAACTAAAGAACACACTCAAGTTTCTCTCAAAACCCAATAAAAATTTTCATGGATATATATTAAATTATATAAAAAACATAAAAAATTCCATTTTAAATCATCGCATAGGCTCTAAGCATCCAAAACCACCTCTATAATAAGACCACTTAGACTGGTCAAACCTAGTCAAAATATAGCCAAGAGAATTTGATCACCAACACCTTTATAAGTTCATTTCATTAATGAAAATATATTAATATTAACCTTAGAGACTTAAAAATCATATTAAAACTCATTTTATTCTTAAATTTAGGTCAAACAACTTCAAACTCACTTCTTTAAAATGACCACTTAGAACTACCAATAGGCCTATTAACACAGTCATATAGAAGTTTATCTTGTGATGTTTAAATGATGATTTCTTAACATATCTTCAAATTTAATAGGTTATTTTATATATATATATATATATATATATATATATATATATATATATATATATATATATATACATATATACATATATACATATGTACAGATATATATATATATATATATATATATATATCATAAAATACATGGATAACTTTTTATAACAATAATTATTGATCTAACAAACCAATTCCTCAAGCCACTTTTACATAGTCTTAATGTAGCTAGACAAAACTTTTGTCTTACATGGTTTAATCACTTAATATATCTCTAAAAAATCCAAAAATCATGAAAAAATAAATTAAATACAAAATATAAATACAATATTAATTTTATGCATTACCTCTTATCATAAGGACTCAAACCCATCACTTCCCCTGGCACACCTAGAACTATCAATTTGTCACAATAATATAGTCATGGTGAACATGATTTATACCACTTGTGAAATCACTTTATTAAACTAAAAATTAATTAATGATATAATTATAAACCTCAATATCAAATCTAATCACAAATTTATTGAGATCTAATATCAAATAAGGAATAAATAGATCAATCTATGAGACATACACCTTCATTATCTTGAATTAAACAAACAAGTCACCTTGATAGCATCTTTTTGAATATGTATGAGCATCAACAAGACTTACCAACCAAGGAAAAATTATTAATAGGTATTAAAAAAATACCAAAATACCATTTGATTAATCCCTAGTCACCTGTAACTCATCCCTAAATGGATTCTCACTATGCCTGGTTATTTATTCATTATTTGGTAGATTAGTGATAGGGTCAAATTGACTAACCAAAATTATTGACATAGAGGATACATATTTAAAAAATAACTCCATGGGTCTCAATATAAAGTATTGTCCTTAAACCTCCATTAACTTTGATGTGTTTACTTAGTCAAACCTACCTATAATAATAAAATCTTTACAAAACAATCACTTTTATATACCTTTGACTCACTACCCTATCACACTACTACCACTTAGAGATGCTTAGATGAGTCATATACAACATCAAATCATAAAAAAATCTTTTCCAATCCATTATGGGTCATTCTCAAGAATCTTTGTAAATAGGGTGACTATAAGGGTTTAAAGAGGGTTTGGACCAATTTACATTCCTAACAAATGTTCATAAAGATTTGATCCTTATACCACTTCAAAATGCTTGGAAATCCTTATTAGAACCATGTTCCATATCTCCCAAAATAATAAAGTAATTATTAAAATTTTACACGTGCCAATGAGCATCAAAACTTTCTTCTTGATCTTGGAAACCTCTAATTTGCATGCACAAAAGACCTTCTAATGTGATTTCTTGTCTTCTCCTTCAATCCATAAACTAAAACTTGGTCCACATGATTGAAACACCATATCAGACCTTATTCTAATCTCACATTGGATTAAACACCTTGGCAACTCAACTTGACCCTCCCCTAAGACCTCACTAGGTCTTTATGCATGTTAGGTCTAGAACCACTAGCCATACTTAAGTCTTGAATTGCTTGGAACCTTCTTGTAATGATATAATAAGATCATAGTCAAGATAATTTGATCACCAACACCTATATAAGTTCATTTAATAAATGAAAATATATTAATATTAACCTTAGAGACTTCCAAACCATATTCAAACTCATTTTATTCTTAAATTCATGTCAAACAACTTCAAACTCACTCCTTTAAAATGACCACTTAGAACTACCAATAGGCCTATTACCACAGTCATATAGAAGTTTATATTGTGATCTTGAAATGATTATTTATTGACCACTTTAATAGGTTTATATATATATATATATATATAAAATACAATACATGGATCACTTTTTGTAACAATAATTATTGGTCTAACAGACCAATTCCTCAAGCCTATTTTACAAAGTCTTAATGTAGCTAGACAAGCCTTTTATCTTACATGGTTTAATCACTTATTATATCCCTCCATCTCCAAAAAAACATTAAAAATTCAATTAAATAAAAAATATAAACACAATATTAATTTTATGCATTACCTCTTGTCATAAGGACTCAAACCCATCACTTCCTATGGCACACTTAGAACGATCAATTTGTCACAAAAATACAGTCATGGTGAACATAATTTAGACCACCTATTAAATCACTTTATTGAAATCTAAATGAATTAATGAGATAATTATACACCTTAAGATCAAATCTAATCACAAATTTATTGAGATCTAATATCAAATAAGGAATAAACAAATCAATCTATGAAACCTACACTTTCATTATCTTGACTTACATAGACAAGTCACTTTGATATCATATTTTTTCATATATATGATCATGAACAAGACTTAAAAACCAATGTAAAATGAGTAATAGGTATTAAAAAAATACTCAAAACCATTTGATCCATCCCTAGTCACCTGTAACTTATCCCTAAATAGATTCTCACTATGCCTGGTTATTTCTTCATTGTTTTGTAGATTATTGATAGGTCAAATTGATTGGCCAAAATTAATGACACATAAGATACATATTTCCAAATTAACTCTTGGGTATCAATATAATGTCTTTTCCTTCAACCTCCATTAACTTTCATGTGTTGACTTAGTCAAACCTACCTGTAATAATAAAATCTTTAGAAACAATCACTTTTCTATACCTTCTACTCACTACCCTATCACACCACTACCACTTGGAGATGCCTAGAGGAGTCCTATACAACATCCAATCATCAAAAAATATTTTCCAATCCATTATGGGTCATTCTCAACAATTTTTGTAAATAGGGTGACTATAAGGATTTAAAGAGGGTTTAGACCAATTTACATTCTTAACAAATGTTCATAAAGAGTTGATCCTTAGACCACTTCAAAATGCTTGTAAATACTTATTATAACCATGTGCCATATATCCCAAAAGGATCAGGTCATTATTCAAATTTTATACATGCCAATGAGCATCAAAAATTTCTTATTAAACTTGGAAATCTCTAATTTGCATGCACAAAAGACTTTCTAGTGTGATTTCTTGTCTTCTCCTCCAATCCATGAACTAAAACTTGGTCCATATGCTTGAAACACCATATCATACCTTATTCTAAGCTCACATGGGATTAAACACTTTGGAAACTCAACTTGATGCTCCCCTTAGACCTCACTAGGTCTCTATGCATGTTAGGTCTAGAACCACTAGCCATACTTAAGTCTTGAAATTACTTGGAACCTTCTTGTAATGATATAATAAGACCATAGTCAAGATAATTTGATACCAACACCTGTATAAGTTCAATTAATTAATGAAAATATATTAATATTAACCTTAGATACTTCCAAACCATATTTAAACTCATTTTATTCTTAAATTCAGGTTAACCAACTTCAAACTCACTCCTTTAAAATGACCACTCAGAACTACCAATAGGCCTATTAACACAATAATATAGAATTTTATCTTGTGATATTAAAATGATGATTTATTGACATATAATCCACATTAATATGTTATTTTTGATATAAATATATATCATAATACAATACATGGATCACTTTTTCTAACAATAATTATTGGTCTAAGAGACTACTTCCTCAAGCCTCTTTTACATGGTCTTAACATAGCTAGACAAGACTTTTGTCTTAAATGGTTTAATCACTTTATATATATATATATATAAATCTCTCAAAAATAATTAAAAAATAAGTTAAATAAAAAATATAAACACAATATTAATTTTATGCATTACCTCTTGTCATAAGGACTCAAACCCATCACTTCCCCTGGCACACCTAGAACTATCAATTTGTCACAATAATACAATCATGGTGAACATGATTTAGAACACCTATGAAATCACTTTCTTAAACTCAAAATGAATTCATGAGATAATTATACACCTTAAGATCAACTCCATTCACAAATTTATTGAAATCTAATATCAAATAAAGAATAAACAGATCAATCTATGAGACATACACGTTTATTATCTTGACTTACACAGACAAGTCACTTTGATAGCATCTTTTTACATATGTATGATCATCAAAAAGACTTACCAACCAAGTTAACATGATTAATAGGTATTAAAAAAAGACCCAAAACCATTTGATCCATCCTTAGTCACCTGTAACTCATCCTTAAATGGATTCTCACTATGCCTGGTTATTTCTTCATTATTTGGTAGATTAGTGATAGGTCAAATTGATTTACCAAAATTATTGACATAGAAGATACATCTTGCCAAAATAACTCCATGGGTCTCAATATAAATTATTTTCCTTCAACCTCCATTAACTTGCATGTGTTGACTTAGTCAAACCTATAGGTAA